>JAAGEH010000012.1:35309987-35320801 GCA_011751065.1 Lasiurus cinereus | reverse complement strand
CAACCTTCCCCATCCCTTTCTGGCCCCTATTGTGCACCAGTGGGGCCTCTCAACCTGGCCTACACCCTCTCACAATCCAGAATACCTTGGGGGATGTCAGAGAGCTTATTTTGGCCTAATAGATGAACAACCAGTTGCTTTGACATGCACTGTGGTCAAGGGGCAGACATTCAATGCAGGAACTGCCCTGTGGTGGTCAGTGCACTCCTACAGGGGGAATGCTGCTCAGCCATAAGCCAGGTTCATGAGCACAATGGTGGTGGTGGGAACCTCTCCTGCCTCTGTGGTAGTCAAACATCCCTTGAAGGCTCCTGGAGTGAAAGAGGGTGCAGACCAGCCTGAGGAACCCCCTTGAGTGCATGAATTTCATGCACTAGGACTCTAGTCCTATCTAATAAAGAGGAAATATGCAAACTGACCATCATACCATCACAAAGACAGAGGTGCCCATAGTCACAAGATGGTGGCACCCAGTCCCCTCAGCCCCACAGGAATTCCCCAGTCCTTTCAGCCTAGCTGGGAGTGGGTGGTGGATATGGCAGACATATGGTGTGGCCATACCCACTCTCAGCCCCCCCAGCCACCCAGGGCTGGCCTGAGGTGCAAGCAAGCCTCAGATGTCTTTTTAGCCATCCAGGGCCAGCTGAGGCTCAGGTAACCAGGGCTGGCTGAGGTTTGCACTGCCGCAGTGGCAGCAGCAGAGTTGTGATGGGGGTGTCACTTTCTCCTGATTGCCAGGTTGCCAGATTGCCCTGAGGGATCCCAGACTGTGAGAGGAGGCAGGCTGGGCTGAGAGACACCCCTCTAGTGCATTAATTTTCATACACTGGGCCTCTAGTTGTTAAATAATGAGTAAAGAAACCAGCTGTCATATGGTAATCACCATCAGACAAATATATTACTATATGGACTGAAAAAAAATAATGCTTTTCCTCCAATCCAATCTTCTAACTTCTTCTAGTTGATCTAATAATCAAGTTACAGACAGATAAAAATGAGAAAATAAAAATTTAATTCGTGCTCATGGGAAATTCACATATGCAGGAAAATTCCAAAAAGACTGAGTCATTACTGGATATGTATGACATTTTGGACAATGGAGGAAAAGTGTGGGAATATATCGTAGATTTCTAAGGTGAGGGTAGGTAACTTGCAGGTAGCTGAGGAAGCACAGAGCACACCTAGTAGTCAAATTCTTACCAGGCTACCCAGAAACAATGGCACCCAGGGTGCTAGGCTCATAGGCTCCTGCCTGAAGACCTCCTGTTTAACATACTTAATCCAATCTGGGCTAGGCTGAACAGCCTTCCGGAAGCAGGTTTCTCTGGCTGAATCTCTTAGGCAGTAAAAGGGGGGAAATCAAAAATTTTATCTTAGTCTCCCATTTCTTTATGAACAGTTTATAATCAATATCTGAAAAGGTCCCTGTCATTACTCTAAAATGAAATAGTCATATAATAATTTTATGAATTTTTATTTCAGAATAGTATTTGCCTTTGTTCAACTTTTCCTATCTATTAAAAATGTACATTATAAAATAGTAATACAGAGATATATGTTTCTATTTTTATTGATCTGTCCAAATACATAAACATATAATAATGGAAATTTTCTCCTAAGAAATAAACACACAGAGAGATTTTATTCTATTAGGTTTGATTCCTTCTTTTACATTGCTTTTATTTTTGATGCTTAGAAGTTTTACTATATTACATATAAATACTTTTAATTTGTCAATTTTTAATGTGAGAATTCATATTTCAGAAATTAGTTTTTCATTTAGTGCCTCCAAATTATTTCCTCTCTTTTTTTTTTCTGGTATCTTCTGCTAAATTTTACATAACTAAAGTTCAGTTCTCTTATTTCTCATTCCTTGTATGTTAATGTTGTTTGTGTGATAATGTTGCTTTTGTTAATTCACTTAATTTATTTTTCATCAGGTTCGTTTGTCATTTTTTTTTTTAATTTAGTTACTGGCTTGTATTTCTAGTTTTATTTTTAAAACACTTGTTTCGTGGTTTTAATACCACTCTTATTGAGTTGTAGATAACAAAATTATCTATGTGATAGTCTTTTCATACTGTCTTATTATCTCTATCAATCCCGCGCAATTTTTTTTTTTGGCATAGTGTTTTATTTTCCTTTCATTATGTTGACTTTCAAATGTTTTGCACTACTAAATTGTATAATTATCTTATGTAAAACTCATCTTTTATACTTGATTTTACAAGTTTCCAAGTCTTACTTGGTGTTGATTTTTCTTACTAAGCTCACTTTATTGTTTTAGGGACTAGGCTCCTTATTCTGTGTATGTGAAATGGTAGTTAGTCACCCTTCCTCGCTGTGGACAAGCAGCTCTCTCCAGACTGAGGTCCTGGTGGTTGGGCAGAGCTGTTCTGAATGTGCTCTTCATGGCATGGTCCTTTTGGCTTCGGACATAGGCAGTAAAGGCCCCACACTTGGGGTCTGTGCCTTACAGCTAGCTCTGTATTTTGATTTTCCTATCTGCAGTCTGTGGAAGCTTTTTAAAGTAATTCATTTTTAAGTAACATTTTTTTAAAATATATTTTATTGATTTTTTACAGAGAGGAAGGGAGAGGGATAGAGAGTTAGAAACATCAATGCGAGAGAGACATTGATCAGTCACCTCCTGCACCCCCACAATGGGGATGTGCCTGCAACCAAGATACATGCTCTTGACCGGAATCGAACCTGGGACCTTTCGGTCTGCAGGCCACCGCTCTATCCATTGAGAAAACTGGTTTCAGCTTTAAGTAACATTTTAAAGTAATATTTTTATGTTTAATATTTTTATCTTTGGCTATTGTGTTCATGTGTTCACATGTGTATATTTGTGTATGGCTTTTCTATGGTTTGCAATACAAAAAGGGATTTTCAACATAATAACAACATTCTGTCTTTTACAGTACAACAATTCTATGTATTTTTGTCATGTAAACACTTTTATTCTTCTTGAGAACTATCAAAAACATATTTTCTAAACTCCTTGTAGGAACTTTAGTTATTGAGGACTTGAATTTTTACCAATGGGAATCTAGTGTTTCTCAGCTATATCCTCAGGTTTTATTTTCAATTTGTAACAATTTTCAGTGTTCCAAAGGGGAATATTATTAATATAACTCATATGTTTAGAAAAATAGTACCATTTTTTCTTTTTACTACAATTGCAGACCCCTTCCTCTGTCCCAAGAATTGAATACTGTGTGTATTGCTTCCGGCTACAGTCTAATTATTTACCAGCAAGAGTTATGATATGTAATATGAAGGTATAAATAAAACACTGAAATCTCCTGCATCAAGTATATTTTACTTTCAGATTGTGTTACAATAAATGCTTCAAGTTCTCACTTTTAGGCTTTAAGAAGTTATTAATAAAGTCTGTAGTGTCTGCACTAATTTTCCCCTTGTTATAAATTGTTACAGCATTGACATGTAGCTGCTGTAATAACTAGTCACTAGCTTAGAGCAATATCTTGGGCAAAATGTTCCAAGAAATGTGAAAGGCTAATTTATTTTGTTTGCATAGAAGTCTCTTAATGGAAGAAACCTGAAAATATGATTTTGAATGAAAAATCAAAATTTTATGTGATAATAAAACTACTTAAATCTTATTTATTGCAGGAAAACCCTGATGTTCTGCTGTATTTGTAAAGACTATTCATATCACTGTTCCTCTCAGCGATGTACCTAAATGATTTATCACAGTTCTGTCAGTATTCATCTACATGAGGTTTTCTAACAGAGTATGGAAAGACATACGCACCAAAGTGAATCTTTATGACATAGGCAGTGTACATCTGTTTGGTAGCATCAATGATTAATATCTTCATGATACATATCCACAACACTGCCCTGTTTGGCAAAAGCAAACTGAAATCCATTAAATTTCTTTTGGACACACACACACAGACACATACACACCATGCCTCAGGTATTCTTGGAATAATTCCTTTGATTCTTCAAGGTTATAATTTGATATATCCTTCAATTTCCTAAAACATTAAATTTATCCACTATGGTGAAGAATATGAAATGTGAACTTTCCCTCTCCATATACTATTGATAATTTTATATTTTACATTATTTTTTTCTGTGGAGCATAGAGAAATTAGTGTATGGGAAGGAATAACTAAAACACAAGTTTGCATTCTTGTAGGAAATTTATTGTGAGAGTTCCAAGTATTGATAAATAATTTTATTAAAATCCATGAAAAAGTCCCTATCAAATTGATTTTAATCCTCCACCAATTTTGTAACATTCTTTCATGTATTCAGTGAGATTACTAGAAGTCCAGAAAAAAAACATATGCCTAATGTTGGCTTGGCCAACTAACACTTATATGTCAAAATAAATCTGGTATAAGTCCTTTGAGTTTGCCTCATACTTACTAAGACATACAATATTTTTTTAATATATTTTATTGATTTTTTTACAGACAGGAAGGGAGAGGGATAGTTAAAAACATCAGTGAGAGAGAAACATCGATCAGCTGCTTCTTGCACGGCCCCTACTGGGCATGTGCCCACAGCCAAGGTACATACTCTTGACCTTAATCGAACCTGGGACCTTTCAGTCTGCAGGCTGATGCTCTATCCACTGAGGCAAACCGGTTTCGGCAACATGCAATATTCTTTAATGCTGTGATCTTTTCTTAAAAGATGACTTAGAATTATTTGTTTTCTTCCAACTATGTTGTCTGAAAATTTGTTAACTTGATGTAAATCATGGTAAAAATTTATCCTAGTGATTACCAAATTCAACTCTGGATTGTTGACTCACTAGCCATGACCATAGAATGAGAATCACATAGAATATTAATAAAAATATAGCTATCTTCCTGATAGTACCCTGTATATCTTTACTCAACCATTTCATATAGTGCCAGAAATCTGAGTTTTTTACAAGTTTTTCTCATGTACAACTAGATTTGTATACCAATTATCTAGTACTATAGTAATCTTCCAGCATAAATAAATGAAAGTAAATATATTCAAAAATTAAGCTAATAACATTTATATAAGCATTAGTTACTAAAATTGTGCTTTGTTTTTTTATGAAATTATCTTAATAGAAAATTCGATCAGAAGCAAAATATATATGATCTGTGTCTACACAATGAAATCTACTAACTCATCTACTTTTGGATAGCTCGAATGATCACAAATCTCCTTTTATATTTTTCTTCCAATTTCTTTTATTTAAATAACTTCATTATAACAACCTTTACATACCATACAACTCATTTGTAGTGTACAACTCAATGGCTTTTATTATAACCACGGTCATGTACAACCATCACCACAATTTTGGAACTTTATCAACATCCTCCCAAAGTTATAACACATACTTTAGCTATTTCTTCCCTACAACCACTCCTGGCCTAAGCAACCTCTAATCTACTTTCACTTCAATTTGTCTAGTCTGTGAAATAATACACTTTAATTTATATCACTTTCTGTTTCCACCACACTTCATAGAACACAGAAGTTAACATTGCATTCTGGGACAAAGTTGGCATAATAGCAGAACATGACTACCTACATGCATATAATACCTAATAAGGGACAGAGAGAATTACTCTTTCTTTCTTTAGAAATTGATTAATTGGGGGAATAAATAGTACTAATTATCTTAATAATTCACCCATTCCACAAACTAGAATGAAGTAATTTTACCAACATAATCCAGTATTCCTAACCCAATATAATATTTTTTCTAATCTGAACATATATTTCTAGTCATTTGTTTCTCCGTGTATTCTCCAGCCACATTGGTTTTAGCATTGAAATCTGCAATTGTTTATTCTCATTAAGATAAATTAAGAGAAAAAACAATTTAATTCTTAGCTTTTGTGGTATAGTCATGTTGACATTGTTTTCTCTCATTTCTCAGCTGTTCTAAATTATTCTAATAATGAAACGTTTAAATCCATTGTTTAAAAAGAGGAGAAAAAGTGATGGCTACCAATCTTGAATAAGAAAAAAATAAGTGAACATTTGAGAATTTTCTAGGAATTCCACATCAATAACTACATTAATGCTAAATATGTATGACATGTATGAATCAGAGTGTTTGATAAATGGCTGAAATTTACTATTTTGATGGACCAAAGCATGAAAGTGAAGGAAGTAGGAAAAGTAAGAAACAAAAAGACTGGGTCAATATTGCCAAATGAGATATGAGAAAATTATGAATTCATGAGAATGAATAATGAGCAAAATTTAAAAGTTGGTATCCATTGGGATTTATTTGTATCACCATCTTAGAATGGATCTTAGAAATCTCTAAATTGTGCTCAATTCTATAATCCACATCACGCAAATGCTCATATGCAGTTAAGATTGATTAAAATGTTTTTTTACATTTTTACATACTACATGTATGATAATTTGGTCAAATGTATTTTTTTTAATCCTCACCTAAAGATATTTTCCATTAATTTTTAGAGAGAGGGAAAGACATAGAGAAATATTGGTGTGAGAGAAACACAGATGGGTTGCCTCCTGCATGAGCCCCAACCAGGGCACGGGCTGCTGGGGAGGAGCCTGCAACTGAAGTACGTGCCCTTGACTGAAATCTAACCCAGGACCTTTCTGTCCACAGACTGATGCTCTATCCACTGAGCCAGGTCAGCAATGGCTGGTCAAATATACTTTTATTTCAAATTGAAGAAAAATAATAAAAGGTATTGAACATAAGATGATTAAAAATTGGTTATCAGAAAATAATAATATTTTAGTTGTTTCTTTGATTTAGTCATTACTTTTACAGAAACAGAATACAACTAGGTTTCACCTATCATACCTCTCAAAAGCCCATACAACAAATGATAAAAGATTACACAAAACTTTTTTTATATTCCAGATTGCTTTATTTTGACCTGCTGTCAGGAATAGGCTACAATTACCTTAATTGAATGAAGGCTTCCACAGACAATCTCTATGTCATTTAATTTTCTGATCCTTTTACTCAAGGGAAAGTAAATTTATTATCATAGCTAAAATTGTGGATGGCTCAACTAGCATCTGTATCCATTTGAAAAAAAATGTTTTCCTGACTGTGGGAACCTCTTTCCACGTCCTGCGTGGTTCAGGGTTCCCGGGTCAGGGTTCGGGTTCTGAAGGAGGCCGCACGCAAACGAAATGAGAGACTGAAAGCATAAATTTGGCGATATTGGGGGGCCAGGCAGGAGCCTTCCTCTAGTGGAAAGGACTGCCCCTTGCTCTGGCCTTTTTCTCCCTTTTATTAAGGCTTTGGGACACACCCCTAGCCTTTAGGCAGGAAATAACAAAAACAGAAATTAACAAGAAACAAACATAGAGGTTGCTTCAACCAATAATGTTTCAACAAAACAGTGAGTAATTAGCTCTGACCTTTCAGAGCAATTAAGGTTGACCAGCCTTCTGGCTTCCTGTTTACATCCATTTAGTGAGAACAATATTTGGTTTCCGACACCTGACCATCATGTTAAGTGTGCTCATGTAAGGATTATGAGTGAAACATTGAATTGTTTAAAAATTAAAGTTTTCATAATTAAAATGAAGGTAACATTCAGTTGCAAACATAAAAAAGAGTCTTCATGAGTTTTAAATCATCAGATATCTTATTTGATGTCATCAAGTTTGTATATATATATATATATATATATATATACATATATATATATTATTGATTTTTCACAGAGAGGAAGGGAAACGGAGAGTTAGAAACATCGATGACAGAGAAACATTGATCAGCTGCCTCCTGCATGCCCCCGACTGGGGATGTGCCCACAACCAAGGTACATGCCCTTGATTGGAATCGAACCTGGAACCTTTCAGCCCGCAGGCCAATGCTCTATCCACTGAGACAAACCAGTTTTGGCTCAAGTTTCTTTTTTTATTAATAACTCACATTATGTTTAATCCACAAAACTCTATTCTTTATTTTTGTATCATTCCTGTGATAAAAAAACAAACAAACACATCTTCACTACATACATATTGCATTGTTACAAATTAATCTGGAATAAAACAAATGAAATGACCAACTATACATATATTCATAATATAAGTATAATAGGATATCTTCAAATTAAATTTCATTTTTTTCTGTGGACAAAATAAGTTTTAAACAGGAGATCTACATAAATAATATAGATACATCAAAATTGGTATCATTTAATTTTAACATTAATTGAAATTATTTTTTAATAAAACTATTAGTTTTATTTTTGTCACTCCAATGATAATATTTTGAGAAAGGTAGTATAACACTTACAAAACACTTATTTTTTCAATTGGGGAAACCAACTCAGAAATATAAGTACATATAGAAAAGTAATTAATAAATTTAAGAATATGCTTTGTACCTGGGTTGTAATCACAGCCTATAACTTCTGGTTTTTGCCAACCTGATATATCATGATATATCATTATTGCCAGTACTTGCAGTAGTGCTTAAAAAGACTATGACTCAGTTTCCTTATCATACCATTGAGATAATAATAGTAACCTATCTTATAAATATTATGAAAAATATTTGAAAGAGTATATTATACCTACTATGTCACTTGGCTCTAATGGAGACTCATTAAGTCTTAATTTCACTTTTTTCAAATATTTTTCTAGGGTACATCTGTATAGAATGTGAGTGTGTGCGCATGTTGCATACACTTAAATATGTACTAGTTTATGCCTAGTTATATCTATATATGTATGTTGGTACATGTATATAAGCTTATATGCCTATACCCACACAATTAACTTACTACAAATAACTGGAATTTAAGATAGATATTATTATATAAATACATAGAAAATATATGTAATGCAGTAAGATATTCTTCTCTTTTGAAAGAATTTATCAACCCTTACCTTTTGGCAAGGCATGAAGCACAAATGATATTTCAATTTTTCTACTTTTTAACTTCTGTAATGCTAAGGATTAGAGTCTGACATAGAACACAGAATATGCAATCAAATATTCTTGAAATTTGTACACTTTGTCTTACATTTTATCTATATTATCTTCATCAAAATTAAGCTGAAAGTATCACCACAGCATATTCCAAGTCAGAAACAATTGTTTGGCAATATCATGCAATATTCTTGAGTGTTCAACAGAGGTATAATCTGATTTAGCACAGCAATACATTACTTTTCTTCTTTTGCTTTCATTTTCTTTAGTGAAGAAAACTTCTTTTTATTTTCCCCCAGATTTTATTTATATTTTATTTTCTATTTTTTTCACATTTTTCCCCCAAAAGACACAGGTACTCCCAAGACTCAGCTCATGCTTTAATGCCATCTTCTTAGAGTATCTTTGACCAAAATCTTTACTCAATTTCTTTCTTTTCTTTGCATTTCTTCTTGGCACTTTCTATGAGCTGACAGACTATATATGTGGAATATAATAAAATAAAATAATATATACTACATTATATAAATACATTAATAAATTAGATTAAGAACAACCTAACAAAAAAACATAGTTCACCCATTTTCCCCAACCCACCTCTAACTGCCAACCACCAAACTGTTTTCTGTATATATGAGCAGAGGCAGCCAAAAACTGTAGATCACTTCTAGCTTCAAACAGGTTGCTGAGGGCCAGGCATAGACAGCATCTGACATATGATTACACTAGAGACCCTCCAAAGAGGCCCAGAACCAACATATCAAGTGGCCAGCCTCAGACAACATTGGAACAGGAACTAACAACTTCACAAATAATATACTTATAGGGTTTCTTCTTATATAATAGTGGCCAGTGCATGGATTCATGAACATTGAAAGGAAATTAATTAGAAGAAATATTTTAATATCACACTTTACCCTTTCTCTACAGAAATGTCAACAAAAACAACCAAATTCATGATAGACAATGGAAGATCAAAACACATGTGTGTGATTGGCACCAGAAAGAGCTTTATTTGTATCGCACATGTGTGAGTCAATATTTATTTTTAAATTGCCAGTGCATGTCATATGTACTGGTTGGTTGGTTGGTTGGATGGTTGGACGGTCGGACAGATGGATGGTCAGTCACTAAGTCTTTTATATATACTGTATATAGGTAGTTTTTACTTTTTTCTTAATTCTTTCTTATTTTTTTATTCTACTTTTTTTTCTTTTATTATTCCTTTTTTATTTTTTGTTTATTTTGTTTTGTCAGCATCTTATAATAGCTTACACATCGTGGTTGAGGTTCAGCCTCAAAATCACCCAGACTGAGTGTTAATTACACTCATAAATGGGCCAACAGCTATCAAGACCCAATCATAATAGACAAGCCTACATAATCCACACAAGGGGCATTCCTAGAGCAGCTCAGGAAGTCAAGGACATTGCAAGACTGCACCACTGGATCCCATAGGATACATCCTACATAAGATCACATCATAAAATCTGGGAGTCATAGTTCTTCTATTTAAAATATTGAAACAAACACAAATAGACAGCCAATATAGAGAGACAAAAAGCAGGCTACAAATGAAAGAATAGAAGGAATCTCCAGACAAAGAGTTAAATGAAATGCAGGCAAACAATTTTTCAGATATGGAGTTCAAAGTAATGGTTATAAGAATGCTTAAGGAACTTACTTTGAACTACAACAGAATAAAAAAGGACAAAGAAGAAATGAAAAAAAAATAAATGAAGAATACCATATATGACATAGAAGCATGGAACAGATCCTGGAAGGAATAAAAAGTCTGGCAGCTGTCATGTGATAGGGTGGAGAGGGTGAAAGAAGGCGAAGAAATGAACAAAATAATATATATATATATATATATATATATATATATATATAT
>JAAGEH010000012.1:35230716-35309887 GCA_011751065.1 Lasiurus cinereus | reverse complement strand
ATATATATATATATATATATATATATATATATATATATATGTACGTATAACATGTGGATACAGGCAGCAGCGTGATGATGGCAGAGGGAAGGTGGGTTGGAGACTGGGTGGACAGAGATGAAGGGGTATAGAATGGGGACATATGTAATAGTGTGAACAATAAAAATAATAACATTGTGTTCATTTAAGAGTACATGTTAAATTTGTTGATAATTTATCTATCTATATAAAGCAACTGTATAACTGGACAGCAGGCCAGCAACTATGACATGCACTGACCACCAGTATACAGACGCTCAATGCAAGAGCTGCCCTCCTGGTGGTCAGTGCACTCCCACAGTGTGAGTGCTGCTCAGCTGACAAGACAGGCACCAGACTGGGCTCACTGCTGGCAAGCACCACTCTGGCAGCATGAGCTTCTCCCACAAACACTCCTCCTAACCGCCTGAGTGGCAATGCTAGTAGATACAATGAGGCCAGGATGAGCAAGAGCAGCATGGCACCCAACTTGGGCTTGGGCCCCTCCCCAACCTCTTGCAGCTTTGCACACTACTTTGTGCTATGCAGGATAGATACAGACAGTGGTCTAGAGCTCAACGAGCTGGTGTGTAAGGCCAGGCTGCAGTGGCATGGAGGTCTACTGATCCCCACAGGCCAGGCCAAGGGACCCCACAGGTACACAAATCCATGCACCAGGCTTCTAGTGTGTTATGATTGGCACTGTAGTGATAATTATCACCTTTATCATGTCATGTGTATCAGGTTTTTTAATGATTGGAATGATTAAGGAAACTTTCAATAAATAAACATTTGACAGATCAGTTAAGATGTGATTCAAAATGTATTTAAAAAGACAACATGCTTGTCATTGCCAACAATATTGTGGAGTATTGGCAGCAAACTTCGATGTCAGTGTTAAACAGTGAATAATCTTGGAAAAGTGAAGGTAGAGACCATAGAAGTGAAGTTATAAATTCACTAGAGGCCTGGTGCACAAAATTGGCACACTCACTCAGTGGAGGTCCCTCAGCTCAGTGCCTCTCACAATCTGGGAGCCCTCAAAAGATGTCAGACATCTTTAGTGCTGCCGTGGAAGCAAGAAAGGCTCCTGCCACTGATGCTGCACACTCCTGCCGTGACCCTGGCTTCTGACTGAGCAAGACTCCCCTATGGGAGTGCACTGACCACCAGGCAGCAGCTCCTACATTGAGCATCTGCACCCCTGTGTCAGTGCATGTCATAGTGACTGGCATTCCACTGTTCAGACAATTTGTATATTAGCCTTTTATTATTTAGGATTGTAATAATTTACTATTTACTATTTTACTTTATTTTATAAATTGATATCACATGCCAGAAACATTATGTTCAGAATTACTCTTTTGATGTCAAATAATGGACCAATAATTTCTTGCATAGACTATTTACTAAATTGTAAAGTATTTAACTAGAATTTATGTAATCCATTTGATTTTTACACATTTTGTTAGTTAACACAAATGCATTATCAAAACAAACCAAATATTTTGTTAATAATATCTGATAATATAGTTACCAGTAAAAAAGTAAGCACAAACATGCTGAAAAAGTCAAAATAACTTTCTTATCATAATATAATGTAAATTAGCAAGACTTAAGTTTATGATTTGAGAATGAATATGAACCTTTGAATTTATTTTTAAAGATATATTCTTAAGAATACATTTATATGAAATAAACATTTCAAAATCAACACAGAAATATTCTTCATATCCCAATTTTTGACATTAATGTGTAAACAGAATAATATGAACAGCTTTGTTTTTCTAATTTGAAATGTAAGTTGGAGTTGTAGACTAGATACTCAAGTATAAGGAATTAAAGCTATATTTTCACAATTAACTACATCATGGGAGAATCACTGTAAATGAGTGAAAGAAAAAGAACAAAAAGGATAAGTTTAATTTGGTTGCAGAAGAATTAAGTGATATAAACAGAATTCAAAGACAAAACAGTACTTATGATGTTAGCATTTTTCAGCTGTTCACTAGTCCTTGATACCTTCTTTTATATATTTAAGTCTAGTACATCTGGACACTTCTTGGTCAGAATATATATTGCATCATTTAGAACTTAAAATTGAGCGAACAGACAATCATAAAAGACTAGACAGAGGACAGATGTGTGTGTGTGTGTGTGTGTGTGTGTGTGTGTGTGTGTGTGGATGTGTGCATGTGTAAACTAATTTCTCAGTCCTCAGGTTCTTAACGCCTAATACTTAAAACATTATGAACCTAAACCTGATGACATATTAATAGTCCTATTTAGTTCTCTTTTTTAGGCCTCTAAACTTTAGTTGCTTTGCATTCACAATGACTATTACACACTCTACACTGACTTAAAACTCTGCTATGTTATAACCAACTTCACAAATGTAAAACTATACCAGTACACATAAAATATGTTTATGCTTGACTAATTTATACCTTACGTTTGAATTGCAAAAGAAGCTTAAGGCTACTTTCTTATAAAGAAATAAAAAAGATAATAGGTAAATTATTATTTGATTTGCTATTTAGCATATTCTATGTAAGAATCAATGTGATAAATATTCCTTAACAGTGATAGATAAAATGCCATTGATCTCTATTTTATAATTTAAAAAAACTAAGCTTTAATGAGATTAGGTCATTAGTCCGATTTCATACTTGACCAATGGTTCAGCTCAAATGAGTAATGTTTTGTCTCCTTTTTTTCTAAAGTCTCTATTGTTCTAAGCCTGTCTCCTAAAACAAAATTTCTAAGAATTCATTATTGATGAATGACATCAATACTAAATAATCATAAAGTCATGTTCTCTAACTTTGTCAAGATTTTAAAACAGTTGGCAATTAATACTCTACAAAGATTCCCTTTGAGTATTGCAGTCATTGATGTGTTCATACATACCTGTTGCAGCTTTCTAGCTCCCCCATTCTATGGAAATATACCCTCTGCTGCTCTGCAGCCCTGTGCTTCCTATATGGTCTCTTTAATTTCTATAATTTCTAAACCTGTCCTTTTTCACCCCCGAAATTCCTGTTTCACTACGGGCAAACAGAACTGGCTTTTCAAACTTCCCAGGGCACATCCAGCCTGTTCTGCCAGATTGGGAGAGGAGATGGGGATGGGGAAGGGAGGAATAAAGGGAAATTACTCTGCTGAGCCATGTGTGGTAGAAGTCAAGATGGTGCACATAACTCAGCTCAAGCCCAAGAAGAGCTAGGAAAGAGATTGGGCAGTTTGAAAGAAAGCCTGCTCTTTCCCAATCTTGAAATAATCCAATCAAAGTTTAACAAAGACCTGGGATTATTTAATTCAAGATCTCTTTCTCTTTAGCAGCTGTACAGACATGGCAGCCATACAAGCCCACGTGCAATGCCAGACATGGCCTAAGCTCATCCTTCATGGTAGACACACAGAAGTGGAAATGAGACACAGAGAAGTTCTGCATCTCTAGGACCTGGCCCTTCTAGGCCACACAGGCACAGGACTAAACTCGCAATGGCAGAGATTGAACTCCTCCCACAGCAGTAGAGAACTGAGCCACCTGTTCATGAATAAGACACAGGGACAGTCCTTTGTTGCAGCTCCAATAAACCTTGCCACAATTACTCATACCCTCCTATGTAGATCATAAAAATGCTTTTCTTACAACTCTATGGAAGATTTATTTCTTCCAGCAACAAAATGCCAGAATAATTTTCTTTTCTAACCCCCTTTGTTACTAGTGAGATGAGAAGACCTCAGTTCTTATCTTCAAGAAGGAAAGATTTCAATCAAGAGACAAAGTGCAGCAAAGTAAGTAAGAATTTATTGGCTTCAGCAAAAATATCCTGAGGACAGTGAAACAAGGAAAGGCATAGAAATAACAGGAAAATCTAGGCTAGACAATTTTGGCTCACTGAGAATCAGAGAAAAGAGGGCCTTGGAGACAGGTTGAGGGGATTAGCCTGGGACAAGTTGCTGCTACCCATTGCTCCCCTGGTTGTAAGTCTCATGGGTCCCTTAGAGGATAGAAGGGGGAAGGGAATGGTGTAGCTATGCTGCCGCAGGGGAAGTCCCACACTGCGTCCTTCATCTGAGAATATTTCTCTCTCTCTTACAGGTAGAAATCTTAGGGAAGATCATAGGGGAGGGTCTCAATAGAATAGTCATGTTTTCTAGATGACCCTTTTCTAGGTCATAGTCTCCACTGATTGATCAATACCAGAGCAGCGAGCCATTAGTCAATGCAGCTGGTGCTGAGGCAGCCACAACATCACTCGTTTAGTTTTGCTGCTTTTCTGGGCCTGGAACTGAAATAAAACTTAGGCCTAGATTTTATCTTTAGGAAGGAAAAGGTCAGAGGGAGGGGTCTAAGCTGCATGACTAGTGATATGTTAAGGGAGGAAAGGTTAACCTGGGGGCAAGCTTCTTATTTTCCCAGTTTTGCCCCTTCCTAGGCATCTGAGATTTTTTGCAATGGTGAGTTTCTGTACCTGGCCCATTGTTCTCGCTCTGCTTATGTCTGTCTGTCTATAGCAGATTGAAGGCACAATTGCAAGCACTAGAGCACAGAATTTCACATTGTTAATTTGTTGTCTAAATGTCATCTCTATGTGCTATAAATGTTAATTATTAACTATCCTGTACCCACCAATTTTACATAAGTATTTGTTTCTTCATTTTGCTGTTTATCCAATCCTAGAGATTTTCCCACTTTGTTTTCTTCTACTTCTTCAATCTACCACCAATACATTTTATATACCTTCTTTACACTTTCTCCTGTGATTTTAAATGTATAAAAGGAATTATAAAACTATCCTTCTCCAGAGTATTTTCTTAATCTGTTGAAATTTTGCTTCTGGGCTTGTCCTCAAAATTTTGCCTTAAATAAACTCCTATGAAACTTTTCCATAGGCTGGACATTCTCTCATTATATTACTTATCCTAAAGAAAAAATTAGTGACAGATTATAGAAAGTTTATAGATATCAATTAATTTATATAAATAATATATTGAATTTATATCTGTGTAAATTATAGCTCACCATAGTAATTAATTGCTAACTTTGGAAAGCCACATGAAAATCTGTTTGTGTAACACTTTCAAATCATTGCATCTTAAATGAAGTATATTTATATTTTAACACAGTGGGGTAGTATAACCTCCATTTATCAAAAATAATATTATCCAAATTGTATTATAATATTACATAAAAATGCATATGAAATTTAAAATATTGGTCTGTATTATAATGCTGAATAATTGATGCCATTGTAATTAGCTAATTAGAAATAATAGGAAAGGAGGTAAAGGAAAGGCCAAATATTGTAGACATCTCATTTAGGGAGCATCACCAGGAAAATGAAACTTTTCACTTCTTAGGGAACCATCAGCCAACCACCTGCAGCTCACTGCGGGAAGAAGCCTAACAAAAGGGAGACAGACACAGTACAGTGAAGTTGGTGTGACTAGGAAAGATGCCTATCAGTCATACCTGGGAACACAGATCATTATTCAGAATGGAAGTGGCCACTGCAAAACTGTGAAAAATTTGAAATATATAATCCCCTAAACAAAACAAAACAAAAAAATCCTCTCTTTTTTTGTTTTTGTTGCTCTCTTGGCTCTTGGCTCACGGGGCTCTTCTGTACCTGATTTCTTGCTTTCACCCCTGTGACCCAGCCATGCAGACCTCACATACAGTGGACTAATGGACTGCAGCTGAGAGCACAAGCTAAGCTGCCTGATGCTTAAGTGGGGTGTGCAAATACAGAATGGAAATTCTGGATGCTGGCTCTGATTATAGCAAAATGAAACTTTTTCCTTGATGGGACTGACGAAAATTAATCTTGGAAACTCAGGTGTTTCATTCCACAGAAATAAAGCTTTCTAAAATATTGCATCCTCACTTCTAAGTCTCAGAAAATTCATTTGCTTGGATTATCACAAGAAGCTCATTCTCACTAGCAACAGATAGAAACATGGACCTCTCTTTATATAACATAATCATTAATAATTCTATATAATAAAGATATAATATGCAAATGGTTGTTATGCCATGAAGCATAATGACCAACTGTATATGACCAGATCATGGATCAGCAAGAGGGCAGGGAAACGAGCTACAAGCTGGTGATGGAGAGCTACAGTAGGGGCAGGGCAGCAACTATGAGAGGGGACAAGGCAGTGGGCAGAGAGCTACTGGCGAGTTACTAGTGCTCAGATTCATGCACAGGGCTACTAGTTATTTATAATGAATAACCATTAACAAAATAACCACTGCCATACTCCTTGTTTTTGATGAATCTTAGACAATATAGAATATCATCTTTTAGTAAAAAATATGAAAGGTATGCACATTAACATAGTAAGATTTAGCTACCTTATAACATCTCCATGCTATAGCAACCTAGAAGTAAGTATATACATAAATATAGAAATTTCTTTACTTATTTTTTTGTGTGCAGGAGACCATCAATGATGACTGCTATATGTGCTCAAGTGTATTTGGAGTTGTGGGATTTGGGAGCCGTATCCCTGGGAAGTGCCATCCTGGCCTCCAAATTATTTTGAGCAGAAAATAATTAAAGCCCCCCAAACTGAGAATTTTTTTTTCTATTCTGCTATTTTTTTCTTTTTTCTTTTCTTCTTAAATAGATTTAGATAGAAAAAAAAAACTGTGGTTGGCTATTTTGTCTGTTTTTTAATTAATTAATCCATTTATTAATTAACTTATTTTTTAAATCTTTATTGTTGAGATTATTACAGATGTCCTTCTTCCCTCCCATAACTCCCCTCTGCCCAGTTCCCACCTCACCCCACCTCACCCCATGCCCTTGCCACCCTATTATCTGTGTCTTAGGTAATGCATACATGCATATAAGTTCTTTGTCTAATCTCTACCCACACTCCCCATACCACTTTCCTTCTGAGAATTCTCAGTCTGTTCCATTTCTATGCCCCTGATTCTATTTCATTCACCAGTTTGTTTTGTTCAAAAAAATTTTTATTCACTTGATTTTTAGATTCACTTGTTGATTGATATGTATTTGTTGTCACTTCATTGTTCATATTTTTTTAATCTTTACCATTTCTTCTTCTTCCTCTTCTTAAAAAATACCCTTCAGCATTTCATATATATATAATATTGGTTTGATAGTGATGAACTCCTTTAGTTTTTCTGGTCTCTGAAACTCTTTATCTGGATTTTAATTCTAAATGATAGCTTTGCTGGGTAGAGTAATCTTGGTTTTAGGTTCACTATCTTCATATTTTTGGAATCTATTTTTTTTTAATCTCTGCTTAGGTGTTTTTTGATTCCTCATATTACAAATCACTGATTTGATTCTTGGTATACTCTACTGTTGAGTCCTTGTTTATTATTCTTCATTTCAATTAGTATATGCTTAATTTCTTTTTCATATCTTTGATGTTCTCATTAATTTTTTTTGTTTTAATTCTCACTAAGTTTCTTGACATCTTCACTAAGCTCCCTGAATCTCTCATAAAGTTCCTTGAGCATACTTATAACCATTGTTTTGAACTCGGTATCTAGTAGTTTGCATGTTTCCATTTTGTTGTTATTTTTCTAGAGATTTCTAAAGTTCTTTCATTTGTGACATATTTCTTTGTCTCCACCTTTTGGCTGGTTTCTTGTGTTTGTTTCTAAGTATTAGGTAGAGCTACTATGTCTCCTGGAATTGATAGAATGGCCTTGTGTAGTAGGTGTCCTGTAGCGCCCAGTAGTTCAGACTCTCCAATCATCTGAGCTGGGAATTTAATGTGGGTTGTGTTCATTCTCCTGTTAGAGTTGTACCTTGATTGCTATTGGCATTATGGAGGAATTGATCCCCAGGTCAATGGGCTTTTAGGACCAGCTGTGAGTATAGTGGAAGAGCTGCTGTGCAAGAGACATTCCTATGTAGTAGGATGTATTCCTGTGAGGCTTTGGTACTTATTGAGTCCTCCCCTTGAATATGTCCCTCATGAATGTGGTACAGTAGTAATCTGGTGTGATCTTCAGCTATCCATTAGGTACCCTGTCTAGGGTCACCTGGCATAATCTGTAGAGAGATATACCGATGGCTACTACTTGTGTTGGGTTTAGAGCTGCCCAGAAGAGGCCATACTGTGATCCTTGGCAAGCTATTCCTAATGCCAGGCCTAAGGCCACTTAATGAGAGGTGTGAGATACACTTAGTCCACCTGCTGCTTGTATGAGAAATTTTAAGAAAGTCTAAAACATGAGCTGGGATAGGACATTCATATGTAAAAGCAGTTGCAAACAGCTTGGTTGGGACTGAAAATTGAAAAGATTGGGATCTCAGGGAATCACCAGGGCCAGGAAAACAGTTTGGGAACATGTTGATGGAGGCTCACATATGGTATCTGCCAGTCAGCTCTGTAAGGGGGAGGTCGGACATTATCCAGAACCACAGGAAAGCTGGCTGAGTGGAAATTCTACAACTAGAGGGAAAGAGAGGGGCTCACAGAGACCCAGAGGAGCTGCAAAAAGCTGAGGTACCAAGATGTGCACGTGGAGAGAGCGGGTGCCTGAGTACCTGGCTGGTTTTCTCTGGTGGGAGGGAGATGGAGATTATCAGAGGCATAGAACCCCTTATCCTACCACACTAAACCCCAGATTTAGCCGAAACTCATACGGGGGAAGTTTGGACTGTGAAAAGGGAGAGGTGCACAGCAATTTAGGGGAGTTGCAAAAGATCAGAGGCCTGATGGCGTGCATTGCACTGCACGCAGAAGACAGACTGCTAATTGTGCGGCTGGCTTTTGCAAGTGGGCAGGAGATAGACCCTCCCAACTGTGCCACTTCTGACTCCACTAAGCCCCAGTTTCAGGTGAAACCCTGGGGCCTAGACTACTGTGGTCCTGGAACGCAGGGGAGCTGGAAAGGCAGCAGTCTAGAGGTACTGTGCACATGCACAAGGACTGCTCCTGCAATTACCCAGTCACGTGAGACTCAGGGGCCATGGCAGGCATGGCGGACTGGAAGGAAAGGCGGGCCCTTAAGCCCTGAGACTCCACCCATCCCAAGCTCAACAGAGAGGCTTCTGTGGTGTTGCAAGTCTGAACACAGAAGTTCTCCCGGCATAGTGAAAATGCCGAGACAAGGGAAGGGATCACAAACAAAAGAAATGGAGGAAAACAAACGACTGGATATGGAGTTCAAAACCGCACTTATAAGGTTTTTCAAGAATATCCTAGAAAAGTTGGATAACGTTAGAGAGAGCCAAGAGGAGATGAAAAAGGATCAACTAGAGATGCAAAAGATCCAACTAGAGATAGAAAAGGACCAACTAGAGATGGAAAAGGTCCAACTAGAGATGAAAAAGGACCAACTAGAAATTAAACATACACTGACTGAAATAAATATATATATATATATATATATATATATATATATATATTATACAGAGTTCTAACAGTAGACTAGAGAAAGGCAAGAATCAAGTCAAAAATTTGAAATATAAAAGAAGCAGAAAACACTCAACTGGAAAAGCAAGAAGGTAAAATAATCCAAAAATGTGAAGATAAGAAGATAATATAAGGAGCCTCTGGGACAGCTTCAAGCGTACCAACATCAGAATTGTGAAGAGAGAGAGCAAGATACTGAAAACCTATTTAAAGAAATAAATACTGAAAACTTCCCACATTTGGTAAAAGAAATAGACTTACAAGTCCAGGAAGCACACAGAACCCCATATAAAAGGAATTAAAAGAGGACTACACCAAGACACATCATAATTAAAAAACCAAGAGCAAAAGACAAAGAGAGAATATTAAAAGCAGCAAGAGAAAAACAGTTCATTACCTACAAGGGAGCACTCATACGACTGTCAGCTGATTTCTCAACAGAAATGATGCAGGCCAGATGGGAGTGGCAAGAAATATTCAGTGATGAATAGCAAGAACCTACAATCAAGAATACCCTATCCAGCCAAAACCGGTTTGGCTCAGTGGATAGAGCATCGATCTGCGGACTGAAGAGCCCCAGGTTAGATTCCGGTCAAGGGCATGTACCTTGGTTGCGGGCACATCTCCAGTGTGGGGCGTGCCGGAGGCAGCTGCTCGATATCTCTTTCTCTCATCAATGTTTCTGACTTTCTATCCCTCTCCCTTCCTCTCTGTAAAAAAAAAAAACAAAACAAAACAATAAAATATATTAAAAAAAAAAAAGAATACTCTATCCAGCAAAGCTATAATTTAGAATTGAAGGGCAGATAAAGAGCTTCACAGATAAGAAAAAGCTAAAGGAGTTCATCAACTCCAAACCAGTATTATATGAAATGCTGAAAGGTACTCTTTTAGAAGGGGAAGAAGAAAAAGATAAAAGATAAAAAATTATGAACAACAAATACATGCCTATCAAGTGAATCTAAAAATTAAGTGAATTAAAAATTTGATGAACAGAATAAACTGGTGAATATAATAGAATCAGGAGCACAGAAAGGGAGTGGGCTGATAATTCTCAGGGGGAAAGGGTTGAGGGGTGTACAGGGAGAGACTGGACAAAAATCATACACCTATGGATGAGGTCATCAGGAGGATGGTAAGGGCAGAGGGAAGAGTGGGAGTTGGATGGAGGGGAGCTATGGAAGGGAAAAAAGAGAAACAAATGTAATAATCTGAATAATAAAGATTTAATTTAAAAAAAAAAGAAAAGAGTGGGATCTCAGGGAATCACCAGGGCCAGGAGAACAGTTTGAGCCATGTTGATGGAGGTTCACATATGGTATCTGCCAGTCAGCTCTGTGAGGGGAGGTCCCCAAATTTTTATCTGGGAAAAAGCTGCTCCAGAGTTCCTGTCCTGATGCTGGATAATTTAATTCCTCCCTGGATATCCCTAGTTCCTTTGAAGCTACTGCCTCAGTGCTGATGATCACAGTGAGTGAGTCTGAGGCCCTTTAAGAAGAACTACCTGGGAAACCATTAGCCTCTGTGTCACTCAGGTAGAATCTCCACTGTATTTTCATAGCCCAAAGTTATGGGGAGTTATCTTCCCAGCACTGGGATTCTGGGCTGGGGGCCTAGTGTGAGGCAGGGACTCCTTGTTTCTCAAAGGAGGCCTCCTCAGCCAAGTTATCCCTCCCAATTAAAAGCAGAGCATATTTGGGCATAGGACCAGTCTTTTTTATGGCCTCTTCCCAACCTAAAAGTCTCAATGTGCTTTCTTCTTTACTTCTCTAATTGTAGGACCTCTATTCAGGAAGATATCAGGTGTTTCTGAATGATGGTTGTTCTATATTTTAGTTGTACTTTTGATGTGACTGTACCACCTGTATTGTGTTTATCTATGCTATCATCTGGGCTCAGCATTGCCTACTAAAAAGAAAAAAGAAAAAAAAAAAGACAGGTTCTGTCAACCACCTAAAATTTTCTGAGTGGATGCTTGTGATATAGTTACTGAATCCAGTGAATTGAATGACTTTACTAAAGTTTGCAAAACTTGTGTCTCTGCTTTTCTTATTCAATTATGTTTTAACTGGAAGCCCAGTCTACAAAATTTGTGTACAGGGGAGGGTGTCTTTCAGCCCAGCCTGCTCTTTCTCCAATCTGGGACCCTTTGGGGGATGTCCACCTGCCCGATTAGGCCCGATCCAGGTAGGATAGGGCCTAAAAGGTCAGGAAGACATTCCTCTCACAATTCAGGACTGCTGGCTCACAACTGCTCACCTTCCTGAATTCCTGATTGCCCCTAACTGCTTCTTCCTGCCAGCCTGATCACCTCCTAACCACTACCCTGCCAGCCTGATTAATGCCTAACTGCTCCCCTGCCAGCATGTTTGCCCCTAATTGCCCTCCCCTGTGGGCCTGGTCACCTCTAACTGCCCTTCCCTGCTGGCCTGGTCAGCCCTAACTGCCCTCTCCTGCAGGCCTGAGTCTCCTCCAACTGCCCTTCCCTGCATACCCAGTCATCCCCAACTTCCCTCCTTTGCCAGCCTGGTCCCTGCCAACTGCCCTCCATTTCTGGCCATCTTGATGTCCACATGGGGGAAGGATCTTTTGACCACATAGAGGCAGTCACCTTGTGTGTTGCAGTGATGATCAATCTGCATATTATTCTTTTATTAGATATGATAGAGGCCTGGTGCATGAGTTGGGGCCAACTGGTTTGACCTAAAGGGTGTCCTGGATCAGGGTGGGTGTTCCCTTGGGATATGGGTGGTCTGGGTGAGGGGCCTATAGTAATTTGCAGGCTGGCCATGCCCCCCAGCCACCCAAGTGGAGGCCCTGGTATCTGGGATTTATTTATCTTCTACAATTGAAACTTTGTAACCTGGAGTAGAGCCAAGCCTTTTGCCTAGACAGTCATTGAAACTTTGTTGCCATAAATGGATGCCTGGGCTGGCCAGAGTTTGCAGAAAGCTTTGCTTCCTCCATCACCAGTGGCAACCCAAGCCTCCCTCTTGCTCTCTCTGAGCCATAGCCATCTTGGTTGGGTTAATTTGCATACTCACTCTGATTGGCTGATGGGTGTGGTTGGTGGGTGTGGCTTGTGGGTTTAGTGGAGGTATGTTCAATTTGTATATTACTCTTTTATTAGATAGGGTTACATTAATTTTTATTCTCTATTAGATTGAAATGTTTCCTTATTTTTTTCCATTTGCTAAACATTTATATTCTAATTACTTGAAAGTAAATCAAAAGAGAAAAATTTAAATCATCAATTCATTGTGATGCCTTCATATTCTGTTGGAAATAATTTTTCATTAGAGAAAGTTTAAGGTGTTCATCTTCACATTTCATTAAGTTCTTTAGGAAATGCAACCTGTATTACCAGAGTACAAACATAACATCCAACTGAAACCTTAAACTCTGATCTTGCTAGATTGAGTACTGCCCTTTATCTTCTTTCTTATAAATATAAAGATAAAATAGAAACTCAGCTGGATCCACCCTTTAGCAATTATTCCCCCTATGATCCACACACCAGGATAAGGGCGACATGTGAAAAGGTTTATGCACTCTGATAAAGATTCTCAGTATGAAATCGCCTTTGCTATATTTCATTCTGACATTTCTTACACTCATATTTTTTGGTGTCTCAATAATTTAAAAAGTGCTATTTCTTATAAATAGTTAACTATTAAAATTTTTGAAGCTTTGGCTTTCTTTTGCCTTTATCATTGACCAGAATAATAATTTCATCATTTATGTACCTTGGAAATTTAGGAAAGGAATAGTCAGTTCTATTGTCCAATGATAGTACATTACATTAAAAAGATAAATCAGAAAGATGGTATTTATTAAGGTAGTTATAAATAAACTAGAGGCCAGGTGCATGAAATTCATGCATGGGGGTGGGGTTCCCTCAGCCCAGCCTGCACCCTCTCCAATCTGGGACCCCTTGGAGGATATTTGACTGCTGGTGGGATTAGGCCTAAACTGGCAGTCAGATATCCCTCTCACAATTTGGGACTGCTGGCTTCTAACTGCTCACCTGCCTGTTGGCCTGATTGCCCTTAACTGCCTTCCCCTGCTGACCTGGTCATCTGTATCTGCCTCTTCTTCAGCCCCTACCCCTGTGCCTTTGTGTGGAAGGACATCTAGATGGATATCCAGAAGACTTCTTCTTCTCTAATTAGCATATTACCCTTTTATTAGTATAGATTATACAATATAAGCTTTAAGATAAAATTGCATTAGTAAAAATGACAAACATTTCATTAAAAAATGTATATTAGTTTGATATGATTCAAATTCACTTTTTTTTTTTTAACAAAAATTAAGTCTTTAAGAATAAGATTGCTTGCCCTAGCTCAGTGGTTGGTAAACTCATTAGTCAACAGAGCCAAATGTCAACAGTACAACAATTGAAATTTCTTTTGAGAGCCAACTTTTTTAAACTTAAACTTCTTCTAAAGCCACTTCTTCAAAATAGACTTGCCCAGCCCATGGTATTTTATGGAAGAGCCACACTTAAGGCCCCAAATTGCCACATGTGGTTTGTGAGCCGCAGTTTGCCAACCATTGACTTTGCTGGTATGGCTCAGTGGCTAGAGCTTCAGCGTGAGGACTGAAGGATCCCAGGTTAGATTCTGGTCAAGTGCACATGGCTGGGTTGTGGGCTAGATCCCCAGTAGTGTACATGCACGAGGCAGCTGATCAATGATTCTCTCTCATCATTGATGTTTCTATCTCTCTCCTGTCCTTTCCTCTCTGAAATCAATAAAAATCTATTAAAAAAAAAAGAATAAGATTGCTTTGCTATCAAAGCCAAGTAAGGTGAGTCATTCATTGTTCCTGATGAAGTCTGAGTAGTTCAGTTGCTAAGCAACTTTAACGGGTTCTTATGAAATAAAATCGGTGGAGAAGCAACTATGCTCACTATGCATTTAGGCTATAAAGACCAAAAGCTGGGGAGGACAGAGTGTTTCTGGGGGAGGAGACATTGAGGTTCAGTGGCTGGGAGGCAGGGAAGACCCAGGAATGCCCAGTGCCTGGAAATATCTGAGGGTTTGGGATATGCAAATCTGATGGGGGTGGGGTTAGACCTTGTACTCCAAGAGGTCAGGTTCCAGGGTCCCCTTCCTGTAAGGATCCCTCCTCCCCTTAATGCCTTAACCTGTCCATTTGGATGAAGGAGGTGGGAAGCGGGTACAGAATGCCTGGGGGTACAGGACGCCCCTCAGTCCCAGATCTCTCTGGGGAGAGGGAGGGATGTTTGCATTGGTTTATTTGATTCTTCTTACATGTTGAAGCATGTGGCAGGGGAGACATGGTTTCCTTCTGCTTGCTCACCAGAGCTTCCCTGCATGATGCCTTTTCCCTTCTTTCCCCACTGCCCCGAGCTAATGCACATGAGATCGCCAGGGACAAAACTAGGACCCCAGTTGTATTGCATGGAGATTGCACTCCATAGCAACCTGCCTAATCCAGGGAGGTTTGGGGTCATTCACTGCCAGAAAGGCTTGGTTTAAATTAAGCTGCAGCTTGCCCTGCTTAGGTAGGCACCAGGTGAATTATTTGCAGAGGGTTTATCATCCCTTTTGGCTATTTCCTTGGAAACCACAAACTCAAGATAGCAGAACCAAGGTCCCATGCTTCTCAGCATCAGCTTTCCTCAGTCAGCTGCTGAATTTACTTGAAGGATGTAGAATAATTTTTAAATGATTCTTAAGTGTGTATAATTAGGTCAAAGCATTATGCAATTGTTTCCTATTCATTTGCATGATTGAGGTTCCTGAATGTTAGAGGATGTCAGCTCTCACAGAGCATAGTGATTTTAACTATAGAATTTAACCAAAGTCTCCAATGGGGCAGGCATCCACCAGTGGCCACTTCAGCCAGGGGCCACACCCAAGCAGGGCAAATTCTGGGTCAGGTGGTGCGGCATGCCTGCTAGTGCCTCCACTGGTGTCCACCTCCACCAGAGGCCACTTCCAGGCACAGCATGCCTGGTTACACTCTCCGATCATGCAGCCTCTGGGCCAGGAGGCAACATGGGCCTGCACACACCTCCCCTGGTGGACCCTAGTCATGGCCCTCTCATAATCTGGGACCACTGGCTCCTAACTGCTTACCTGTCTGTCTGCCTGATTGCCCCTAACTTCCCTGTCTGAGAGCTGATCACCCCTAATCGCCTCTGTCTTCTGGTCTGATTGCCCCTTACTTCCCTTCCTGCTGGCCTGGCTGTCCCCAACTGTCCCCTTCTGCCAGCCTTGTCAGCCCTAACTGTTCCCCTTGCTGGACTCATCTCCCTCAACTGCCCCGTTGTCAGCTGGCTTGCCACTCCCTGCCCCACCAGCTGACCTGGTCCTCCTTAATTGCTCCCCTGCTGGCCTGTTCACCCTCATTGCCCCCTGTCAGCCGGGTCTACCCCAACTGTCTCTCCTTCTGCATGGTTGCCCCTCATAGCCCCTCCTCTGAGCCTGGTCTCCCCCAACTTCCCCTCATGCTGGCCTGGTCACCCCATGCAACCTGCTTGTTCAGTAGTTTGGTCGTCCCTCACTCAAGCCCCTATCAGTCTGGTCACCCCACACAGCCTGCTGTTCAGTCATTTGGTCATCCCTCAATAACCTCCATGGTCTGCCTGGTCACCCCATGCAGCTTGATTGTTCAGTTATTACTTTGATGGAGTCCTGGACAATTTGCATATTCCTCTATTATTAGTACAGATAAGCAAGAAGTTCTATATAGTGAAAAGCTAATATAAAAGTGGGAGAAGAATGTTTACTTCTAAAGAGCATTCTTAGAATGAACAAAAATCCTCTTCAAATATCTATCTCTATAATGAAAAGAACCATAGAAAATTTTGTTTTCCTCCTTAAGTCATGAAATAACTAACTAATATTAGTTTAGTATGAAGAGCTCAAAGTTTAAGTGTTCTCTTAATCCATGGTTCCAAAGAAATATGTCAGAGTAAAATATTGGTGGGTGACCAGTCATATTGAGATACTAAAAGATCTATTATTCTTTATCATAGAAAAAACTTTTTTTTTGTTATGGTTGCTTTGTAAACATTTTCAGGAAATGTTGCATTAGTGAATTTAAAAAAAAATATGTATAGGATTTTCATGTAATATGGGAAATACATTAATATTTAAAAGAGATAACTACTACATGAGTTATCTTTTATACCAGGCCACCTCAATGAAGTAGAATCACCATTTTCTTAAAATTGTGTGTATCAGCTGTACAATCAGGTAGGATTGCTCAATGTGACCTCATTTACAACTTGGATGACTGGTGCTATCTTCACCTGTGATGTCTTAGTTTCTATCCACATAGGCTTTCAAACACACACAATATCACTTTTGCCACATTCTATTAATCCTTGTGACCCACAGGCCAGTTCAGTTTTTAGAAGTGGGTAAACAGCTCAGTCATCCTGAAAAATAGTGTAGACACATAAAGAAGTGATTCATTTATATTCAGAACCATTGTTATGAATGTCTATTTTACCTGCCAAAAATATTATTTAATCTCACATAAGCAATAATAATATTTGACTCATGTACATTTTTACATGTACTTCAGGGCAGTGATACTGCTTGTTATTACTTCTTAATGGTGAGAAGCATCATTACCAGCACTAAAAGCATGTAATAGTTTTAAAATTGTTTATTCACAGCTTTAATAATATGCTATTACTAAAATGAAAATATAAAGTTAAAAATTTCTCATTGTAAAATTTCTCATTAAAAATTCACAAGAATATGTCTGCAGACCCCCAGAGGTACAACAGGTCTTTATTTATCACCACAAAGAACATTCCCTTAGATATTGCCTATATGACCAAGAGCTGAGACATAATATGAGTTATGTGAAGAAGAACAAATTGTTTTCAAGAAAGAAAATTCAAAGTGAATTGAAGAAAGTATATGGTTTATTATATTTTGTATTCATCAATCATATTTTTGAGATACTTGAATCTAAGGGAAAATAAAAATCTTACTATAAATCTAACCTCTTCCCCCAAATATATTTTTATTTAGTTTTAAATTTAAGGAACTTATATGTCATAAATCACATCAAGGAAGATTTGTGCAGGATAAGATTTTTTTTTGAGTGATACCCACATTATACTTTTAAAACATAATTTTTATAAGTATGTATATTTTAATAGTACCATAAGAAAAGAGAAGCTTTTATAGTCCTAAATCTCATAACAGATTTTTTAATCCATTGGAACATTTTACTGTCTACTGATCTTTTTCTTCCTCTAGTTCAAGTTTGTTGATTATTTCATGCTGTTAAAAATATCTGATACAATTCCATGATCATCAAGACCCCAGGAGAAAATGAAAAGGGCTATATCTGAGGAGAGGGCGGTGATCTCCCACTGCCTTTTGCTGTACCTACATTGTATTTATTGGATTTCAAAATAAAAGACTTTACTTTCTTTGTAATGTTTTCTGTTTATATAGGTCCTAACATAAGAAATGTAGAGATTGTAAATATAGGGTATCATCAAGTTTTAAAACACTGGCATAGATTATATAAAGACTGCAAATTTTCATTCTAGTTTAATGAATAAAATGTACTGATAAAATTTGTTTATTTTATAGATTCATATTTGTTACATTTCTAAACAGAGAAACAAGAGCACTTTCTGAGTAATTTCTGCAATGGATTTGCAAATAGCATATTTCAGTAAAAAAGTCAAGCTCCAGTACTGACCTGTGTGGCTTAGTTGGCTGAGCATCATCCATGCACCAAAAGGTTGAGCATCGTCCATGCACCAAAAATTCCCAGTCAGGGGATATGCACAGATTATAGGCTTCATCCCTAGTGCAGGGAATGCAGGAGGCAACTAATCAGCCATGTTTCTCTCTCATTTATGTTTATCTCTCTTTCCCTCTCCCTTCTTCTTTTTCTAAAATTAAAAAAAGACAAAACACCAAACCATATTTCATATGAAAAAAAAAGTTTCCTTCCCTAAAAACAAATCCATATTTCCTAAGATATATGTGATGTGGAATATGTTATATAATAATTTTAATAGCTTTATTTAAAAATAAATTGATAAAATTAGAAATTAATAAACAGTAGTAAAATTTTAAATTATACACAGTTTACACAAAATAATAAATTGCAAATGAAAATTATGTAAATTATAATGTGTGATATCATGATCCCATATATAATTTTCCTATGTCCACAAAAGCTCTCTTAGGAGTATGTTTACATGAGAGAGTGAGGAATTTTCTGGAAAACAGTAGTTGATAAAAGGGAAGAGATGGTGAGGAGATTTTTCTATGAGTAGTATCTTCATCTTAAAAAAAAAAAAAGGTATTTAACAGAGCATGGTGAATGCCATTCAAAATAATGCTCCCGTTCCCATTTCACACTCAAGCACATATTTCTCTCCTTAAACTCCCTAGAGTATAGGTAAATTATACTATTAAAAAGAACAGTCAAAAATATTTTCAAATCAAAAAGCTGTGAGAAGATTCCAAGAACAAGGCAGTATTGCTTTTATAGAAAAATAATAGAATGTGTCACAATAGTGAAATAAGGAATTCTTTCTCCTTGGGTGGGATGAAGACCGGGAAGGGCAGTGGTGTTGTCATGTTATTGACAGGAACTGCACTATAAATACTATGAACTATAGAAATAGTTACTGGAAAATATTGAGTCAAGAACCTGATACCTGTTGAAGTTTAATTAAATATTTATGTGGTGATTGAAACACATAAGTGAAGCTCATGAAAAAAATAGCTGATTAGAATTGATAAATGAATTCATTAAAGTAGTAAGATACAAATGAATATTCAGAAATTGGTTTCATTGTTGTACACCAATAATGCACTATCAGAAAGTAAAACTAAGGGGGAAAATTCCCTACTTACAATTGCATTAAAAAAACAAACAAACAAACAAAAAAAACCACCTAGAAGTAAATTTAACCAAGGAAGTAAAAGACCTATACGTACTCAGAAAATTACAAGACATGGAATAAAAAATTAAAGAAGATACAAATAAATGAAAGAAAGTATTATGTTTATGGAGAGAAATAATTAGCATCATTAATATGTCCATACTAACTAAAGTAATCTAAAGATTCAATGAAATTCTTATTAAAATACCAATGGCATATTTTACATATCTATTAACAAACATTACAAAATTTTATATGGAACAAAAAATATTAAAAAAAAAAGACCCTGGATAACTGCAGCAATCTTGAGAAAGAAGAACAAAGCTGAAGAGTCACACCACTGATGTCAAACTATACTACAAGGCCATAGTAATAAAAACAGTGCAGTACTGGCATAAAAATAGACATAAAGACTTAAAGATCAATGAAACAAAGTAGAGAACTCTAAAATAAGTCCATACCTATCTATGGTAAATTAATATTTGACAAAGGATGCAAGAAGATGCAATGGAGTAAAGTCAGACTATTCAATAAATAGTGTTGGTAAAACTGGACAAATAACATGCAAAATAATGAAACTATACCACCTTTTTACCAGAAATATACAAAAATAATTAAAGACTTAAATGTAAAACTCAAGAAGAAAATATAGGCAGTAAACTCTCAGACATTTCTTTTAGCCACATTTTTCTTTCTGATTTATCTCCTCAGGCATAGAAAACAAAAGAAAACATAAACAAATGGGACTATATCAAACTAAAAAGTTTTTGTACAGCAAAGAAAACCATTAACAAAACAAAAAGACAACCTACTGAATGGAAGAAGATATTTACAAATGATAATTCCAATAAATGGTTAATGTCTAAGATTTGAAAGAACTCATATAACTCAACACTAAAAAACAAACAATCCAATTGGGAAAAAAAAAAAAAAATGGGCAGAGGACCTGAATAGACACTTCTCCAAAGAGGACATACAAATGTCTTGTCAACAAACATAATTGACTGACAGAAGATAGAATCATTAAATCTAAAGTGATGGTGGAGAGAAGCTTTCTTACACAAACAACATATACACAATAAAGCTGTTACATTATATGGGCTCAAAAACCTACTGGGAAGAATCTGAGGGCATTTGTTGATATTCAAATAATGGTGATAAAGTTTGGGATTAATAATATGTTGCTTTTGTAGTTGATATTTCATATCAATTTAGAGTTAAAATGTTTTTCATTTGATAATTGAATGATTATGACTCTGAGCCTGCCTATTGAAAGATGATGTGTGGCTCTGACCACTCTGGACCTTATAACCATAATTTAAACCTAATTGTATGATATGGTCATATATTTAAAAGGATGTTTTTTGTTTGTTTGTTTTTCAGAATTATGTAGGAAGCTTTTAAAATATGCTGTTATCCAGATCCCATCCTCTACAATTTTGAAGTAGGGCCAAAACATGTATTTTTTAAAAGCTCTTCAAGTGATTCAAATATGCAGTTAAGTCTAAGAACATAGGAAGTTCTGGAAGATTTCTCTGTTCTATGGACAAGATTAAGACATCCCAGTCTCCTGAAATAAACTTCCCTGGCTCATGGTAATGAGTCATAAATACTCAAATAATTATAATAGAATTTTAATTTTTTGGCACAAATTAATTGATTAATGTTACATACTAGAATTACCTATTTTTAGAGTTACAATAGTACATTGTAACTTATAGACATTCCATGGGCTTATAGTGATACAGGATTTGGGGGCTGGAATGTATAATATTCCCATGGGCAGGATGGATTCCCCAGGCTCTTCTTTGTCAGTCGGAGTCAAAAAATGAAACCAAGGAAGGAAGATGGTTTAGCAAAGGTAGAAATTTATTGAAAAACAAGCACAGACTTATACATGAGGAGGGAGAAAGTGTCCCACATCACAGACTTCCAGTTGGGGAGAGGGAAAGAATCCCACCAAGTTCCTTTTCCCTAGTTTATCAAGACTGCAGGTTTTGTGCCTTGCTATTCCTCTGATTGGTCACTATTCCTTTCTGATTTGATTATTATAGCACCTCCTGAATTCAAAGATCAAACCTCACTTGGAATGTTCAAGGCCTTCCTTCTTCATTGTTCTCCCATCCCCTCAGGACTTTCTTCCGCCTTCTTTATTTTGTAAATACAGACCTTTTGTTAATTCTAGTCCCCTTATGGAAATGTAATTGCTGCCTCTTCCAGCTCTCTTGTCTTATGGAAATGTAACTATGTACTGCTTCTTCCAACTTCCCTATCTAATGGAAATTTAACCTTTTGCAACTCTGTAGTCCCATGCTTTTCCATGAACTAACTTAATTTTAAAAATTCCCTAAACCTGCCTATTTCTTCCCTAAAAATTACTATATCAATAGTTACAGTTTTTTTATTTACAGAACTAAACTTTTAAAAAACATATTAATAATGAAGAATACCAGAGTAGGAAAGAAATAGACTATAGACTGTGTTAAGGTCTAAGTTGAACAGCTATTTATAATATAAATTATAAATTAGTACTGGAAATCTCAGAGTTAAGGTTTACACTCAGACTTGTTTGAGTCCCTGCTGTTTCAACATCAGGATGTTGTTGTTTATTCAACTTTCTTTCCCAGTTCTAATTGTGTAGAAGACCTAAGAAACCCAAGTGATGCTTAGAGAAATGGAGTTACACAGTTTTATTATGTTGGCAGTCTCAAAGGAGTTGCCTCCAAGGTTTGAGCAAACCAATATGGTGGAAGATCTTCTTTTATGCTCTTTGGTTTCTTTGTCTCCCAAATATGGATGGGACTTTTGGACCTTTAGTGGGCTTTGCAAAAATCCCCATATATTGGGATGGATGCCTTAAGACCAAATCTAAGAGCCTAGCCTGGCACTAGCACTGATAACCACCTCTGGGGTTTATGTATTGTTCATGGTTTATGACCTCTGTCAAATGTGAGCATTTAGGTAACAAGTCTTACAAGACCAGATTATGGAGAAAGGGGCAGTGACTTAATTATAGGCTATCAAGAATGTACATTAGTTTACTGGCACAGATTCATATTGCTAGCATCCCTCCCTCACCAATATCAGGATTATATTTGAATTAGCCTTTTAGCCTTCTCATTTTATTACGTAGCACACAATGGTCAATTATGCAAAATTCTGGTGCTTAGTTACCTATTTCTTGTTTAAATACCAACAACCCTTGAAGATAGTGGAAGATGGTGTGGTAAGGTTGAGGAAGTTGGCAATCATTTTTTATATTATTTTTATCTATATGTAAAATTTTTAAATCTTGAAATATCACAAGTAAGGATGTAGAAAAAGAGGAATTATTATTGGTGTGAAGAAAAGATGAGAGGGAATGGAAGAAGTCAAAGATAAATGGAGATGAGAAAATAGAAAGCCAGAGTGTAGAGACAAAAAGGAGAGAACAAGTTGGAAAAGATAATAAGGAGGAGAGTAAGAGCAAGATACAAGGCAAGGAATCAGCTTCTCTTCTCCTATTCTTTCATGCAAGGCAGATTTTGGTCCCCCAATTTGACAAATCAACACTGGAGAGTGATCTTACTGAGCAAAGTGGTGATTTTCAGATCCTACTCATTTTAGATGTGATTAATTGTATATCACTGAAGCAGGAATTTTAGGAAGACACAGACAAGCTTAGGGAGTTTTTTAGAATTGGGGTCCAGGGAAAGTATGGGGCTGCAGACTGGAAGAAGGTACATTTCCATAACAGAAGAAAGCCATGTGCAGTTATAGTTCCATAGTACAAAGAGGCAGCAACAGGTATATTCCCATAACAAAGCAAAAACATAGACATGAATTCCATATTCATGCCACGAGGTGCCCGCAGGGACCCGCTGTAAGGTGGCGGGACCATAGCCCAGGGGTGGGGCCCGGGGAGGGGTGGGGCCCAGAGAGAGGTAGGACCCAAGGAGGAGGGGCCCCAGGGAGGGAAGGGTCCCAGAGAGGAGGGGCAGGGTCTCAGGGAGGAGGGGCGTGGTCACATTTACAAAATAAAGAGAAGGAAGCCCTTCATGTGAGGTTTAACCTTTGAGCCCAGTAATTACTATAGTAACCAGTCTAAGGGAATAGTGACCAAATCAGAGGGGATATCAAGGCATCAAGTTCTGCAGCCTTTATATGCCATAGGGAAGAGAAACCCAGGGGGACCCTGCTTCCCCTCCCCATGTGGGAGTTAATTCTGTGGGACTCTTCCCCTGCCCTACATGGGAGTTCAGGGACTCTTCCTCCTCCCCACGTGAGAGTCTGTACTTGTTCTTCAATAAATCTCCATCTTTACTAAACCACATTTCTGTCCATGGGTTCATTCTTTAATTACAGCAGACAAAAATTCCAGGTTCTACTCCAAAAATTCGGTATTATCACTGTTTAAGCATAACCAACTTTCTAAAAAGATATTTCCTGAGGTGTTCTTAAATTATCACTAAAGTAAGTTATATCCTCTAAGAATAATTTTCCCCAAATCCAGTAAATATGCTGCATTGTTCAATTCACAATGTAATTTCATTAAGTTTATTTTATTGTTGGTTAAGCCAGTGCCATAGTAACTTTTCATCTCTACATTAATTTCTTTTATGCACAGCAAAAAACCATGCTCTAAACAGCACAGCCTTTGAGACTGTCGTTATGCATGCACAGCTGCATCTTGCCTAACCAGTGTTGGTGATTTTTCACTAAAGAATTCTGCATATAATCATTATCCACAAGACAGTCTTCCTTGTCTTTATTTGTGCACAGCTCAGGAGTTAGACCTCCTGCAAGTTGCAATTTGGATGTAAAAGGAGTTTATTTTAGGAATGTTCATCTTTCTTCACAAAGGGGTACATCTTTGTTGAAGTGCATGCAAAACCTCCACAGTTTTAATGAGAATTCTGTGTGCACACCAATAGGAAATAGGGACACCTTTGGTCACAGACAATGTCTCCAGCAGTGAGAAAGGCATATTAACTTTTTGATCTGGCAGTTATCAAAACCAGCATGAGCTCTCCTTTCTCTCAGGTAGGAACTGCGGGATTAGGAAGCTGATTCTTACTCCTCAGGGAACATAATATGGAAGAAAGTTATCAAAGACAGATCATAAAATATTTATGAGGAATTCATGTCTATGTTTTACTTTGCTAGTGCCTGTGATAGAAATAGTGTAGATAACATGGGTCTTCCATTTTAAATGGTTTATAATCTGAAGGAAGAGATAAACAAAAACTGGAGGGTGAAAGGAAGGGAATAATTATTTTTTTCTTTTTTCAATGGTATTTAGTATAAGCTAGCACACAGAGTAAGATAGTTACTCTAAGCCTACATATTAAATTTGGCCAACATTATACCTGTTCATAAATTTTACAGAAAGCTACTCATTTAACATTTTACACATATGTATTGTTCTGTGATAATTGGCAAAAAATGCTATACAAAGCAAATACATGATTTGTCTTTAGGAATTATTTAGGAAAAATATATAGGGAATGTCAAAAAGATATTTACTAACTCAAGTAGGACATACTGACCTGCCAAGACATATTTCATAGATACTCAGCACTATTTCAAGACAAAGAATAAAAATTAAGGAGTTTTTCCATTATGAGATAAATAAATGTAGTTTGGCTCAGTAGATAGAGCATTGTTCAGACCATGGACTGGAGTGTCTTGAATTCGATTCCAGTCAAGGGCATGTAACTTGGTTGCCGGCTCCATCCCTAGCTCTGGTCAGGGCAGGTGCAGGAGGCAACCAGTCATTGTGTCTCTCTCACAGCAATGTCTCTGTCTTTCTCCCTCCCTTCCACTCCCTCTAAAAAAGTCAATGGAAAAATATCTTTGGTGAGGATTAACAAAAAAATAATAACAAAGGTTTATAATGTGAAATAAAAATGGACTATGAGACCTGTCCTGAAGGAGGATTTGTGTTAGGACTTGGAGAGACAAAATGGGTTACCACAGTTGTGATTTATTGTGCATGACCACAAAGTCCAGTTGAGGTGTTTGAGCTTGTTGCAGAGAATTACGAAGGCTTTAGAAGTGATAAAATCTAAATTAATTCTATTTTAAATAACCTGATATTTCTACATATTAAGTAAAAATAATGTAATACAATGTTCATGAAGCAAAATATAAAGAGAAGTGCAATATTTTGATTAGTATTGTAAGTATATGGAGGCAACTGTTGGTAGGACAACGTTCAGAAAGACATTATTTAAAATTTAGTTTAGCCATGGAAGATACATTACTAAGTTATTTGGAATAGAACCTGAAGTGAAGTGAACATATTTTAAAAGAAAAAAAATGGTCATTGATTGGTTGGATTAGGAGTTTCTTAAACCTCTGTGTATGAGAACTCACATGGGTCATTGTGGAGGGGGAGGAAAGCAAAATTCAAGTTTGTTCATAAGTTACGTTTGCTATGATAAATAGCACAATCACCTTTTTACTGGACATACCTGGTCTGACCAGCAAGATTTTCTAGACTGCAGGGATATAAATGTTAACTCTCTGTGTCACATAAAGTAGCTGAGCTAACCTTAAGTAAACTTCAGTTTTTAATGAGTGGTCTTAGTTTCTGCTGAGTCATGCACATCTGATGTGCAAGTAGAAGTGAAGAACTGCACCTGTCTCTGATGCCAGTGGTAGGAGTGGGAGATTCTGTGGGAGATCTGAGTTCTGTTTAGAGAGTGAGTCACTGTGATATGAATTCTGATTTTCCATATGATGTAACTGCATGACCTCCTTTTCCATAAAACAAAACCACTTCCTTTTTTGAAGTTTAGCTGTATTTTTATTGGCACTCATTAAACTTATATTTTAACTTGGGGAAGAATATATATCTTTATAATATTACTAGAGGCCCATTGCATGACATTCGTATAAGAATAGGCCTTCCTTCCCCTGGCTTCACTCCCAGCTACCCGGGAGCCAGCACATCCCCACTTCTTGGCTACGCAGGAGCCAGCAAGTCCTTGCTTCTGTTTGGAGCACCACTCCAGTAGCTCCCTCCTCCACTCCGCTTCCCCTCATAGCAGGTGTCAAGTCCTTCCTCGAAACTCTATGCCTGCATATGCAAATTAACCTCCTTCTTTCTTGGGTTAATTTGCATACTCACTCTGATTGGCTGTGGGTATAGTGGAGTGATGGTTAATTTGCATGTTTCTCTTTTATTAGGTAAGATGTTAATGCAACTAAGAATGTGGAATGTTACCCCATTTATTCACATCTTTTTTTTTTTTTACTTTTTATTGAATGTATAAGGGTGACACTGGTTAACAGAGTTATAGAGGTTTCAGATGCATAATTCTACAACACATCATCTGTACACTCTGCTGTGTGTTCGCCACCCCAAGTCAAGCCTTCTTTCATCACCATTTATGCCTATAACCTTCTATGCCCCCCTCTACCACACCTTCTCCAGGCAATCCCCAACACTGTTGGCTATATCCATGAGTCAATTCTCTCTCTTTTTCTTTTATTTTTAATCAATAGCATCCAAATTATTTAAATGGAGATTAATACGCATAAAACAGGATGCTGAAATATCCATTCTAGAGATTAAAAGCTTAACATTGAGAGAAATGAACAATCAATGTTATTATGTTCTTCCAAACACACTATATGACAGTTTGCCTGGTTTTTCATATTCTGGTACTTAGAATAGTAATTAAACTAATTTACAAGGATAACTAAGAGAGTTACATATAATGTACTATTAAATCTAAACACTGTTGAAAAGTTGTACTGTTAATAATTACACTAGTATACCAGCTGTAACCTCACATATGGTCACTCTAATAATAGAAGATTGGAATGTTTTTTTCTTCTATGTATTTGCTCTGGATAATTTAAAGGTTCATTAAATAAGTGATTCAAAGTTCAATGTTTTGGAGAAGTAATAGACACATTTTTCTGGGAAAATAAAAAATAATATTTGAAAACCAACAATATAACAAGGACACAAATTTAAGACTTGAAAAATCAAAGAAGATTAAATCAGTTATAATACTTTCACTGTACATAATGGAAAACCTTAAAGAGACATGGGATTTTTTCTATTTTTAAATTTTTTACATAAATCTGGAGATAGATGGTTGCCAACATTGGCTTAGTCTTTAGAGATTTAATTATGTTAGAGCTGATGTTACTGCTATTCTTATGGCCTTCTACTTCATGCTCAGTGAATATTTTCTGTCCTCAAGTTATCATATCTATTTTACAGGAAGAAAGGAGTAAGCAAAATAGAATTCTTTGTTTTAAAGTGTTCACTACATATATGCCTCATGAATAGATCTCTGTTACACAGCTAAAGGTGATTGAAAATGCCTGCAGCCCTCGGCCGGCCGGCAGGGCCCCGCCTCGGCCGCGCGCCTCTGCCCGCTCCAGCCGGCGCCGCTCTCCCCGCAGCAGCCCGCCCGGTGTCCGGCAGCCTGTTCAGCTGGGTCAGCAAGGACGCCCGGCGCAAGAAGGAGCCCGAGCTCTTCCAGACGGTGGCCGAGGGGCTGCGTGCGGCAGCTGTACTCGCAGAAGCTGCTGCCCCTGGAGGAGCACTACCGCTTCCACGAGTTCCACTCGCCGGCGCTGGAGGACGCGGACTTCGACAACAAGCCGATGGTGCTGCTCGTGGGCCAGTACAGCACCGGCAAGACCACCTTCATCCGGCACCTGATGGAGCAGGACTTCCCGGGGATGCGCGGCGGGCCCGAGCCCACGACCGACTCGTTCATCGCCGTCATGCACGGCCCCACCGAGGGCGTGGTGCCCGGCAACGCTTTCGTCGTGGACCCGCGGCGGCCCTTCCGCAAGCTCAATGCCTTCGGCAACGCCTTCCTCAACAGGTTCATGTGCGCCCGGCTGCCCAACCCGGTCCTGGATAGCATAAGCATCATCCACACGCCCGGCATCCTGTCCGGGGAGAAGCAGCGCATCAGCACAGGGTACGACTTCGCGGCCGTCCTGGAGTGGTTCGCCGAGCGGGTGGACCGCATCATCCTGCTGCTCTTCGACGCCCACAAGCTGGACATCTCGGACGAGTTCTCGGAAGTCATCAAGGCCCTCAGGAACCACGAGGACAAGATCCGCGTGGTGCTCAACAAGGCGGACCCGATGGAGACGCAGCAGCTGATGCGGGCGTACGGGGCGCTCGTGTGCTCCCTGGGAAAGATCATCAACACGCCCGAGGTGGTCCGCGTCTCCATCGGCTCCTTCTGGCCCCACCCCCTCCTCATCCCCGACAACCGCAAGCTCTTCGAGGCCGAGGAGCAGGACCTCTTTCTTCGAGTACATCCAGTCGCTGCCCCGCAACGCCTCGCTCAGGAAGCTCAACGACCTGATCAAGAGGGCGAGGCTGGCCAAGGTTCACGCCTACCTCATCAGCTCCCTCAAGAAGGAGATGCCCAAAGTCTTCGGTAAGGAGAGCAAGAAGAAGGAGCTGGTGACCGACCTGGGAGAGATCTACGCCAGGATCGAGCGGGAGCATCAGATCTCCGCGGGCGACTTCCCGAGCCTCCGCAAGATGCAGGAGCTCCTGCGGACCCAAGACTTCACCAAGTTCCAGGCCTTGAAGCCCAAGCTGCTGGACACGGTGGACGACATGCTGGCCAACGACATCGCGCGGCTGATGGTGATGGTGCGCCAGGAGGAGTCGCAGATGCCCTCCCAGGTGGTCAAGGGCGGGGCCTTCGACGGCACCATGAATGGGCCCTTCGGGCACGGCTACGGCGAGGGCGCCGGGGAGGGCATCGACGACATCGAGTGGGTGGTCGGCAAGGACAAGCCCACCTACGACGAGATCTTCTACACCCTGTCGCCCGTCAACGGCAAGATCACGGGCTCCAACGCCAAGAAGGAGATGGTGAAGTCCAAGCTGCCCAACACGGTGCTGGGCAAGATCTGGAAGCTGGCCGACGTGGACAAGGACGGGCTGCTGGACGACGAGGAGTTTGCGCTGGCCAACCACCTCATCAAGGTCAAGCTGGAGGGCCACGAGCTGCCCACCGACCTCCCGCCGCACCTCATCCCGCCCTCCAAGCGGAGGCTCGAGTGACCAGCCGGCCCCGGGGGGGCATCCAGCCGGCGGAGGCGGGGGGAGGGGAGGGTCACCGGTTCTCGGGGTCCATAAAGACTGAGGGGCTGTTTCCTCAGCTCTTGAAAAGGAAAACCACCATCTTTCTTTGCAAGGCTGTTCCTGGGCCCAGCAGGGGAGGCAGGGGAGTCCTCGGATGAGAATGATGGAATTTTATGCTAAAGCAAGAACTGCGGATATTTTTAATATATAACTGAGAGGCGGCAAAAAAAAAAAAAAATGCCTGCAAAAACTTGGGGTTCTATTTGTCAAGCAATACTGTATACACCACAATAATGTTATGGTTTCATATCAATACAACTTCAGGAGTGTCAATGCCATTAGTAAGAATAGGAAAGAGGAATCTTATTTGCTCTAAGGAAATGATAAAAATTTATTTGTTAGTTTGGATTTTTTAAAAAATATTTTATACAATCAGTTTGATATAAAGGAGAGACATAAAAGTACCATGGAAAGTTGAATATATGTAACTGGACAAAAATACATTTTTGTTTTGTTTAATTATAGTTTAATAAGTCTCTTTTATTAAATTAGATTGAACTTTTCTTAAAATAGTACCTAAGAGTATATAGTAAAATTCCCAAACTATACAGCTACTATGGTAAATTCAAAGATTCCAATTTACTAAATACATTTTGAATATTATCATTCAACTACAAATAAAAACCATTATCACAACAAGTACAGACACAATAACAAGCATTATAATTAAGTGGAGGAAGATATTAGAAAATCAATTTTATTCACCCTTTCAACTGTAAAAAAAATAAAATAAAAATTTTAAATGGACAGCAGATAGGTTTGAATCCATGTGTTCATAAGAAATAAAGAACTCATAGTCACTTATAAAAAAAGAAATAAGAAAACAGAGAAGGCTTTTCTAGCCACACATTTTTCTAATAAATTAGTATTAAGGCTATGTATATACATATTGATTCACTCCTTTTCAATTAAAATATGGGGTAATTTTTTCCTTATTAGTTTTTACTGTTAAATTTTCAATATTTCTTTACATAATGTGCATGTGATATTGATTGCTTTTCTTGTATTTATCATGTAGGTTGTGTCTAATATTATATATTATCATCTACCCCAAGGATAATAATGCATTCATTGGGAATTAAATAATGCTTTCAGCCTTTATTTTTTTAAGGTTTATTGCAACACAGTCTTGCATTTATAAATATATTTTATTGATTTTTTTACAGAGAGGAAAAGAGAGGAATAGAGAGTTAACAAAATCGATGAGAGAGAAACATTGATCAGTTGCCTCCTGCACACTCCAACTGGGGATGTACCTGCAACCAAGGTATATGCCCTTCACTGGACTCGAATCGGGACCCTTCAGTCTGCAGGCTGATACTCTATCCACTGAACCAAACTGATCAGGGCTTACATATAATTTTATGAATTGCCTATAGCTACTATTGTGAAACATGGAAGAAAGTAGTTGTAACTCTCTTATATTATTCATAAGGCCAAAAATATTATCCAGCCTTATACAGAAAAAGTCTGTCAACCTCAATCTGAAGTAATTGGAGTAGAATATAAATGCCTCTCTATTTTCAAGTGTGTATTCTCTCATTGAGAAATAAATAAATGTATCTTGTAATAAGTTTGAAGTAAATGGAAAAAATTATTGAATATTTCATTTAATCTTGAGAATATATAATAATAAAAGCATAATATGCTAATTAGACCAGATAACCTTCCTTCCAGACAAAGCCCAAGCTGGTAAGGGCCATGGCAGAGGTGGCAGAGGCCCCTGGCTGTGGCAATGGCACGGGGTCTGGGGACAAGGCTCTTACATGAATTTCATGCATTGGGCCTCTAGTAATATATAAGATGGGCAGGCCTTACTACCTCATTTTTCAGTTAAAAGAAGAGTGCCAGTATTTGTAAAACAAACAAATAATCTTGTTAACCAATATATGCACAATTAATAAGTGGTGGAACTGAAATTCAAGTTATAATTATTTAACATCATTTATTTTGTGTTTTCATTTGTTTGTATTCAGGTGAGATCATTCAACCCTATTATTTACTGCATTAGCTTTTCCAGATAAAGTTAGCCTGGTTTATGTAGAATTGCATGTTTTTGTTCTTTATATTATGGATTTACCTAGAAAACTCCTACTGAATGAGATAAAATTTCAACAACAGCATATTTACACATTTTTCTTATGAACCTCATCTTATTTCTTAACTAAGAAAAATATTTAAGTTACATTATTTACATAAATATTCCAGTAGATTTTATTCTTTCTGAACGTATTTTTTTTTTAATTCTCTTCTGGGAGTAATGAACCAATATACTGGATTAAACTATTATGTAAATGCTGATAAACCCTCACATCTACTTTCAGCTGTTAAATCTTTTCCAAATTAGAAGAGATGTATCCAGAGTCTTTGTGGTATTTCTGCCAGAAGTTCAGAATGTGACACATTATATGTCATGACTTTCCAAGGCATTTAAATTTGTGGGCTAAATCAAAACAACAAAATGGAATTGAAGGGATTTCTATTCAAGGTTGTAAACACTGTCTTGGAGAGAGAAACTTGTGTTTGCAAGCCTAGAATTTGAATTTTCCAACAATTTTTATGTATTTTTAAATTTATATCAACATAATAAAAATAAAATAACAATACAAAGTAATAATAAATCATTCTTCAAATATTTATTTAGGATATTCACTATCTATTTATAACGTTAGGTACATCCACCCAAATTATGAGTTCAATGAAATTGATTAGGTATTTTTGGACTGAGCCAAGTGTTTCCTACAGTGAGTTTTTCAAGTATTCCTGGCAAGTTCCCAGAAGTTTAAGGGGGTAGTCTTTATCTTACAAACCTTTATCGAAATATACATACCAAAAAGTACAGACATCTAAAGTATACTTCATAAAGTATCAATTGTGTCATGGAAAGAAATAAGAAAATGAGGCACTATAGGAAAGGAAGACTGAATGTCATGTACTTAAGAAGGTGGGAGAGATACTTGTTTGTAGACGACTATCTGTGCAAAGCAGGGACCTAATAAAATATAGGATTTAGATATAAGATGGTATCGCATTGTCATTTTGATAATGTGATACCATCTTACACCTGTCAGAATGGCAATCATCAACAAATCAACAAACGACAAGTGTTGGCGAGGATGTGGAGAAAAAGGAACCCTTATGCACTGTCGGTGAGAATGCAGGCTGGTGCAGCCACTGTGGAGAACAGTATGGAGTTTCCTCAAAAAACTAAAATTGGATATCCCATTTGACCCAGCAATCCCACTCTTAGGAATTTATCCTAAGAAATCACAAACACCAATCAGAAAGGATTTATGCACCCCTATGTTCATAGCAGCACAATTTACAATAGCTACAATTTGGAAACAGCCTAGGTGCCCTTCAGCAGATGAGTGGATCAGAAAACTGTGGTACATCTACACAATGGAATTCTATGCTGCCATTAAAAAGAAGGAACTCTTACCATTTGCAGCAACCTGGATGGAACTGGAGAACCTTATGCTTAGTGAAATAAGCCAGTCAATGAAAGAGAAACACCACATGATCTCACTCATTTGTGGATAATAAAGAACATTGTAAACTGATGAACAAAAGGATAGATACAGAGGCAGTAAAGCATCAAACAGACTGTCAAATTATAGCAGGAAGATTAAGGAGAGTTGGGGTAGATAAGAAATCAATCAAAGGACTTGTATCCATGCATATAAGCATAACCAATGAACACAGACCCTGGGGGGTTGGGGTATGCCTGGGAGGGCAGCGGGGAATTGGGGAGATATGTATACATGTAACACAGTGTATATATAGGATTTAGAGGAGCAAGAAATTTCAGGATTGGTGGTCTTTCGGATGAGAGTGTTGGTTAATGCCAGTTGTGGAGATGTGGTTTTTCAAGTAAGACTTTTAATTGGTTGGCAGTGCATTTCCTGTAGTAAGGCTTTTATTGATTGGTTCACTTTCAAAAGTTTGAAGCTATTGCTGAGAAGTTGACTTTTCAATATGGTATTGGTTTAAAGCACCCATTGATTAAACTGAGGTAAGTCACCAATCAATTAAAAAACTAAATCAGGGACCCTTTCCCCCTCTCAATGTGGGAGTCTGTGCCATAAGAATCTCCCTATCCCCCATAGGAATCTTCAATAAATTTCCACCTTTACTATACAAAAACAAACAAACAAAAGAAAACTAAATCAAAATTTGGTGATTATTTGTTATCAGAGTTACAAAATAATGTTGAAAGAAGTTTGGGGGAGGGGGGATGAAATAGGCAGGTTTAGGAAATTTTAAAATTAAGGGGTCCGTGGAAAAAACACAGGGCTACAGAGTTGCAAAAGGATAGATTTCCATAAGACAAGGGAGCAGCATAAGTTACATTTCTTAAGACAAGGAATCTGGAAATAGCAAAGGTTAACATTTATAGAATAAAAGGAAGGAGGAAGAAAACCCAAAGGAAACAGGAGAACAATGAAGTATTAAATATACATATAAAAGGGTGTACCTATTTAATATATATGATTTGATGAGTTCATAAAATAAGTATCCATCTGGGAAACCACTGAAGCCTCAATTGGTATCTTATTGTTTTAATTTTCATTTACTTGCTATCTAATGAGTTTGAGGTCTTTTTTAATGCTGACAATTTTTACATTTTTTACATGAATTTTAATTCATGCATGTTTCACTATTGGATTGTCTCTTATTTTCAATATTTGTGAGTTAATTTAGATTATGGATATGAGCTCTTCATTAGAAGTAAATATTGAAAACAGTTTTCTCAATGTGGTTTGCCTTTTACTCTCCTAATGAAATCTTTTTATTAATAGAGATTCTTACATTGAATGTATTCCAATTAATTAATTTTTAGTAGCTTTTATTTTTTTAGGTTAAAGTATATTTTATTACCCTAATACATAAACACATTTTCTTATTGTTTTCTCAAAGCCTTACTATTTTACTTTTTATGTTTTATTCTACTATCTACCTAGCATTGGTATTTTGTTTTTGATTGTACAATGTGAGATGGATTTGTTTATTTTATATTTCTTCTTCCTTTTTTAATTGTTTTTAAAGTATAAACACTGTACCATATGCTTGGAAGTCTTTCCTTTCTCACTACATTGCCCACTTTGTCAAATAAAGTATTTATATAGGCCTTGGCAGTTTGTATTCCTGAACCTGTTTATCTACCCTTTGTGTGTGTCATAATACCTAATTATTCTAGACTAGAGGCCAGGTGCATGAGATTCGTGCACTTTGTAGGGGATCCCTCAGCCTGGCCTCAGATTTCTCACAATCCAGGACCCCTTACTCCTGCATTGAGCATCTTCCCTCTGGTGGTCAGTGCACATCATAGCAACCAGTTGTTCTGTTCAGTCAATTTGCATATTATGCTTTTATTATAAAGGATAGCTAGTTGGGTATTTTTCTCTCAACTTGCCTTTCTTCAAAATTCTAGCAGCTATTCTTCGTGCTTTGAATTTTTATTTATTTATTTATTTATTTATTTATTTATTCTGTTTTATTGATTTCAGAGAAGAGGGGAGAGGGAGAGATAGAAATATTAATGATGAGAGAGACGTGTCAATTGGCTGCCTCCTGCATGCCCCTAACCTGGAATGAAGCCCACAATCTCATTCCACAAGCCTCCTGGCTCATGGGTCAGTGTTCCACCACTGAGCAAACTGGCCTGGCTACATAGCTTTTTAAATTACCAATTCAATTTCCATAAAAAACTTACATTTGTGATTTGTATAAATTATGAGATTAACTTGGGGAGAAGTTAAAAAGCAAACTTCTCCAGTGTACAAAAAATTCATTTGTTTAAAGATATTTCCTTAATTTATGTTCAATAATTATATGTGTAATGCTGCATATATTTTTAAAATCTCATATATTTAGTTTTTATACATTTCATTTTGTAAATTTTGTTTAAATTTAATTTGGTCTTTTTATACTTTTATATGTATACATTTATACATTTATATGCACTGACTTTGAATACAACTGCCTTGCTAGATTCACTTCTGTGTTTTTTTAATCATTTATCTATAGATACTTTTGGATTTTTTATGTGCTTAAGTTATGTGTCCTGCAATTTATAGTGATTTTATTTCTACTTATTAAAACTTTAAAGCATATAGGTAGAGATGTGTTTTCTTGGTATATTTATTTATTTATTTTTTTATATTTCTTTTTTAAAAATATATTTTATTAATTTTACACAGAGAGGAAGGGAGAGGGATAGAAAGTCAGAAACATCGATGAGAGAGAGACATCGATCAGCTGCCTCCTGCACACCCCACACTGGAGATGTGCCCGCAAGCAAGGTACATGCCCCTGACCAGAATCGAACCCGGGACCTTTTAGTCTGCAGGCCGACGCTCTATCCACTGAGCCAAACCGGTCTCGGCAGTATATTTATTTTATTAGCTAGATTGTATCACCATGATTACATAGAAGAAAATGTTTATATAGTGATGGAGAAATAATTATATTCATTTTACCTATATTATTGTACTGGATAGAATCACCAGGTTAAAACAGAAGAAAATGTTGATTAACTTCCTGTCTTCTACCCTGTCGTCAGGTGGAAATTTGGTAAACATTCCTATTTAGTATGTTTGCTGGACAGTGTTGCATTTTGTTTTGTTTTGCTTTGGATACACTTAATCAACATTCCCTGATTTTAATTATATATTTTTTTGCAATGAATAGATGTTGAATTAAACACTATTTTCTGCAACAAGATAATTTCATATATTATTTACTGATGTTATTATATGGATTTATTTGTGAACTAGAAGCCCAATATACAAAATTTGTGCAAGGGGGGCTTCATCCAGAAAGTCATCCAGATGGTCATCCAGAAGGTCATTCTGCTGTTCAATCTAAGTAACATATTAGCTCTTCATTATATAGGATATTCAATAAACATATGCTCAAAATTGGTTGTGATATATTACACTATTTGCTAATGTATTGCTGAATTTGTTTTTCACATATAGTTGAATATTAATTATGAGATTGATGTCTTATAACAATTTTGGTACATTCTCAGTCATAATTTTTCAAGTTATTGCTATTGATTCAATCTGATCTTATATTCTAGGGCTCTGGTCAGACATTATTTCAGAACTTTTCACTACAACACTTATATGTCCTTTTCTTTATCTCTATAAAGTTCTTGGTATTTTCCTTTGATTCATATTACTAATATTTATATCAACAAATTTTCTATTAAGCCTATCCATTAATTTTTAAACTGTGCTAATTTGTTTTTCAGTTCTAGAATATAATTTGGTTACTTTTATTTCATTTACTATATATTTTTATTTAGCTTGATTGTTATTATTATTAATTTTTAGATATATTTTTATTGATTTCAGAGACAAAGGGAAAGGGAAAGAGTGATAGAAAGATCAATGATGTTAAAGAATCATTGACTGGCTGCCTCCTGCACTCCCCATACTGGGGATCGATCCTGTAACCCGGGATATGCCCCTGACTGGAATTGAACAAGGAAACCTTTCAGTCCACAGGCCAATGCTCTATCCACTGAGCCAAACCAGCTAGGACTAATTATTATATTTTAAGCTTATCTTGTAGTTCTTTGAATTTTATTAAGCATAGATGTTGGGATCTATAAAAAGATTAATGCCTTCTAAAACTATTAAGCATTTTTAAAATTTTGTATTTATATGTTGATTTTTTGGTTATATACTTCTTTCTTTGTATAAAAATACTTAATTTATATAGGAAGTATTAATATATAGTGGAATATGACCTCAAACTTTGTTATTAGAAATTTACTTGGTTATTCTGGTTCCTTAGAATCTGCTTGAAATTTCCAAGAAAAAGTTAAAATAGAACTAAACAAGCAAGTTAATTTTTTTTTTCCTGTGGCATATGAAATATCAGAAAATGGGCACAAACATGTTCACATTTATAGAGTCAATATTAAAATTATTTCACTAAAAAATAAAAGTGAGTCATTTCATTTATAAAGAAAATAAATAAGTATTCAAATTTACTTAGGGAATGGGGTATGACTGTATTATAGCAGGAAAAAAAACCTCACAAAATAAATTAGAAAAAGTAACTCACAGAGATCAATCAAGAACTTTAAGAAAAAAAAAGTAAACATAAATTTATAGGAAATCTAATCATAAAACATCAATACATATAGAGAGGTAATATGCTAATTTGTCTGTTATGGTGTCCCAGTCATGAGCAGACTGTGGGCAGGGATGGGGGTGGGAACTTCCGCCCCCAGCACTAATGTCATGCTGCCTGCATGCATTCCCACCTAGCGCTGAGGTGAAGCTGTCTGCCTGCATACCTGGCTAGGGATATGATACTGCCTGCGTGCATTCCAGTTCAGTGCTGACAGAATTCTGTGGAGTGGGGATGGGCTTCATGGTGGAACTCAGGCTGTGCCCCTCACCCAGCAAGACTTGATTGGAGACCTCAGGCTACATCCCCAACCCAGCGCCAGGCCAAGACACCTCAGGTCGTGCCACCCCACCCAGTAGGTCTTGACGAAAGACCTCAGGCTGTGGCCCCTGCCCTGGTGCCAGGCCAGGAGACCTCAAGCCAGCCCCCAACCCTGGCATCAGGAAGGGAGTCCTCATGCTGCTCCCTCCACCCCAGCTCCATTCCAGGGAACTTCAGACCTCATCTCCCACCCAGAGGGTTTAACAGGGGAGCTCAGGCCTATCTCCTTCCCCAGTGCTGGGCCAGAGGAACAGAGGCTATGCCCCCTGCCTGGAGTAGGCAGGGGGGAGCTTGACAGGGGTGAGGCCAGCTGCATTTTTGAAGTGCATTCAGGTGGTGGGCAAGGTCTTGACTCTAGGTCCTGCAACATACCCCAGATTCTGACAGGAGGGAGATTTTATATACATTTTACTAATTTTCTTTCATCTCTGACACTTCTATTATTGAGAAAGGGCAAATAGCAATATTAAAATACTTCCTCTAATTTCTTTTTAATGTGCACGAATTTTGTGCACCAGGTATTAGTTAAAAAATAAATGTCTAATAAGTATACTAATACACGCAGAGAATGCTTTCAATATGCAATGCAATTAAAAGTATGTTAATGTAACATATATTTGTAAATAATTATATTTGCATGACTAAGTTTTCAGGAATAAAAAATTATAAAGTAAGAATATTAGTAATAGTGCAATAGGAGAACAGAGAAGGAAGGTAGAAAATGTGTGAATTTTTTTTAGGAGAGTTTGAGGATTATTATATACCAAATATGAAAACCATTACTTCACTTTATACTCTCAGAATGGAATTTAAATTCAAATAATGCTGTCTTATTTTTTGTTTTCTTTTTTCCTTTTTTTAAAAATAAATTAATTAATAGTATGTGCCTATCTGAGGAATAATTATAAACTTGTAACTTTAGAAAAATAATATATTAATACTTAATATTTCTCATTAAATTGATGAATTACTCAACATTACAGAGGAACAAATAATTTAACATTATAGAACTGTCTAGGTCTAAAGTAAAATGTTATAATATGTATAATTTTAAAAAATAATTTAAACAAAGATATATTTAGAATGGAGGTTAGGTATTGAAATCAAATCTCTTATAATTTATTTGATGTGCTAAAGCTTTTAAAATTTATTTGATGTACTAGAGCTAACCAAATATACACAGAAATATGTTTGCACAAGCAGTAAAGAACATAAATATTCATTAACAGAAAGTGTTGAGGCATCACTCTGTACTTCAATTATGCTTATTCAATCTTATCTTCCTTCTGATTATTCTTCATTTAACCACTTATGTCTCAAAGGTTTTCTGACATGAGGAAAAAAATGCAGCTTGAGGCAAAATCTGAATGCTTGAATGCCCTCAATTCATACACCTGGTTGTGCTTTCACAATTCATAGAACCAACTTTGTGAATTACCACTGCATCAGTGAAATGAGGTAAAAAACAAACATCATATTTTACCTTAGGCTTCTCTCTTCCAGAAAACATTAGAAGCTTGAAAATGAGATTTTCTAATTCTTCATTTATCACATTTGTCAATTTCTTAAAGTAATTATCTGCCATTTCCCATACAAACATGACATTTCCACCTCCCTGGGTATTCGAGAAGTAGAAGTACAGACTGTATCTGTGAAAGCACCAATATATTAAAATATTGGCCCCAATAGCTCATGTCATTGCTTTCCTTGCTTACCTAAAAATTAATAATACAAGCTACTTCATAACTGTAATTTTATGGTTGAGGGTCACCACAACATGAGGAACTGTATTAAAGGGTCATGGCATTAGAAAGGTTGAGAACCACTGACTTAGAGAATATTAACAATTTATAAGTGAAAAAAAGAGAAAAATAAACCTACCTTGAACCATCTCTGTTCTGCTTTTCATTTCTTCGAGGTTTTTCCTTACATTTTTTAATTCTCTCTTTCTCCCTCTCTCCCATGCTACTCCAATTCAACAGATTTTTATTAAATTAAAAATCTTGAATTAGGGCATGTCATTTTTATTTCCTGTTGCTACCTATGATATAATAGGGATTGCTTATTTTAGCAGGCTGGCTAAATTTCCCGATTTGGTAGAAGACTATGGTTTCTTGAGACTATCACTCTGCATGGGAAGTTAGTAAATTGAATACTTTGGTTCAGTGACTGTATCACTAATGGTGGAGAAGGTTATAGAGTTATTTAATGCCTAGGAAATACTACTTTAATCATTCAATTCTAGTTACATATTGGTGACATTAAAATGAATTTCATGAAATAATACACTAAAACTATTTTTTTGTTTGTTTGGTTAACCTTCACCCAAGTATATTTTCCCATTGATTTTTAGAGAGGGTAGAAGGGATGGGCAGAGATACACAGAGAGAAACATCAATGTGAGAGAGGCACATTGATTGGTTGCCTCCCAATCAATTGGTTGCTCCTGGACCAGAACCTGGGATCAAGCCTAAAACTGAGGTAGATGGTCTTGTCCAGAATTGAACCAGGGACCCTTCAGTTTGAGGGCCAATGCTCTTTCCACTAAGCCAAACCAGATAGTGCTAAACCTAGTTTTAATATAAAAAAAATGTTCAAAACTGAATTTTCACACAAAATTAGGTGGGAAAATTATTGAGAGCTTTGTATATATAAATGTGTTTGTATATGTCCTTGTGCCTGAACTTACTAAATATTTTAAAAAGTCAAAAGAATTTTTGGTCTTTAAAATAAGATGTATTTTGGACTTTTTAAAAATATGATGTTTGTTTTGGGAGCACATGGTGAAAGGGACAAGCATAAAAAATGTAGACATTGCAAACATTATGGTCAATACCTTAGAAATCTCAGGGATTTTTAAATGCCTTGTAAATAAATGAGAAGAATAAAATTTATTGACATAGCTTGATGAGTTGATTTCCTTTTTTATTCTTGCTTTGAAGGGAGTAGCTGATGCAAGCTGTTTGCCATTTTGCTAAGTTTCAAATTTCCACTCTTATTTTAATTAAAATGTCTAATAATATATGGCTCCTTACTTGTGGAGACATATCATAGCAACTGAATTAAGTTGATAGAAAATATTCTTTAACTAAACAAGTTATTTTGTTTCCTGTAGTACAGACCAAGTAAAATTTCCAGCAACTAGAGTAAAATTCTGATATTAAAAAATAAATAGATAATAACTAAACACATCTTATATCTATAAGCCTAAGTAACCTGACAAAAACCAGAATACCAGAAAGCCCAGAATGACCAGTTGCTATGACGTGCACTGACCACCAGGAAGCAGATTCTGCACTGAGCATCTGGTTCCTGGTGGTCAGTGCACATCATAGCAACTGGTCATTCTGGACTTTCTGGTATTCTGGTATCCTGCACTGAGCATCTGGACCCTGGTGGTCAGTGCACTCTTATAGCAGGAGCACTGATCAGCTGAGACCATCCTGGCAGCCCACAGGCTACTGGCCGGCTGGCAGTTACTCACTCCATCAGTAGTCCCACAAATTTAATCTCCAGAAAATAGACCAGGCACTGACAGACCAGCACTTCTGGCACAGTTCCAACAGTGCTGCTGGCCTCCTGAAAGTCAGCCTCAGGCACTGCAGCCACTTCCCCTCCCTACATGCTCCACAAGGAAGAAACAATAAAAAAGCAGCTGCCAGGTAGCTCCAGACAACTGGCACAAATGTCAGTGGGACAGATCTTGATTCTCGGCTAGCAAGGGCATCCCACCACCCGCCCTGAAGCTGGTCGCATCCAGGCCCTGCCCCTCTCAGAACTCCTCTCATGCACAAATTCGTGCATGGGGCCTCTGGTTACTTTATAGCTATGTTCACTAGTTCTCTCCCTTTATATATTTTATCTTATGATATATAATTTTTCAATGCAAACCATAAATGGTTTATAATCTAAGATGGTGTTTATGAAATTACATTTATAAAAAACACTAGTCTACTTTCTTTCTTGACATTGGAAGATATACAATACTTGGCTCAGTGGACACTAAAGAAAAAGTACACTTTCAATGTTAAGCTTTCTTCTTACCTGCCCTAAAAATTAGACAAATGTGTTAGCATCATTAATGTATTTTTCATTAACCTAATTGGTGCTCCTATCTCTCAGTTCCTTCACCATCTGGCATATTTTTTTGAAGGTGACTTGTTACTGTATAAATTCTATTCAAGCAACTCTTGAGCATGAACAAAAGCTTTTCTAAGTAAATATGCATTAACAAACAAAGTATATTTTCTAACACAAGTAATTCTCTAAAGGTCATCCTATATTGTCTCAGAATTTTTGGTATTTGATGTGCTTAGCCTCCATTTTAATTTAACTTAACACAGTTTGACTTTTTAACAGAAAATGTTACAGGCATAAAAAAGGTTCACAGAGAATTAATTAGATCAATCAGGATAAACTTGAAAAATGGCAAGGAAGTGAATAGAAGGTCAAAGACAAATATATTTATGAATATATACAAATGTTTTTAGGGTTAAAACTGAAAATGGGCTTATGAATAAGGAAAATGTATGTTTTGACATTTGCAGGAACATATTGTAGTAATAGCCACAGTAGGAAGTCTAAAATCTGACCGATTTGAATAGAAGATGAAATAATTATACTTAATGTATATTATTATTCTTTCCTTACACAGACAGTTCTATGAAATAGAAATCAATCCAGAAATACTGTATTCTGCAGGCAAATAGTGATTTTATGATTCAATAAAAAAAGTAAAATAAATAAACACCACATACTTGCTAATAAAGGAATGAAAACTAAAACTGAAACAACATCAGGAAACATATACCTTAGAACTGGTCTACCTACTCTGTGATTTAGTTATAAGTCTGGATAAATTTCAGCATTAATGTATTTTGATGTCATAAATGTACTTGATAGATTTATTTTAACTTAATGGCAACTTGAATTAGCTGATGGCATTATAAAAAAGTCATAATGGTATGTATTCTAAGAGCTTTAACATATCAGATATCATTCTATACTATTTTGTAACAGTATATTTAATAATCACAACTCATTGTGGAAGTTACTATTTCTTTTTCCTCCCTGTCTGGTCAAAGGGAAATTGAGCCTTAGAGAGATTTTAATATGTATCTCAACTCTATGTCTGTTACTAACTTGATACTAGTTATGTCTTAGCCTAAAATAAAGATTAAAACTTTACTTTGTGTTTACAAATGTATGCAAGGAATATTATATTGCTTGTCAACTATTTATCTCTCTCTTTACTTCATTTCATATAAACTCAAAATTTCCAAATATCGAATGACATTGCAAGTCATTCAGTCCATTCCCAAATTAAAAAGAGATTTAATACTTCCAAATGCTATATGATCTACAAATGTAATGTTTCATGACTGTTATTCAGGCTTAAGGGCATCAATCACTTGACAAGTGCCATACTGAAGAGAAAAAGAATGTATTTTAAAAATAAATTTGGAATGAAAAGAATGACTTCCTAATGTGGACCCATGATAAGATTAGAGGGCAAATGAGTGGCACTGGCTCTGTCACTAACAGTCTCAACAGCTTCTTGAAAAAAAGTGTCCAGTATTTTCAGTCTCATTCATCTCTACTTTCACTCTATAAGTATTTAATAAAGACTTATGATGTACCAGACACTGAAGCAGAACTGGGAATAAAGTGACTATAACAGAGCCATCAAAAGTTCCAGTGACATTTATAGGCATTGGGTGGCATGAGATAACTTGGGAAGTGAGTGCAGAAAGAACAGAGAAAATATTTGAAGTCTGAGTCCTGAGACACATGAGAGATTTGAGGCCCATAAAATGAGGAGGCATAAGCAAAGGAGAGTGAGAAGCTGCTGTGAGTGTCACAGTAGGAAAGCCAGGGAAGAATGTTATCCCATGTGGGGAATGAAATGGTTATAGAAGGAGTGGAGTGATATAGTGTGTGAAATTAATATGCTAAGTCAATTTAGATATGAACTGAGAATTGACACCTGTGCTCCTGCAGTGGGAGACAGGTACCTTGCCCCATGCTCTCAATAGGGTTTCCTCACTTGCTCAGAGTTGTACTTCCAGTTTGACACTACAAAACGGGGCCACTAACAAATATCTACATTTAATTCTAATAATTACTTAGTGGGGAAAAAATTAACTACCAAAAATATAATAAAGTATGTGGTAGGCACATCTACACTAATAAAAGAGAAACATGCAAATTAACCACACTCTGCTACCCCACAAGCCATACCCACCAGCCAGTCAGGAGCATATATGCAAATTAACCCAATAAAAATGGTGGCCGGCCATGGAACTGGAGCAAGCAGGAGGCTTGGGTTACCTGAGCAATGGAGGAAGCCAAGCTTCCTGCTTGCCCTGGCCAGCCCTGTACTCTGCTCAAGGCTACCAAGTTTCAATTATATAAGATAACTAAATCTTATATACTTGTTTCCAGCCAGCCCTGGCCTCCACTCAAGGAGGTGCTGAAAAAAACAAAAACAAAAGAAAAATGGAGGGGCTAGAACTTTGGGTTGCTGGGGGATGATCAGGCCAGGAAAGGATGGCAGGGGTCATTGCGGGTAAGCAGACCAGCAGGGGTAGTTGGGGATGAGCAGGCCATTGTGGGGATTAGATGGTAGTGATAAGGACAGCAGTGGGGCAGTTTGGAGTGAGGAGGCCAGCAGGGGGGACAGTTGGTGGTGATCAGGCCAGCAGGGGGGCCAGTTGGGAGTTACCAGGCCAGCAGACAGAGTGGTTAGTGACAATCAGGCAGACATGCAGGAAGGTGAGCTGCTGGAGCCAGCAGTCTCAGATTGTGAGAGGGATGTCTGACTGCCAGTTTAGGCCCGATTCCTATAAACCGGCAGCAGGACATCTTTCGAGCAGTCCAAGATTGGAGATGGTGCAGGCTAGGCTGAAAAACATCTCTCTCCCTACCCCCATGCAAGAATTTCATGCACCACGCCACTAGTAATAATATAAGCATGATTAGTTCTTAAGATTATATTTTAAATTAAGGAAAAGCATGCAAATAAAAAAATCAGCATAATTATGCAATTATTTTCTTCAATTCCAACTTATTTGACAGCAGAAGACTGACACATTATTTTAACTTCAAAATGGCAGTGTAGAATCCTGATATTTTTGGCGGTTATGATATGCAGCATAATATATGGGGAAGTATATTAAACTTACTAAGTTTATTATAAATAAGAAACCATAGCAATATTATTTTTGAATTAGCTCTTATGGTTGTAAATGGCAAAATGCAATTATTATATTATAATTTATTTTACTAGTAATTCATTTTATTTGTGAATTTAAACAAAATGTGATTAAGTTTTTATTTTAAGTTGTAGTATCTATAGATATTAGTTATATTAATTGTGTGAAAATTTTCAGGAGTTAAAAATAATTCAAACTTCAGAAATTTTGGAAAATAAATCTACTCAGAGATCAGAAGACTACAAGATTAACGAGGACATGCATCTGTATTTTTCATTATTGTTTTCATAGAATTTACTGAAGTAATTTGAATAGAGTAGTCATTCAATACATATTTTGAGTATATTAATAAATGTATCTTATACCTATGAAAGGAGATTCATTTTAATTAAGATTACCAAAAATGACCTTGCTTGAAAATTTTGAGCACACATTTTACAACTGGTCGCATGAACAAGTAATGTTTAAAAAATAATAAACAGTAGTTGCAATTTTGATATTTGAAATTGATTTGATTGAATAAAGTTCTGTGAAATCCATTTTCATTTGGTCTGTGTGTTTTCTCATTTGTTTGTTTCTAGGAATGTAAAATGCGGTTCATTGACCTTTGAAAGAAAGATATGTTTTAAAAGATTAAATCAAAACATACCAGACCAAGCAGATGATAATCTATCTTTAAACTCTCCTAGAGAAACACAACTTGTCACCCAGACCTCAATGGAAAACCCATGGAAAGGTTTGATTATTAGGAAGAAATTCTCCTCCTTCTCATTTCTAACCCACCTACTCTGGTTAAAAGAGATGAGAAACATCCTTAGCAACCATTTGGATACGTGTCTGGGTTTATTTTTAGTTATGTCTTGTAAAGAATAAATCTTCGTTAACCTTTTTTGTATGGGATTTTTCTATTTTTGTCTGATTTTACTGTTTGTAATGAGGTTTGTTTTGTGGGATCTTTATTTTATTTTACTTTGTATTTTATTGTATTGTTCTTTCCCTGCTACAGTCACTTCTTTCTTTATAGTGAGTGTGCTTTTGAGTACGTGTACTCTATAGGAGATCAGTGGAAGGACTTGCATGCATGTGTGTGTAGGTATAGCCAGTGGAGGCAGGGCAATGGGAGAAAGGGGGGGATGGGTGAGGGCATTTACTGGGAGGTGAGGAGGGTAATAGGGGGAAAAATAATAAATAAATAAATAATAATAATAATAATAATAATAATAATAATAATAAAGAATCTAGGGAGTATTCTGGAGAGCAGTTTTAGTGGTATGATTCTCATGAGCCTTGTATTGGATCAGAGAATATCCAGAGTTGACCTCAGTCTAACTCAGTGTGAAAAATTTGCATGACATAAATTAAAACTCATTAAGTAAATCAGAAGAGAACCAAGTTAACACAGCTTCTAATAGCCCCACAAGGTGTTACAGTTCATCTGACAAGATTATAAGGCTATTTCATTAATATGAATCATTGTGCTCCCTCTTAACATTCTTCAAAGTAAGAATGTTTACTTTAGCTCCCAGGAAGCAGTCACATTACCACCAGTGATAATTGCCATCATTAAAACAAAACCTTAGAAGAACGCTAATTTGGGTGCTCTTGCAGTTCTTTCATAGGAAGCGTTACTTAATGAGTGGATGTTACACTTACTTTAACAGCAGCACCTAATAGTGATGAACTCCTGGATAGCCTCCCATTGGGAAATGCCTCACCAAACACTACAGAAATCCATGTTCCACGCGAAGTGGTTTCAATGCACATATAAGTAAAGTCATAACAATTTCAACTTGGTTAGTTATTTGTGTTTTAGTCACGAACAAATAAGTACAACATAAATTACATTTTGAGTTGAGCAAAGGGATGTTATCTACTGTTTTGTTTTAAATGATAGTTAATACTTTTTGATCAGAGAGAAGGTATGTTAAATATAACTATCTCATTGCAAAACTTAAAGACTTAAAGCTACTGGATAATTGCTTTAAAAGTATTGATGTGCCGACGTGGAAATTATAGTGATAATATATAGTAATTTTAAACTTTTAAATATCTTGAATATGCCCAGTATTTTCACAAAATAATCATTTAGACGAGTAGTTCTCTTTCTTGGCTGTCCTTTGGCATCACTTCAGAACTCTAAAAACTCTGGTGTACTAGAAGCAACCCAGTCCAATTAACTCAGCATCTCTAGGGGTGAGATCCAAGCATCTGTAATTTTTAAAGCTTCCCAGGTGATTTTACTATACAGACAAGGATGACAACCACTTAGTATGATCTGAATATATGACAAGGCTTCAAGCTAACTTGAAAGACATCTCAGAAAAAAAAAAAGATTAATATGTGAGTTCAAACAAAGCATGATTTTTTAACTGAGGTGTTAATAAAATATTTTAATAGAATATGTATGATTTGAATTATTATCCCAACTAGCTACCCATTTTGAAGAAATTTAACCAATATTTTAATATTTTCCTTTGAGCATTTGCAATAAAGATTAATACAGTCTAAGGTTATTTCATTTACTCGCCAATTGAAATAAATAGCCAGTTTATTAGAATAAAATGACATTTGATTTCTTTTCCTCACCATGTCTGCTGTTAGGTCTCTGTATAATGTTGTTTTTTTAAATTTCAGTCAGTATATGTTTAATTTCTAGTTGGTCATTTTTCATCTCCTCTTGTGTCTCACTAAATTTATCTATATTTTCTAGGATGTTATTGAAAAGCCTTATAACCATGGTTTTGAACTCTATATCCAGTCATTTGTTTTCCTCCATTCTTTTGTTTGTGATCTGTTCTTTGTCTCTACATTTTCACTGCTTCTCTGAGTTGGTAGAGTAGCTTTGTGTGCTAGGTGTCCTATATGGCCCAGTAGCTCCACCTCCCCAGTTACCTAAAGTGGACTCTCTTGGTGCACCCCTTTGTGGACTGTGTGTACAGCCTTGTTATAGTTAAATCTTTATTGTTGTTGGTATCACTAGCAGGAATTAACCTCCAAGCCAATTGGTTGTGAGGATCAGCTGTGTCTATGCTAAGAGAACTTCTGTACTAGAGTCAGCCTTATGATATAAGACTTGCAAAATTGCAAATGACTTTGTGTTTAGCTTGGATGAGGTGGAGTCTCAGGGCTGAGCAGATAGCCTTGGCTTTCCTTCAATCCTGCCCTACATGGCCCCTGGGTCTCAGTGTCCCTTGGTAATTGCTGCAGTGCCTTCATACTTCTGCCTTTGGTGCCACCCCCTGAGTTTCTGTGTGCACCAGGGACCCGTAAGAGTCTGGGTTCCCAGGGTCTTGTCCGAAACTGGGGTTCAGGGCAGTCGGATGTGGGGTCTAGCACAGTTGGGAGGTTCCTTCTTCTTCCTGCTAGAAAAAGCCAGTCGCACAATCAGCAGTCAATCCTCTTTGCTCACACTGGTGCGTGAGCCTCCAGACCGCTGCCTTTTGCAGCTCCCCTGAGTTTCCCTAAGTTTCCATGCACTCCTCCCTTTTTCCAACAGTCCAGACTCCCCCCTTATGAGTCTTGCCCAGAACTGGTGTTCAGTGCAGTAGGAACTGGGATTCAAGGTAGTAGGAACTGGGGTACAGTGCAGTTGGGAGTTTCTGTCTTCTACCCACTAGAGGAAGCCATCCAGGCACTCTGCCGCCCATCTTCTCCATACACGTGTCTCCATACCTCAGCTTATTTTAGCTTCTCTGAGTCTCCATGAGCCCCTCTCTTTCCTTCTAGTTGTAGAATTTCCACTCAGCCAGTGTTCCTGTGGTTCTGGATGATGACTGTTTTGTCTTTTAGCTGTAGTTTTGAAATTGTTGTGCGAGGCAGCAGTTTAGGTGTTCACCTATGCTGCCATCTTGGTTTTCTCCTATATTACTTTTCAAATAAGAAGTTTTATTTATCATAATAAGTATCAATTTAGAGCTTTGATCATATCGGTAGCAGGTAGTAAACTAATATTTTGAAGACATTTATATATAGTATATTAAAAGATAATATCTGACCCATTTGTATATTGTATTATGTAATTTTATTAAATATCTATGAAGACAAGCATTATTACTCCTATTTTTATGAGATAATTGAGGCTATTAGTTATCTTGTCTCATATTTCATATTTATTTTATTCTGAGTAGTATTTGATCTAAGATTTTCTACTGTCAATGACTGGAGACCAATAAATTGAAGGACAAAAAATAGCATAAAACAGTGGCTTAAAAATAATAATTTGTTATTTCTTGGGATTCAGTAGGTTGGGAACCTGATGGTTATTCTATTTTTCTTACCTAGAGACATCTGCTGCTGTTGCCTGCCAGCTAGACTAGAGGCAGAGTTTGTCTCAGCCTATAGTAATAATCCATACACCAGCCTGTCATGACCCAGGACACACTAGTACTAGATATTTGTCTTTGAAGTATGTAAGATGAATTCCAACTTTATATCCAATTCCCAAAGCACATCTTCTATAATCTCAGATCTCTGCATTTATTTTGGCTAGAAGAGTGTTTCTATGATCTGGTCAGGTACTTGCTAACATCTGGACCTTCTCTTCACTTTTAGGCTTCTCCCTTCCTATGCTAACCCTGCTTTTTATCTTGTGTTTTTTTTTTTCCTCAGTCATTAATTGTCGTAGAAACTGTATCCCATGATTAAGGCTTCATTTTTTTTCACTTTAATGGCCTTTTCATTGTTAAAAAAAATGCTTGTTTTGATAAATTAATTTCTTGACTTTCAAGATTATTTCTCTGCTGTAAGTTTCTGGACCATATTTTGAGACTCAATGATAGTAATCATTATTTTCATTATGTAATCTAGTCACCAAAATTTGAATTCCTCTAATTCCATAAGAGGGTTACTAAATCTGTCAGATTGGGTCACATTATGTTGCTCTAGAAACCATAAAAGCTTATAAGTTCAGAAGTTTATTTCCTTTTCCTTCTTCATTTCCATAGTTGCTCTGCTCAATATCATTTAATTAACTAGATAAATGACAGAAATTTATATCTTGAACATTTGTTTACATTAGAGCATAAGAATAGGAACATCTGGACTTAAAGCTTCTACCACAAAATAACTCATATAGTCTTTCTACATTTCATTGCCAACAATGATCATCCTAAGATGTACAGGGAGAAATTGCAAAGTCTTCCCATATATAAGTGTGATGGAAATCTAGCATATTCACATATATGGAAGGGCAAGTTAAACTTATGCTGCCACATTTGATATTACTAATACCTATTACTAAGTATATGAAATATCTGTCAAAAATCTCACAAGTTTTTACATCTATTATTTAAATAAATTCTCACCATAATTTCATGAAAGAAATTTCCTAGACTGCACAACTTTTATTCACTGTTCTTATATGAATGTAAAATTGTGATTCCTGATTGTGTGCTTTTTGACAGTTACTCTACCACTCATATTTATGAAATATAACTATCTATAGATTATCTCATAGATATATTTGTATAGTATGTATAATACTGATCCTTCTAGTTTTTAACTCATGAAATAAATTTATTCATACATTCATTTAGAAGTCATGTAAATATATATCTAAAAAATTCTTCTGGGTCACACTATTGAACAAAATTAATATATGACCTGCCTTCATGAGTTGAAAATGCAGACAGATCACTAATGTGATAAAGAAATTCTAAATAGAGTATGAAGAGGTGCAGATGTGTACAATAGCAAGATGTATTTTAATTTGTGGATTTAGGGAAGGCCACACTGAGAACCCATTCTGAAAGAGATCTGATGGCTGAGTTGGCAAATTGTTCCTCAGAAGCACCTCACAGCAGAAATGCATCATATTCTTCACCATTATCATGTAATCAGGCATTTGTTTCATCTTTAAATCCACCATCATCCAATACACTACTGAGCACTAAGAAATGATAAAACTTTTATATTTACTGACAACTAAAGTTCAACTATAGTTGTTTAGCACATTCCAGGTATTTTCTGACTAACCAATTTATGGAAAAAGCATTGTGGTAAGAATGTATGAAAGATGGTGAGCTCTGCAGAAAGAGTGTTAATATTCTTTGGAGTTCTAAGTGTGATGACCCACCAACCATAACTATCTCTCCTGTCTAATTCTAGATCAGTGATTCTCAAGCTTTCTAATGCTGAGACCCTTTAATACAGTTCCTCATGTTGTGGTGACCCCCAACCATAAAATTATTATTTTTTTAAAATATATTTTATTGGCTTTTTACAGAGAGTAAGGGAGAGGGACAGAGAGCTAGAAACATCAATGAGAGAGAAGCATCGATCAGCTACCTCCTGCACAACCCCCACTGGGGATGTGCCTGCAACCAAGGTACATGCCCTTGACCGGAACTGAACCTGGGACCCCTCAGTCCGCAGGTCAAAGCTCATCCACTGAGCCAAACTGGTTTAGGCCATAAAATTATTTTTGTTGCAACTTCATAACTGTAATTTGGCTACTGTTATAAATTGTAATGTAAATATCTTTGTTTTCTGATGGGTCTTAGGCTCTATAGCAGCAGTTCTCAACCTGTGGTAGAGCCGAAGTAGAGCCTAAGACCATCAGAAAACACAGATATTTACATTATGATTCATAACAGTAGCCAAATTACAGTTATGAAGTTGCAACAAAAATAATTTTATGGTTGGGGGTCACCACAACATGAGGAACTGTATTAAAGGGTCTCAGAATTAGAAAGCTTGAGAACCACTATTTTAGATGAATACAGGCAATTCTAAAGAGCTTGCAGCCAATGAATTACTACATTTTGTGGCCTGTGGTCAAATTGCTCTTTATCAAGCCAATTCCTTTTGAACTTGGCTTACACAGATGTCCTTAATTTATTATAGCTGTCATTCTCAATACCACAAACATTTTCTATCATCACAGTCAATATAAGTGTGCAAGATTTGTATATATATCTAAAAAGTGATGTGAATCATTTTTCTAAATATATCTAAAAAGTGATGTGAATCATTTCCCCTAAGTAATCTAGATTATTGAATGCTGCTTGAACAAATTTTAAATAGCATATAGGGGTGAAATGCTTATAACTTCTGCTTCCTCTAAATTGATTTTTCTTGGAAATTTTATGAGTAGGTTATTACAATTTATTTTTACACAATTATTATTTTATAGTTGACATCACTAATATTTTATCAAATATGTAGGAGGCATTTTGCCTCACGAAGTTTTGCCATTACAGTAATAATAGTAGACAGATCTTCATTTTAACAAAAGTTTTCACAAGTAATGAATAGTACTTTACTGCAGATAAAATCTTTGGAAAACCAATTTAAAACTACGAAGAAAGAAAAATGGAAAGGGCACAAGTTATCTACAAATATTTATATCTTTGTCTTGGGAAAATACTCTAATTCATAATAATAAATATCAAACCAAAAATTTTAAACATTTAAAAATATCATTATAACAAATAAGTTTCTAATTTCTAATTTTTCAAATAGTACCTCAACAATTAACTTGGTAGTACATATAATAGACAAAATAAAAATTCATATGTATGTGTGTTGAGTTCAAATTGCTTCTGATGAACTTAATTTTGGGGCAAAATGTTTGCTGGCTACAACAGACTACTTCATGAACAAAAACTGGCATGAGAAAAAGAACTATGTCTAAGATGGAGACAGAAGAAAATGCTCTCATTTCATTCTATTGATTATTCTTTCATGAAAAGGATAAAGAGTGCAAATATTCTATTATTTCTGCAACTCACAATAAGAGAATTGTTTTTTATCCAACCTAGAATTTACTTTTGAAATTTAACATAATTTATCCATGGTCTCCTTGTTTTTTTACTGTTCTTTAAAGTAAGTTGTGGTTACTATTGCATTATTTTAAGTGTATTCCTCCTGGTGGAATGAACAGTGATTAACAATCTATATTTCTGTTACAGTTTTATAGTATTCTTTTGTTTTTGAAATACTTTATCCAGATCCTTACATCTCATCTTCCTTTGAACATTTCTACTATTTTCCCCCTTGTCAGACAGTGGTTAGAATTGTATAGTTAGAGACAGCAAAAAAGTTTCCTTTTGGTTTCTGTAGTTATATAAATCCAATCTATTATTCAAGAAAGTGTATTTTTTAAATTGGTAATAAATCAGAAAAAAAGACATTAAGAAAAATACTATTATAAGAATCCATGGAATAAATTGCATCAGAGAATAATTAAATTCTCATTGCATGCCGTCTTTTGACTCCTTTTACAATGTTTCATTAAGTTTTGTGTGTCTGTTTTTAATCAAGCAAGTACAGTCAAGAATATATAGCTATGAATTTAAATGGAAGTATTTAATGAATAATACATATAGAAAAAAGCAACCTTTATTCTATTTATCTATAACCATATTTCACTAATCTTTCAATATGTCTTTCCTGATGTAATTTGAAACTTTTCAGTGTAGACTGCCTATTTACTACAAGTGAACTTAAGTATTTATATTTAGAACAATTTCTTAAATATCATATGAGCAGCTTTTGGGCCATATCAATAATAGTTAAGTGATTTAAATGTTTTGCTACTAATAAAGCTAACATATAAGTGTTCATGTAGTGTATTTATATTGTTTTCTTTATTTAAGTAATGAAAGACATATGAGTAGGTAACATGGTTTTAAAATCCCAAACAGCTTTTATCTACACCTCATTTGTTACTGTTGACAGAATTATGAATCTGCATTATAAAGTTTAACAATTCCCCCTTAGCTGAATATTAAGCAAAAAGAAAAGTATAATTTGTAGCAAAGTAAGCATATATAGTATGATAATAATTGATATTTTGTATTATCATTTATTATGGCTGCCATTTATATAGTCATTTTGAATTAATATGATCATTCTTCTTCATAATTCCTCTTATTACCTCATTTATAATTACTTCCATTCAGTACTATTTGACATGTTGAGTAATGACTCATTTTAATATTTTATTGATTTCTAATTGATGGACAATTATCTGTACACATTTAAACTGTACAATTTGATGAATGTTGATATATTCATCAGTGCTTGATATGAACCTTGCAATCAAATTAATGAATATGTCCACCAACATAACCCATACAGACCACTCTGATCTCTGATCCCTATAATCACTGAGTTTCTTTCTGTCATTATATATTAGTTTGCATTTTATATAATTGTATATAAGAAGACTCTTACATTATGTATTCATTTTTCCTGTGTTTATTTTTGTATATTAATCATATATTGCTTTTATTCCTGAGTAGTATCTTATTTTATGGATATAACTCAATAGGTTTATGTATTTATTTCTTGATTGATACTTGGGTTGTTTTCACTTTGATTCTATTGCCAAAAAAAATCTATTGAAATTTATGCATAATTTTTTATGTGTACATAAATAACAAGGAATGGGATGATTCGAATGTATAAAAGCTTAAGTTAGGAAGAATTAATAAAGGCTATATTATAAAAGGTAGTAGTTCAAACTTCTTACCATTTTAATGAACTGTCTTTTTTTAATGAATGGACATTTGTTCCAGTTTATTAAGTACATGCCAAATAATTGCTCACAATCTCTATAGTCTTTTACAAATAGAATATTAAAATGTTGTATTCATTTGTTTATTAAATAATTATATTGTGTGCAGTAAAAAGTATCTAAGACTCCTGAACTTATGTAATTGAATAGATATTTCCAACTCTTTCTTTATTACTCTAAACCAGTGGTCAGCAAACTGTGGCTCACAAGCCACATTGCAGCTCTTTGGCCCCTTAAGTGTGGCTCTTCCCCAAAATAGCAAGGCCTGGGCAAATCTATTTTGAAGAAGTTGAGTTAGAAGAAGTTTAAACTTAAAAAATTCGGCTCTCAAAAGAAATTTCAATCATTGGACTGTTGATATTTGGCTCTGTTGACTAATGAGTTTACCGACTACTGCTCTAAGCCATGTGATACATAGAACATTTTATATGCTAAAATTATGTATTTTGAAAATAGTTATGCAAGTCTAAGGAGTTCACCTTTTGAATATTGTTTAACTATATAACACAGATATATTTTATAAACACAAGACTATAAAAGTATTAACTCATATTCTTTCATATTGGGGGCTTTTAAAATATAATTAAAATTATACTTCAAAGTTAGTATGGTTTCAAAAATAACTGATTATTACTTTTCCTTTTTTTTACACAATGATATTTGTATAAAAAAGAATTACATAATGGCAATTATAACAATGCACTTTCATATAGCTTAAGGTCATTATTTTAAAGATTTAAGTTAAGTAATACTTTATAAACATCTGGAGCTTAAAATATTACTTTATTTGGTAATTGGTGTACTGCTCAAATTCTCACACATCTATTAGAGAGATAAATATATTTTAAAGCCTCATTTTAACATTTTAAGAGATTGCTTTGTATATGATTATATTGAGTCTGACCACTTTATAATTTTAGTCTTCTAACCTAGTAATCCACTCTCTAAGGATAACTACATTCTGTTACCTGGACCTTCATAATCGTCTTCATGCTGCTCTCCTTGCTTTCACCCTAACCATGGGGGAGAGAGAAATATATTTAATGAACATAAAGCATTTCATGTTATGCTTCGGCTTAAAACACATGTAGAGCTTTCCAGAACCATTTAAGTTAGAAACGCCTGACAATATTCTACAAGTTCCTACTGAGAGATTTCTTTATCCTTGTGATGTCTGCTATGTCTGTAGGTGAGCAAGAGTTATGATTGTTTTGTTGTATTTCCATAATATAAAAGCATCCCAACACATAGTAGATACCCACAATGTATTTCTCTAGCAAATCAATAAAAGTTTGCCATTTTTTGTCCTTAATGTAATTGTCTTCATGTATTCTTCTTGTTAATTTAAACTGCAAAGGTTTTATTTAAAGTAAAGTATAGTTGTTGACTATAGATAAGGAAGAACATAAGTGTCCATTAGAATAATGAGAAAATTTATCCAGGAATATCTCTTGGGAAAGCAAATTTGCAAGTAGTACCTATTTCCAGGAGTTAGAGAACAAGTGGGTTACAGTGAATGTTTGCAAACATACTTTGCAATAATGTACCAAACACTGCACACTAAATTAGCTGAAGCTGAACCTCATCCAAAAATCTAAATGGAAGTCTCAAATAAAGACACAGAAGAATGAAGAGGGTGAGAAATAAAAGCTTCAGGTGGCTTGTTCTCATTTTAATAGGGATGTTGCTAAAATTGGATTCATTAAGTGTGAATGTATGAGCAGGAGCTTTCTGAACTTCTTTTTTTGTTAATAGTGTAGATTTGTCTGTATCTCTTGGATGCAGTCCCAAAAGAACCATTCTTCTCTGAGTGTGGCTTTTCTGTTCCTGAGGTGATAAAAAGGGATGCCTCTGCTGTGCTTTATTTATATCAAGTGGTGAGAAATTATGCTGAAATCTGAAAATTTTTAGTAGATAATAAGAATTTCATTAACAGTTATTGAGTGGCTTTCCTGTGCTAGACACTGCGATCATTGGTCCTTATAAAATATTTGTCCATTTAACAAAATTGTAAAATGAAAAAGCCATTCTTATTATTCTCATTTTATGTAATAGAAAAGTGAGAGGGATAATGTAACTTGCTCAAAGTTCTATACCCACAAAGAGGAGAATTGGAATATAACTCACATAATTTTAATTATTGGTGCTATAATTCTAACAAAACACTTCATATTGATACAGGCATTATAGGTCTATTTTTTTTGTACAGGAAGATGATGATAATCACGAATATGATAATTTTATGTTATATAAACCATTTTAATTTTAAACATCTGAATGATTTACCCTTTTTACAAATCCCAAAGGCAAGATTACAGGGAAACTTATTTGGGTCTGATGCAAGCTTATCCTTCAGTTCTGCTTTACCTAATTTGAAGACCATGGATTCATCCTTACCTGACCTTCTCACCCTATGTAACTATTCCCAGCATTTTGTGACTCTTTTACTGCAAATTATATAAAACTAGAGGCTTGATGCATGAAATTCATGCAAGGGACTCAGCCCTCACAACTCTGGCCGGCCCTTGCCACCCCACACAGGCTTAGTCAGCTTTCACAGACCCAGCTGCCTAGCTGGCCTTTGCAGCCTTGGCATCATCTGGAAGGTCATTCGGACAGTCATCTGGAAGGTCCTCTGGATAGTCATTCTGCTCTTCAGTCTAATTAGCATATTAGCTCTTTATTATATAGGATTCCCTTGTATAAATGACATAACAGTTACCCTCAGCACTTATTAGATAACTCTCTGCATAAAATTTTATGTTAAGTGGTAATCACTGCAATTAGAAGATAAAATTTCAAACTAACCGCAACAACAAAAAATATGAAAACACTAAAGGTAAATTTGTGATTTATTTAATTTGGGAAAATTAAATAAATTGTTTAGGGGCAATTCATCTGGGAGAATTCTAAATACATGAAGTAGAGAAATAGAGCATAGTGGAAAAGATAACTTTAGAGTCATGTACAAATGTGTTTCAATTCATGTCCTTCTGTTTAAAATATTTCCTTTAATAAGTTATATAATAAAAAGTTGTTTACTTATTTGAAAATTAATTACTGCTAAAAACAATATTTATTTTTAACAGTTTTATAATAGTATGACTTCATTTTTTAATATGATTATTTATCCTGATATGACTTACAGTGATTTTTTTAAATTCATAACTTCATACTTAAAAATTTTCATGAACTTTAGTTAAACCACTAAGAAACACCATTTCAAATATTGGTTCTGTTCTTATTTTCTTCTTCCTCTCTTTCTGGTTCTCTAATAAGTATGTTTCTCCTTTGATTCTATCTTTAATGACTCCTAACAACTTTCTTCATTATGAACATTTCTTTCCTCCAGTTTTCCATTTCATGACTTATCTCCCCAATTTTGTCAAATGTGTTTATTTTAAACATATTTATTTACTTTTTAGTTTTATTTATTGTTTTTTATTTAATTGTAAACATTTCACTTTTTAAATGTATTCTACATCTCTGCCAGAATTTTCCTTCTCTAAAATCTATTCCAATTCAATTTATTAATACTTGTACTTAATTAGTACTATGACAAATGTGTCAGCAAGGTCTCACACTAGTACTTAAAAAAAAACACATTTCTAAAACAATTTTCTAAACTTGTTCTTACTTTATTATTTATGCAAAATTATGCGCTGGCCATATCATTTAACTACTATTCTACAGTAAATTACTACAAATCTTAGTTACTTTAACAAAAACATTTATTATTTCTCACTACTCTGCAGATCAGCTAGGCATGCGAACATTCCAAGGGCAGGTTCTGTGGATCTCATCTGATCTCACTCTTGTGGCTGTTGTGAGCTAATATTTTGGTTGTGGGCTGACTTCTCTGGGATGTTCTAAGGGTAACTTCTGAGCCACCTGTTCCCTCATCTCCTAACAGGCTTGTTCTCCTGTTAGTTTCAATAAAGAATGAAAAGTGTGTGAAGACTCTTGAGACCTAAACTTGGAACATACATTATATCACTTCTCAAATTTCCTTTGGCAAAGAAAAGTACACCACCAGTCTAGAATCAAAGGGTGAGGAAATAGACTTTTCTCTTAATGGTAGATTTTGCAGTCACATTGCAAATGGCATGGAGAACAAAGAATAGAGAATGATCATTTTCCCAAATATTCTGATATGTTAATTTGTAATTGACATTTTTTAGTTTACTAAAGTTTAAATAGCATGGAGAATTGAAAATTTGTAATTATGTCTGAATGACTATATTAATCAAAAAAAGACTGAGCAAGAATAGTCTCATTAATAAACTATTAATAAAGGTTTATTACAATAATAACAATAAATAAGGTTAATAACAATAATAAAGGTTTTTATCAAATGGTTTTTTGAACATTAGTTTAACATTAGTGTACAGTTTTCAAAAACATTATGAGTAATAGAATTAAGTGCAAAGTAAAAGACATAAAAGTCCTCATACTTTCTCTAAAAATGAGAAAAAATCTAAATTAAATGATGACATTGTAAACTAAAATGCCCTTTATAATTACAATAGTCAAAGAGTTAAACATATAAATAATTATCAGAAGAGTTTAATCTTGTAATTTCCCTTCAAATGTAGTAACCAATTTTAATATTCAACCTTATGACTTACATAGTGTGCATTTACACATACAAAAATAATACTCAATTCAAGAATTTCAAGAAATAAGCATATATGTTGAAAAAATATAGATTTTGGGCGACATTAGTGGTATGGGAAGAAAAAAGAAAGTAAACAAAGTTTTTTGTTATTGTTAATTCACAGATTTTAATTACAAATTTCAAGAGCAAAAAAGATTTTAGATATAGCATATGTGAATTAATTTTGACATAGTACATTTTATAAGCCCAGTGAGTGACCTCAATTATGGAATAATGCATGATGGCAAATACTCATAGTCCAAGAGCCTGATATTATATCTTAATTTCTGAACAAAATCCAATACTTAGTTAATAACTCTAAATCAAGGTTGTATTAATTATAAACTGTCTAATCACTCATCTTTATTTCTGTGCATCATAAAAAGGAATTTCTGTTCTTAAAAAATGCACTTGCAGCATATCAAAAATAAACTAAAAATATTTTTAATATTTTTATGAAGTAAAGCATAATCCATTCCTCACCACTATCCACCAGGAAAAAAAAGCAGAACACTTTTGTGTGACTATTTTAATAATAGTCAAATAATTTATGTTCAAAGAATATATTTTAATCACTTAAAGTTAATACATGGTTAAGAGAACTACACTGTCTTCTTAATAGAGTCTTCTTAACACCTGGCAAAATGTAGTTACTTTACAAATATTTGTTTAATAAGAATTGCATAAATCATAATTGAAAGTAAATATTAAACTGTCAACTAGTTTTAATTTAAATTGTTAAGCCATAGTTACTTAATTATCAAAGGCCTTCTTTAATTATTGACAGAATGACACACACGGTCTAAAATTAGTCCAAAGACACATTCTAAAGAAGGTGCTTGTTCTTCTCTTTTAGTTTGGTCTCTCTGTGCTCTCAGAGACTTTCTTGTTCCACAGATTGTTTCTTCCTGTCCTTTCCTACCAGCCACCACAGGGACAAGGTACTCAGTAACTTTACTGAGACCTGATACTCTATGTGCTTGGGGGTTGTCTGCTGACATTAGGTCTTGTTGATGCAATCATGCATCCTCTGATCTCTGTGAGTATAAAGATTAGCTGATATCTATAGGTCGCAGAATAGGTGTTACACAGGCTTACTATACTTGGAAAGATGAGTGACACCGGATAAAAAAAGAGTAAAAGAGAGTTTAATCAAAACTGAGCTTAAATAGAGTGAAAGGACTTCATTAATTAAAGGACCAAGATCACATCATGTAATCTTCTCTATTCCTGTTAAGGGAAAATTCCATTTGAAATTTTTAAAAAATGAAATAAGCCATTAAGAGAAAGACAAGTATCATATGGTTTTATTCTGTGGGAATTTAATGCACTAGCAAACAAAATGGAGACAGACAGAGAGCAGGCAGACAGCTTCAGTGGAGGTACAGGGTTGGGGGCGGTGTGGAGGGATTAAGCAAAAATTAAAAAATAAACAATAAAATGTGTATTAAATTAAAAAAAATAACACTAAGAAAAGAAATGTCTCTGCTTTCTTTGACATTAAAGTTTATGTAAATCAGTAATAGGACCCTTTAAATTCTTCCTAAATAGGTTTTTTTTTTTTTTAGGTCATTTAACATAAGATCTTTGTTGTTGTATGTATCACACATGTTCCCTTTTCTCCCCCATTGACTCCTGCTAGCCTGCATCCAGCCCCTCACCCAGCCCCTCACCCAGGCCCTCACCTCCCTGCGGTCTCTGTCCACGGCTTAGGCATGTAGGCACCCACGTTCTCTGGTTGATCTCTTCCCACCCACCACCCCACCTCTCCTCTGAGGTTCCAGTCTGTTCCATCTTCTGTCTCTGGATCTATTTTGCTTGTCAGTTTGTTTATTTAATATTTTTTAAATCTCTGGGAAACATGAAAAAAAAAAAGAGAAAATGTAGTTCATCATTTTAAATGATAAGATATTGATATGGGTTACCCATTTTATTGGTACAACTCAATAAGAGTTTGTTCATGATTAACTGAGGCTTAGGACAGGGAGATTTGTGATCCCCCTTCAAAGTAATGTTAATAATACTCTGCTTGATACTATTTTCCAACTGACTGTAAATTTTCTTATCATTAAAATCTCTGAGATTAGACACAACGGGGAGGAAAATAAGTCACTTTCTTAGGGTCTCAGTGTCTTTGTGTCAGTGGTCCCACCTCAGGCTTGAACATTTTGTGGAAGAGCACTCAGGACACAGCATGCTGTCATTCATATTTATGGTTACAATTAATTGTAGCAACACAGTACAAAACCAAGTGGCAGAGGGAAAGGGTACATGGGACAAACTTCAGAGGACAGTGGTCACAAGCGCCAGGAGTTCTAGCCTAGTAGTAGTCACATTGGACTTATTTTAACAAAGTGCTTATTTGTTTTAACAATAAAGGCGTAACAACACACGTGAACTACTGTGTACTGAGTGTGAGGATAAACAAGTCTTCTTTTCTGTCAAAGAACAGTTTAGACAGCCGCCGTTTGGGACTGCGTGACTTGTCGGCTGCCAAGCTGGTCATGGGGCTTGCAGCTCCCCGTGGGGCTACCATCCTGAACTGGCAGAGGCCAGGCCCTCCTTTTGAATTAGCCAATCGCAAAAGACTGTGCACCTGAGCTCCAATCAAGAGCAAGGGACAGGTATCGTTCGTCAGGGATTATAAATCCTCACCAGCCCACCTGCTTGGGGAGTGCATGTTCCCAGACCATGTGTGCTCCCTTCTATGTAGAAGTAAAGATGCTTGCCTTGCTGCCTGGCTCCCGAGTATGTTTTGTGTTCTACCAGGACCCCTGATTTGTGTGTGGGGGGTGGGGCTCCCCTGATTTATAACACAAGGAGGCTCCCTGGAGACCCAGTGCCCAGGGTTTTTATTGGGGCTGGTCATGTAGTCACTCTATACTTTGTACATACCGGAACTGCAGACTTTGAAAAGGGATACACTTTCCGTATAGACCATACTGTTTGCACAGTCTAAGTACCAGGAGCACTCAGAAGCCTTTCCCCAACTGCAAGTCACCAGGTGCCAGCTAACAAACAACACTATGCACTGTCCTTCCCAAGAACATCAGCTTCAGACCTGCTATGTTAATTCTTTTCTGCACAATCATCATTTGAAAAATGGGAATAAATGCTTATTTGTAAATGCAATATATTTTGAATGACAATAGATGTGCTGTTGCAGGGTTATGTCTCACATCCTGTGTATATTATATATCATTTGCTTTTATTATGGACCTACAGTAATTTTGTGTACTGTCCTAAATAAGAATAGAAAAACAAACTCCAACACCCCGCACCCCCCACCCCGTGTCAATATTTTTAGATCTTGCCCTGGCATTTGGTGAAATAGGTATAATATGTATTCTCTAGCATTCAAAAAGTAAGGCTAACAGGACTTGCATTTGTATGTGAATATTGTAGATGCTGCAGTAATGCATCAGTAAAGATGAACCTCTGCTGACAACCTATATTTTTCACCTATTTATGTATTTAATGATTGTCCTCACTAAAATGTAAAATGTATGAAAGCAGGAATCTTTGTCATTTTCCCCATTAATATGCTCTCCTATCTGAAACTGGAAAAAGATAGATGACTGATAAACATTCAATGAATTAATTTGTCTTTGACAAATGTTTTAGTTTAGCCCCCAGCGAACTACACATCGGGATACTCCTGTCCTGTTATAGATTCTTATATGAGTTTTGGTTGTGGCTTGTGATTTACTTTAACCAATAGAATATCTCAGAAGTGATACTGTTCAAGTATCAGACCCAGGTCTTATGAAGCCATGGCAACTTCTGCTTTTGTGCACTTGAAATGCATGAGTAAAATAGCGTTTTGAGAAACTGAGCCACAAAGCAATTATTCTGGCTACCCTGTGGTGAGTGCTTGTGAAGAGACAATGCAGAGAAAACTAATAGAGCAGGAGAAAAGCTCATCCATCCCAAAGTCTCAGGTGAGCACAGCCCGCCCACCAGCTGACTGCAGCCACACAAGTGAGCAGCACAAGACTGGAACAGCTGATAATCATGAGAAAACATTGTATGCCACTGAGTCTTAGTGTGGTTTGTTTCACAGCAACAGAAAAATTAAACAATATTACTGAGCAAATGGGGAACACTACATTTCTACCTTATCTTTTTCTTTATTTTAAACTTATTTAAGAATTCTTAATATTGCCTACATTTTAAATGTTCTTTTACATTTAACTAAGGTGAGAAGGACATTGCCATGGAGTCATTTCACTAAGTAGAATTCATTAGGGTTCTAGCACATTTAGTATAATCTAAAAAGCTCCAAAAAGAAGATCTCATTGAATTCCTACATAATAATTATAAATGCTAAATACTAATTGATCCCACACTTTATACAAGAAAAAATGGAGACAAGGCTATTTTCAAATTCTGTGATGAATTAAGGGAAATTTGACTTTGATTCTTGATATATTTGCAATATACTAACTGAGATAATTGTATTAATTATGAAATTATTCAATGTCATGTATATCAATTAGGATAGTCTGGCTACATTGGGATAAGAAAGCACAAAAAATAGATAAAGGGTGTTTCTCAGTCCCAAGATTCTCAATCTTCCAAGGGTTATCTTCTCATTTAAATTTCCTTTGGTCTCAGGGATACTTCTTTATAAGCATTTCCTTAGATGCTTACATGAGCTGGATCTAGAGAATTAAGAATGAAAAATTAAATGTTTCTAACCAGAAGACAAAGCTATTTCTTTTGCTCATACTCATTGTCAAAAACAAGCCATTTAGATATGACCTAATTTAAATAGAGCAGACAATTTAAATTCTTCTCTGTGCCAGAAAGAGGAAGACAAAGTGATGTTTGGATTAACTGTAATACTTTGTTACACTTAACTCTGTTGGGCATATTATTCTTATTTGAGGAATCCAATATTTTTAATTAAAAAATTTGATCTCAATGGTAATTAAAATCATACACAATATGCCATAATTTATTCAAAGTAAAAATCTCTTGAAAACTCCACAACTTCAAAACATAGAATCTAAAGCAAGTAAGAAAAATTCAAGAGAAAATTGTTTTTTTCTGTAGATTTCATATTGATTTATGAAGATAATAATTTGCCATTTAGCTGTTAAAATAGACTATTAATAATTCTTGACATTTAAAAGATAATTTTTTCTTTCTTACAATTAAAATAAGTCTGTGACATTTTCAAAAATCAGATATATCTTATAGTTATGACAGGGAAAGCATTTCACAAAATTTTCTTAGGGAAATGTAATTGCAATAAGTTAAGACAGTACTTTAAGGATATTTCCTTTTTAGAAATAGTCAATCAAAAGTTTAATCCAATGACTAAATATTATTACAACCAGAAACCTATTGACAATTTTATGATTTAATTAATTTAATTAATTTTAAATGAAATTGTTTAAGAATGATCCTGAAAAATCTACAATTTTGAAATAAATAATTTATCACTACTACATTTTGACTTCTGATAGTATAAAATTATGCAGTTAAGTTAAAATTTTAAAATATAATTAGGTGGAACTAATTTTTGCAATATGAGGCATGATTACTTCATATACATATTGCAGAAAGCTGTCTAGAGTATAATAGCTATCTGATATGCATGAGGAATATAGCAAAGTCAGTTGTCAAATTAACTTTGGTTTCTTTGGAATAGAGCAAAATATTACTATTTTGGTGAGGGTGTGGTGGGACAGGGAGAATATGCCTCTATATATTCTAAAATTCCTGAGTGCTATCTTATTAAAATTGGCAAATATTTTTTTTCTATCACATTTTTGAAACTTTATCTATAAGATATTTTCTATTTTTCTGTGGACTTCAAGGACTCTACTTAAGAAAAAATAATAGCCATTTAGCTGTTCAGAGCTGATTTCTATTAAATACAAATTCATGATTTTATAAACTCTGAATTATTCAAATGTTTCAAGATAAATTAACAAAATTGTATTCTTCATGTCTTTCATTGCTGATACCAAATGATGAAAAAATTTTAAATACTTTAATAAAAAGAGAAGAAAATAAAAAATAAAAAAGTGGTGCACAGATTAAAAAAATAAAAGGTTACTATAGAAATTGTACTTACCAGTTAGCAATGTAAATTTTTTTACTATGCTCTATAGGCCAATAAAATGATATTTTCAAATTTTAGGTAGACTTTAGAAATTAAATATATTATCCACTATATGAATTCCAAAGTCTATTAAAATTTATTTTATTTTTTAAAATATGTTTTTATTGAGTTCAGAGAGGAAGGGAGAGGAAGAGAGAGATAGAAACATCAATGGTGAAAGAGAATCATTGCTTGGCTGCTGCCTGCACACCCCACACTAGGAATTGAATCCACAACCTGGGCATATGTCCTGACCAGGAATTAAACCATGTCCTTCTGGTTCATAGACAATGTTCAACCACTGAGCCAAACTGACCAGGCAAAATTTAAATCTTAATATGAACTTCATCATTACCTAAGCATTTTAAAACATGAATATAGGATTAAAATTTTGCCTATCATGTCTTGTTATGAAATATCACTAAATCTTTACTGTAGATCACTTAACAGATTTTTACCTTTCATATTAGCAAGATATATATATATATATGAGAATCAATATATATATATATATATATATTCTCCTAATTCAACTAATTTGTGATCTTTTGATTAGAGAATCAACTCATAAATTACTCAATGAAATTTTTAGATGTTAGAAAAAATGTAGAAACAACACAGGAATGCATTATTAATATTATCAGAATTTTTGAAAGGCATTAAGGATCCGAAGGTTTATAAAGATCAATGTGAAACCAAAATGTGGTGGTTTGAGTTCATTGTCTCACAAAACCAAAGAATGTATTTCTTAACAAAAACCGCAGAAAAAAAGTTTATTGAGAGAAGCTAGTCCTGGAAAAGGTGCAGCTAGGATTCCAGGAGCAGTCTAGTGTCCAGAGCTTCTGTTCCATGTTGCAGCTGGTGTAGTTAAGCATCCAAGTTAATTCAAGTCTATTAGTCCATGTGTCAAATCTCAGATGGCCATAAGCCATGTGGGCACACGGGAGCACAGACCTCTGGAAGCCACTACTAGCCAGGGAGAGGGAGAGGGTGAAGAAGAGGGAGAGGGGAGGGAGAAAGGATGAGAAATGAAACTGTGCTTTTTTATCTAGTGGTATATACATGCCTTGTTAGCTCCTGATTGGTCCTTTCAAATAATTCTGATTTAGAAATATCCTAAGGATTGGTTTATTCACCCTACTGCTTTGTGATTGGTTATCTGCAAGCTGCCTGTTTCAGCAACATCCATACACTATAAAGCTCAGGCTCTTATGATGCCCCCTTTTCCTGCTCAGCTGGGCTGCTTTAGCAGTTTTGCCTAGCTGGGTCTAATTTTCCCCTCCCAACAAAATCTAGTTCTAGGTCATTTTGTCTCTCTCTGTGATTTTTCTCTGAACAAGGCTCGGTCAGCAAGTTGTATTCTGCCTGTGTCTGCAAACGCTTTACTTCCAGCCCTTGTGGTCCTGTCTCTGTCTACCTTGATTTTCTCTGTTTCTCAAATGTATGGACATCATTCAGTTGTCAAAATCTTGTTCACACTAGGAAAATATTTATTTAAAAAACATTACTTTGTTCACATAAATTTTCTTGAATATATTTTTAAGTTAAAGGAATAAAGCATAGATAATGCAATTTTTGTTTTCATATATTATTGTTTTTAGTTTTTAATTTACATGTTTGTATTTTGTTTTATATTTTTCTCCACTTTAAAACATACTAGATAATGTACATAAAGCTTTTATTTCTATTTTCAGGTTTTAAAAAAATCATTTAAAAACACACTTTCTTAGAATTTTTGAATTTGTACTTTCACAGTCCTAGAATGACTTTCTTAATTATGATAATCGTAAGTAGTTGAGATATTTGTAGAAAAATTTTAAGTTCTAAATAGCATTTAATACAGTGAAATATCCTTTGTTTCATATCTACAATGCTACTATTAAGTTTTCAGTATAAGTTTGGAGTTCCTATAACTCACTGATTATAATTTAAATTTCACAGTAATAAAACATGGAATTTAGAGCTTTTTTAAAACTGTTTTGAGCCTCTTTAGTGTCTTGAGGACATTATCTTATTTAGACCTTTTTTTAAGTCCTTTTGTGGATATTTTATTTCTACATATCAATAACTACAAAAGTCATATTCCATATTATTCTTATTATCTAATATTTTTATTTCATGCAGTTTTCACAACATCTAACTCTGAGGATTGGTATCTTTTTTCCTATTGTTTGATTGATTTATACCAGTTCTCATCACATTAAAGATGAAAACATGAAGAAACCAAGAGGTTATGTAACGTGCCTGTAACAAATTCTATAGGCTTGAAATAGGAGGGTGCTTGCCATGTTTGAGACACCTGAAGGCTAATGTTACAGAGCTGAGTGAGCAAGTGAGAGAGAAGGACAAGCTTGTTTGTGGCCATACATTACTAAAGCTCTGCAAGAGGTAATATTACTTATTTGTGAAAAGTATAAACTCATTTGGATCCTTAAATAGCCACAACAATTTTAACAAACACTTACTTCAATTTATTTCTCTGTTGTATCATCTTTCCTCCACTTCTTCCTTTCATTCTGTGAGAATTTATTTCTCATATGACTAGGTTTGAGTTTAATTTTAGTATTACGGAGTTGCCCTAATAATGATATGGAATACTTGAGAGTGTTCTAGAATACAGTGTCACATAACCCTTGGTTTCTGCTACCATTCGTTAGATGCAGATATCTAAGAGCAATCTTTGATGTTTGTCCATAATTAGCCCCTTCTTAGTTAGAAAGAAACAGTGCATCCCAGTGAATTTTTGTATGTATTGGCTTTTTTTTTTTTTTTACTAAACTCAATACCGACAACAAACCAAGGAGAGACATAGATATCATGATTTTCATTCTTTTTATTCTATTCAGACAGAAATACATGCATATATGTATATGCTCTAAAGTTACCTTCATTAGTAATTATCAGTATAGTTTAGGAACCTATCAGTATAGTATGTCACCTTGGTTTCTGCTGAAAAGTCAGTCCTTAAAATGTAATGGTGGCATTCTAGTCAGGGCAGCTATACTTCTGCTTTTGCCACAGTAAGCAGTAATCAGTATTTCTGAGCAGCTGCTGTGATTTCAGACTCTCTGATAAAGGTTTCACTATTTTCAGACTCTGGCCTAATCAAGTCAAGATATCAGGTTTTGTCAAACTGCTGAGATATTTAGAAACTCGGCAATCGGATTCACTAAATAATCCTTTACAATAGCAACAGGACTCCTCAGACACTTTCCCTTTTCAATAGGTTTAGGTGAATCATCTGATTGAGCTTGACCTCTTGTCTTCCTGTACCAGCTAAGACAGATTCCTAATTTAAAAATACCTGGGGAGTAAAATCGGTAGCATCTGGAAGAGAAGGCTTTGTAGCATCTGGAGCGATGAGAGCTTTTGATCCCCATTTCCCTGTAGGTCCCTGACTTTGCAATTACATTTGAAGGACTTCTCTATTGAATAATAGTTCCAGCCAAAGTGATATAATCACAGGAGAAAAAAAAAACTTAAATGGAGACTTCACTTTTCTGTTATTATTCTTAATAAAATAAATGTTATTTCTGGCTTACATAGTTTTATTAAGTATATTTAGGGTGCCTTGGCTCTTATTAGGCATTTCACAAAAAGTTCTTATCTGATATTTTTTAAAATTTCATAATAGCTGTAAAGCAAAAAATATACTTTTATGCAACATATACAACTAAAATTATTTCTGGTAGCACCATGAAGCTTCATTATTTCAATTCCTACAATCAATTTCATTCATTTTACAAATAAAGAAATGTTTTTATAAATCATTGTCATATTTCCACTGCAAAGTAGCAAAAGAAGGACAAAAATAGAACAGGAAAAGATGATGGAAGTGCACAGTGTGCACAGAGCAGTCCTTACAGAGAACTGACATATGAATAAATACCTGAGCCTTAAGAAATAGTCAACTATGAGTTTGTATGGAGGCTATTAAATAAAGAGAAGGACAAATTCTACAGGCTTGAAGTAGGAGAGTGCTTGACATGTTTGAGACACCTGAAGGCTAATGTTACAGAGTTGAGTGAGCAAGTGAGAGAGCAGAACAAGTTGCAAAAGGGAGGAAACAAAAGACTCGATGCTCTAGGTTCTTGCAAGGACTTTGGCTTTTACTGTGAAAAATATATGTTAACTGAGAAGGAACATGATCACACATACTCTCAAGTAAGATCAGTCAGACAGTTTTGCTAAAAACAGACTGAAGAGACGTGATGATGAAAAAGCAGGCAGACAGCTTAGGAGGCAATCACAGTGACTGAGGCAAAAGACATTGATCACTTAGGCCAAAGTAGAGTAGCAGTTGAGGTATTATGAGTGTTATTATAGTTTGGCGTTTGCTATGACTAGATTTGGGAACACATTCAATAAACAGACACAGAGCAATAAAGTATTCCAGGGATTGGGATCTGACATATTGGAACAAAGAATTTTCATTTATAGAGACAATGTTGGCTTGTTATTAAAATACCTTGTCTGTGGTGATGAAAATGACACCAGGAAAACAGGTGTTCAAAATTGTTTCCTTTCAGGAGCATGCAGAAGTCTCTGAAATTTTAGCTACACCTCAGGAGCATGGTGTTTTCTTTAAATCTTGTTTTAAAATATAAATATTTCTTGTGTAAGGGACTGATGGAATAAGAGAAAAACAGCATCCTTTTAACCAATTACTAGCTAACAATTTGTTAAATCAGTGAGCTATTATTAATCCAGAGTCTGAGGATTGAAACTATAGAAAAAAATCACAAAGGAGAGGCTACAATAAAGGGTATGGAATTGGTATTAGAAAAGTTTTATGAGGTACCAAAGGGTAGTAAATCTAGAGGTAGGGATGAGAATGTTGAATGCCATTGGAATAGTGGATGAACTATGTAAAATACACTTAACCTGCTTCTATAATTTTGCCTTAACTAACATAGTCTCATTCTTTGTTAATTAAAGACTGAAAGTAAAATAACCAACAAAATTGAAGCATATTATACTTCATTATCAAAGGGGATTCTCTACATTTCATAGCAAATTATTGTTTTATAGGACACTGTTAAACATTTAAGTAGGGATAGAACCAAGATGGTGGCATAGATAAACACCTACACTGCTGCCTCACACAAAAATTTCAAAAATACAACTAAAAGACAGAACGGACATTATCCAGAACCACAGGAAAGCTGGCTGAGTGGAAATTCTACAACTAGAAGGAAAGAGAGGGGTTCACAGAGACCCAGAGGAGCTGCAAAAAGCTGAGGTACGGAGAGACACGTGTGTAGAGCGTGGATGCCAGAATACCTGGCTGGCTTTCTTTGGTGGGAGGGAGACAGAAACTCCCAATGGCATTGAACTCCTTATCCTATGATACTAAACCCCAGGTCCAGCCAAAACTCATACGGGGAGAGTTTGGACTGTAAAAAGGGAGAAGTACATGGAAATCTAGGGGAGTCGCAAAAGGGCAATAGTCTGGTGGCACACACAGCACTGCATGCAGAAGATCAACTGCTAATTGTGCCACTGGCTTTCACAAGTGGGCGGGAGACAAAGCATCCCAACTGCGCCACTACTAACTCCACTAAACCTCAGATTCCGGCAAAACTCTAGAGACCCAGATTCATATGGTCCTGGAGCGCAGGGGAGCCGGAAAGGCAGCAGTCTAGAGGCACTGTGAGAACACGCATACACACAGGGTTTACTCAAGCAATTACCCATCACTTGAGACTCAGGGGCCGTGGAGGGCGGGGCCGCCTAGAAGGCAAGGCAATCCATTAAGCCTATCCCAAGCTCAACAGAGAGGCTTCTACAGTGTTGCAAGTCTGGTATCATAAGGCTGAATCCAATACAGACGTTCTGCTGGCATAGTGAAAATGCCTGGACAAAGGAAGAGATCACAAACAAAAGAAATAGAGGAAAACAAACGACTGGATATAGAATTCAAAACCACGATTATAAGGTATTTCAAGAATATCCTAGAAAAGATGGATAAAGTTAGCAAGACTCAAGAGGAGATGAAAAAGAACCAACTAGAGATAGAAAAGGACCAACTAGAAATTAAACATACATTGACTGAAATAAAAAATATTATAAAGAGACCTAACAGCAGACTAGAGGAAGGCAAGAATCAAGTCAAAAATTTGAAATATAAAGAATCAGAAAATACTCAACTAGAAAAGCAAGAAGAAAAAAGAATCCAAAAATGTGAAGATAATGTAAGAAGCCTCTGGGACAGCTTCAAGCATACCAACATCAGAATTGTGGGGGTGCCAGGAGAGAGAGAGCAAGATACTGAAAACCTACTTAAATAAATTATGACTGAAAACTTCCCACATCTGGTGAAAGAAATAGACTTACAAGTCCAGGAAGCACACAGAACCCCATATAAACGGAATCCAAAGAGGACCACATCAAGACACATCATAATTAAAATACCAAGAGCAAAAGACAGAGAATTTTAAAAGCAACAAGAGAAAAACAGTTAATTACCTACAAGGGAGCACCCATACAAATGTTAGCTGATTTCTCAACATAAACAATGCAGGCCAGACAGGAGTGGCAAGAAATATTCAATGTGTTGAATAGCAAGAACCTACAACCAAGAACACTGTATCCAGCAAAGCTATCACTCAGAATTGAAGGACAGATAAAGAGCTTCACAGATAAGAAAAAGCTTAAGGAGTTCATCAACTTCAAACCAATATTATATGAAATGCTGAAAGTTACTCTTTGAGAAGAGGAAGAAGAAAAAGGTAAAAGATAAAAAATTATGAATGACAAATACATATCTATCAAGTGAATCCTAAAATTAGGTGAATTAAAAATTTGATGAACAGAATAAACTAGTGAATATAATAGAATCAGGAGCACAGAAAGGGAATGGACTGATAATTCTCAGGGGGAAAAGGGTGAGGGGTGTACAGGGAGAGCGTGGACAAAAATCATACACCTATGGATGAGATCAATGGGAGGGTGATAATGCTAGAGGGAGGGCTGAGAGCTGGGTGGAGGGGAACTGTAGAGGGGAAAAAGGAGAAACAAATGTAATAATCTGAATAATAAAGATTTAATTATAAATATATAAAAAGAAAACATTTAAGTAGCATATACTAGTGTGAAAGATTGTATTATAGATAGACATATCAGATTTAAAAGCTTATCCTATTAATGTAAAAACTAGAGGCCTGGTTCATGAAATTCATCCCCTCAGCCTGACCTGTACCCTCTTGCAGTTTGGGACCCCTCGGGGGATGCCAGCCTGTTAGCTTAGGCCCTATTGGGCCTAACCTGGCAGGTGGACATTCCTCTTGCAGTCTGGGGCTCTCACAGTTCAAGACCCCTTGCTCCTTACCATCTGTCTTCAGTGGAGGTGGGAGAGGTTCCCGCCACTGCCATTCTGCAAAATATAACTGCCATCACATTTGCATTATTCTTCTCTGCACCAAGATTCAGCACAACTCTCTAGAAGTTTACTATATTTTTGTAGGATACGTTTAGTCAAAAATATTCATGGTTTTGAGACATGGAGTTTTAGGTATAGACTTTTCTTCCATGAGTCTTTGCCCAATGAAGTTTAAAGAATAAACTCTCAGACAGAAAGACTTATTTAATACAAATGTGAAAGTTTATTGGAAACACATATAAACTCTGTCTGGACAGGGGTGTCCCCAAAGAGGACCCTCTTTGGAGGACCTTCCAAATGGCAAACAATCGCTCTCTCTTTCTTTCTAATGGGAAAAAAAGTCTAAATCCAAAAAATCTTCTGAGCCCCTTTGTTTCTGGGTTTATAAAGGCTGTAGTTCTTTTCTGAACCTGACCTTCTCTAATTGGACCCTTCATTAATTTTAGAATCCCCATGCTTTCCTCATTGGTCACTCTGCTACATAATATCAGTTTCAAAGTTTCAAAGCTCACAGTGGTGCCCCCACTTCCCCTCCCTCTTATCTTGCAGAATTCCTCTATCCTCTGTGAAAATATATTTTATTCTTCTCATTATCCTGTGACTTTTCTTTATCCTTTGTGAATGCATGTCTTCCCCTCCACTTATCTTGTGGCATTTCTCTGTACAAGTAAGATAAGCATTTTTGGCATCTTTGAGTTATTTCTGCCCTTCACATATGCATTCCTCTTCCATGGGCCCTCTTTATTCCCTAAGACTTCTGGTCCCATCTCTAAAATTCCTTTTAGTATGACTAACACAGGTGAGATTATGATACTATCTATCTCTTAGATCCAAGAAATGGAGAAATAGTATTCTTTCAAACTGTCCAAATAACAATACCACAGAGTGAATGAATACAGTATTTTATGTAAATCCTCACCTCACTATACACTAGGCAATGCTTTCTGACACAAGAGTGTTCAACAAAAACTTTAAATAAGTGAATATTCAGGTGTCATTACTACCTTGTGATCTTGAACAAGTAAACTTCTTTTAATTTTTATTTCTTCACATATAAAGAAAGATAAATAAAGAAAAAGCCAGGTCATAGAACAGACAAGTGACATTAGAGGGTTGTTTTCCCTACACATTTCTCTAATTTCAGATTAAAGTGCAAAAAAATTAATTTCAAAAAATAAGTTTAGACACACATTTACATCAAAGACTATCTAGCATGAGCCACTTTCAGCCATTCTGGATTAACCACATATGTATCTCCAAGGTTTTTCATAGTATGGCAAGACTATCAGACCAATGCTATGGAATATATTAAACAAAACTAATGTTCTGTAACCAAGGATCTTATATGAGTTGTTTTTGAGCAGACCATACCACTCTGTCAGCATTATTTAGTAACAGTAACTGCAATTTAATTTGAGGATGGTCTTAATAAACTGAGGGATTTTGACAGATTATTCTGATTAATAGCTGGAAAGTACTTATAAAACCAGTTCACATAAGAGATTCCACCATATGCAGACCCTGTACTTCCTGATACTAAAGGGCACCTGCAGGTGCTAATAGAGATTCAAGATTTAAAGACCCTTGTGACCCAACAGTGTGAAGATGAATAAACCTGTATCTGAGGACAGCTTGCAGGGTCAGTGCTTCTCCTGTTGCTGGTGTCTGGAATAATTTGCCTGGATAGTAAAGCTATTCCATGGATATAAACACAGAATACATTGAGTACAAGGGAATAATTGAGCACAAGGAGTCACTACGGAGTAACTAATGCATACCATGATGCAAAAATCAAGGCGGATAAATTTTAGGAGCAATAAATAAAAATGGAATCCAAGTCATAAGGGAAGCAAAAGCTAACGTATCTCTATGATCATAGAAATTGGTTATAGGATTTAAAGGTCTATGGTGAGGAATCTGAATATCATATGAGAACATGAGTCTAGAAAATCGCTGCCTTTTAGCTGACATGCCCAAAGGTTGAAGTATTACAGAGTACCTGCAATCATGAAGCATTGGCTCTTTGAGGAAATTATAGCTAACAGAACTGATGACAGTTCTCTGGAGTAGTGAAAAGACGGATTGAAGTATGTTCCATCTATGAGTAGAAAAAGCGTCATTTGCCAGATTTTAAAACTATTGTCCTCTGTATTAACATAAGTTGAATAAAAAGAAGGCTGGCTTCTTTTTATAGTCTCAGGACATGACTGACAAAATCCAGAGGCTATATATTTCTTTATTCACCCCAAGGGAGAAAGTAAAGGTTGTATATTTAAGCTCTCCTAGAAAAGTTAAAAAAAAAAACAAACCCTCTTCTCCCGATTGTAGACCCTGATCTGGGTCACTTCTCCACTCTGGGAGCAATTACTGTGACTGTGGAATGAGATTGCACAGATTTGGGTTAGCTTTTTGCAAAGCACAGGGGATTCATGAAGGGAAAGATTTGTAGACCAAGTGATCATTATCAAGACAGAGGGAAGGCGACTACAATTCCACTTAACCAGGAAGTTTACCAACTAAGCCTTAGAATATGTTGATAAGGAAAATTTTTCCAGGGGCCTCAAAAGATGTTTAATTTGACTCTTTTATTAAAGAGAAATGCTTTTTAAATTTTTAGAATAAGAAACATAGTAAGGAATATATCTTGCATCATAGCCCCATGAATATATATTGGTGGATTTATGTTAGTGTAAACATTATTGTAAATATGTATAACAAATCAAATTCTCATGAAAAATAATCACATGTATGGGATTTATTTTATTCTATTCTTCATTTTTATAATTCTGGTTGTAACCCAGTAAGTTATTTTAAACATATACTAATTGATCTTCAGCTGTAGTTAAAAAATCTGCATTAGAAGAATAATGTAAATATAAATATGTATACATATAAAATACATATAAAATATTTCTAATCTTGAATTTAATTCCAAATTTCAACTTATATGTGAGAAAATATAATTGGCTCAAAGCCAGATATTATCATTATGACTTTGCAGACCCACATCCGGTTAGATTAGCTATTCACAGAAGAAGGAAACATATAAGTTCAGAAATGTTCTAAAATGTTCTGCTACAATATTATGTTTCTACAGGAAATAATTATTTAGTAATCAGTAAGACACTTCCATGGTGTTTCAACATCCCCTCTTTTAGCAAGGAGCATTTTAACTAGTTAGTATTTTTTTTACAGAGTATTATTGCATTTCTTAAACATACTAGTCAAAATTTCATAAAATAGTTTAGAAGATAAGTTCTGAATTTGTGTGTGTGTGTGTGTGTGTATGCTTGCTTGCTTGTGTGTGTTTGTCTGTCTCATTGAGTTGGAGAAGAATTAATATTTTTGACCAAGTTCTGCAGCAGAATTTAACATATGTTATTCTATCTAAGCTTCTCATGGTAACCTGTGAGACTGGCATTCTGTCTCAGCTTTAAAGGTCAGTAAACAGAGGCACATATAGTTTAAGGAGTACACCACAAATCACATAATAATAAAGTTAAGACTGAAATCCAATTCCCAAATTGTACTATTTTACTATATTACTTAAGGATGGGAAGGTGTTACTCAAACCCATGTGATGGCTTAGCATATTCATTCAGAGATTAATTAATGGGGTTTCCATCTGAAAGAACTAAACTATCCAGTATGCAAAATCTGGCACATGTAATGAAAAAGACACTGGAAATGATCAAGTTTGAAATTTATACATGGTATGCCTTGTTATAATTAGGGAACTATCACTACTACTTTTTTGTATGAACTCAAAGGTCTGTGTCTAGTGCCAGAGCTGACCAGCAGTCCCTGAGTGATGGATGAACAGATTACTCTGACCCAGTTTCACTGTGAAAGAGAAGGCTAAGGGATGGCCTGGCTGAAGGAGCTAGAAAGCCTAAAGTGCAGCCTAAAATTAGTTTGTTTGTTTTTTTTTTTTGAAAACTTTTATCTTTAGATACAATCTGTAGGGTGAGTCATCTTGTTTACATTGTCCTCTAGGCAAGGACTTCTAGGGATTTACATTAAGGAATCCAACAAACAGCCAGGGGTCTGCATATGTACACACTTCTTTGGAAAGGTCAAGGAATAATTAGGAGTGCCACCTCTGCCATTTCTCTAAGTCTCTCCTAAGTCACAATTCTGACAAACAGGACAGGCAGCCCACCACACACTTCCCTTTTATCAGAATGTACTCCTTACAAACTTTCCAACCAAGTCTCATGTGCTCCTGAACAATCTAGTTTTATTCTGCTAAGAATGTAACATAGCAGTAAAGAAAAGGAAAAAAATAGAGTGTTACTGTCTTCTTTACAATAACACACTTGTAAATATTAGTGCAGAGAAATAGTCTTTTGGGTAAAAATAGTGAATAAGTGAACCTCCTTAATGTGCAAACGTGAAGGGAGTGAACATAATCAGTTCACTCAAATCTCATTGTCCATGTTTTTTTCTAGATATCTCAAAGCCTCTTTCCATAACTAGTAATTCAAATCCTCTAATTTTTTTAGAAAAGCTAATTTAATTAAAGGTCAAAATATGATCTTTCTATTTTTAACAAATTGATAAACCTTTAAGTTGATTCCAGCTCTTGCATTGTTATTAAAACATCCTTGAAAAAAAGGTGCCACGTTTTGAGGCAATCTTATCCTTGAGGAATGATTTAAGAATCTTGGTTTAGAGTTATTGGCTTGCTATTTTTGGATCTTCCCTTCTCATGTATCTTTATTGATTCAAAGTGCCATTAAACTTCTGGAGCTGTTAGGAAATTGTCTGCTCACAACTCAAGGATTTTCTACTATGGACAAAATCTTGGATACTTGAGTTTTTCATTTTATAGAACTGAGGGAAATTGCTCAAGTGAAGTTTAAAGTGCTGAGTTAAGAAATAGCCTTGAGGTTTTACTAAGTAGACACTACATTATAGTTGACAGTCTTTTTTGGAGTTTCCAGCCAAATATTAGTTTTTAAGTCAAGCTAACTAGGAGTTAGCTATAAAGGGAGGGAGATGCTTTTGCTTGTGAAAGATAGCCAGACTCAAAGTAAAGCAGAAATATTTCAGTAAAGGCAAACTGAAATAAAGTTGCTGAACAACATAATCTAGAAAAACCACCACCACATTATAAATATTGTTGTCTTTAAATTACATGAATCTAGGGCGACTGAATTTTTATTGACCGCAGTGAGGAAAATGTACTGTTACCAAATATGTGCAGCATATTTCCTTGATCATCCAAGGAAAGCAGAGGTTAATGTAGAAATACAGATTGCACAAAGGAATGATTGTGCAATGAAGGACACAGAGAACTCTAGATAAATGTAAAAATTGGCATGACAATCATTCCTGATAGTGAAATGGGGGAAAAGCTGCTTGAGAGACTAAGGTTGGGGACAGCAGATGGGAGAGAAAAGAACTGCAAGAAAAAAAAAAATCATGAGTGATATAGACAGTAATGTGAATATAGTCTTAAAAATCTTTATACTTAATCTAGGAAAATCAAAAATTGCTAATCTAAAGAAATAGAAAATATAGAAGTAAGGATATATGTTGAAGTGATGCAAGTAAATTGTAACAAGTAAAACCCAATTTTTTAAAACATATTGCTTAGTGGATGAAATACTCATTTCTAACTCCTTTAAATACTGACTTATACATCTATCACTGACTTCAGATGTTACATTGCATAGCATGCCTTAATTTCTAAAACCTTGAATTATACTTTCAGGGAAGCTGACATTCGAGTAGAGGGATGGGTAAATAGCAAGTGTATTATAAACCAAATGACTTAGGAATAGAATAAAAAACAAACAATAGAATATAAGCTGTATGGGTTGTCTAATTAATATGCTATACACCTGAAACAAATAAAAAATGATTATATGTAAATTATAATTGAAAAATAAATTTAAAAAGAAAGTAAACTGTATGGTTGTTGAACATTCAAATGCATTTACTCTGAGGAAAGGACAGCTTTTAGGTATAACATAGAGTGAAAAGTTAGTCTTCCTGCCTCAGTTCCTGGCCCTACCTCTAGTGCTGGGTGGGAGGGGCAGTGCATTCTGACCAATGGGATGCACAGCAGGAAAAGTTCCTGCTCCTTCTAGTCTTAGTGCCCCCTCTACTCCTTCACAGTAGTGCCACTTCAGTTGACATTCGCCCAGCTAGTAAGGCTCAGTAATTAGCATAGACTTATGAACCAGGAAGTCATGGTTCAATTCCTGGTTAGGACACATGCTGAGGTTGCGGGCTCAACCCTGCATAGGGGACATGCAGTAGACATCTGATCAATGGTCCTCTCTCATCATTGATGCTTTGATCTCTCTCTCCCTCTCCCTCCCTTTTTA
>JAAGEH010000012.1:35189023-35230616 GCA_011751065.1 Lasiurus cinereus | reverse complement strand
AAAAAGAAGAAGAAGAAGAAGAAGAAGAAGAAGAAGGAGGAGGAGGAGGAGGAGGAGGAGGAGGAGGAGGAGGAGGAGGAGGAGAGATGGTTCTTAAAGTAAGATTATAGTTCATAGTAACTTGAATGAATAGTTAACCACAAGGGTAAGTGCGACTGCACATGGAGCTTCTTTGCTCCAGAAAGTTTAGATAACCTATCACATTCAGTGCTGCCCATTGAACAAATGGTTTTTCTCTGCACCACTAGAAACTCCAGACCTCAAAGCTACATCAGGCTGCTCCTGTAGAACTGAAAGAACCACATACAAGGCTCAGACTTTTTTAAGAAGACTCTAGGGAAGCTTAGAGACAACTGGGGAAACCAAAATCAAAGATGAGAGGGAATTTTAGCCTCTGACACCTACAGCAACAGCAATAGTAAGCAATCTAACTCCTAGCCAGGTAAAAAAGCTTATTTACCTCAGTTACATTTACCCAGTACATCAGGTTCTGCTTTCTACAAAAAAAGTTACAATGAAGCTAAAAAAAACCAACAACAACAAACAAACAAACAAAGAAACAAACAAAAACACAGCCTAAAGAAACAAAGTGTGCATCCAAATCAGACTCAGAAATGACAGTGATATTGAAATTATCAGGCAGGGAATTATTCAAACTACAGAAAACAAGGCAAAGAGAAAACCATGGAAGAAACCAGAGGAAAAATACTTATAGCTCTATCAGTACTCTCTTTTGTGGCTTGGGTAATGGTTACCTTTTAATGTTCACTCTTTAAACTCATCAATCTGCACATTTTCCCATATATATGTGAAACTTTATCCTTTAATAAAATTCTATTAAAATAAATTCTAGGTGCACTATTTGTGTTTTTAACATTATTATAACTCTGCAATCACATGAATAAAATTAAAATGCAAGTACTTAGAAAATAATGTGTGTCCAGCTGGTGAGGCTCAGTAGTTGAGTTTCCTTCTATGAAACAGGGGGTCACCATTTGGGCACATGCCCAGTTGCAGACTCAATTCCCAGGAGAGGGCATATAGAATGCAGCTGAACAATGATTCTGTCTCATCATTGATATTTCTATTTCTTTCTCCCTTTTTCTTTCTACCTGAAATTAATAAAAAATATGTAAAAAAGAAACTAATGGATGCTAAACTCAAAATTTTACCTCTAATTCTTAAGATTTAGGAAATTCCTTAGAATATATTAAACCACAATCTGATCCATAATCAACTGTACATTTTTTTTTTGGTAATTTCTGATGGGTGGTTATTTCACCTGAGTTTGGATATTTTCATTCATAGGTATATCTTCACCCTATTTCTCCTAACACTCTTATGCTACTTACCAAGACTACAGAGGTGATGATTGCCAGTTCCTAGTACATGTGGGATAAAAACAGAATAAATTTGCAATAACCTTATTTTATAAATAATGTAAATAAAGCACAGTCAATACATATAGATCACAGAAGACAGAGCTGAGTAATCATGGTGAGGTTTGGAATATAGGGCAATTGAAAGGATATCTGAATGGTGACATTCAAAATGTACAATGTTGAAAAACACAAAGGACAGTGAGGGATTTCCTTTAAAAAAAAAGGAATGGAGTCTCTATAACATTAATTGTTGCTGCTGAGATGTATTTTATTTGAGAGAATAATCTAATAGAAAGCCAAAAAGTACTTTAGAGTGTGGAGATTTTTTTTTAATTTTTATTTTAAATTTGTATCTTTTTTCCATCACCATTTATTCCTCTATGCCCTCTTCCACCTCCACCCACCGAACTCCCTCACCCAGCTCCATAATATATCACCACACTGCTGCCAATGTCCACGAGTACTCTTTTTTTTCTTTTTTGCTTAATCCATTCACCCTTTCCCCTCAACACTCACACCCTGCGTGCTCTCTATCTATGACTCTATTTCTATTTTTCTTGGTAGTTCAATTTATTCATTAAATCTCACATATGAGTGAAATCATATGGGACTTGCCTTTCTTTGGTTTATTTCCCTTAGACAGTGGTCGGCAAACTGCAGTTGGCTCGCAGTTTGCCACTCTGTTGACTAATGCGTTTGCCGACCACTGACCTAGACTCTTGATTCCAATAATTACAAACTGTTGTTCTCCTTGTGATTAAGCCCCTTAGGATAATACTCTCCATGTCCATACAAAGTGTTACAAAGGGTGAATTTTTTCTTCCTTTTTACTACAGAATATCATCCCATTGTGTAAATGTAAAAATCAGTGTGGAGCCTCTAATGTCAAGGTAAATGGTTCCATGATGAGGCACCCCTAATTATTAGAATATTTCCATAAACCTGATAAATGATTTCTTACTAGTGCTTGCCTAATTTCCCAGGTTATTATGTCTTGTACAGATTTTAAGAGATTATGGTACTGGACATCTTTGTTTTTTATCATGATTTTAGTCTGGAAGCATTCGGGTTTATGCTACCTATAGCCTATCAGATTGAAGAAGTTTCAATCTCCTCCTAATGTGTTTATATCATGCAAGAAGTTGAATTATGTTGATTGATGATTCAAATTAAGATGGACATATGTATTTTGTCCTTCAATCTATTATTATGGTGTTTTACATTCATTATTTTTTAGATATTAATCCAGGTTTTATACATTCCTGGAATAAATTCCAATTATGCATGGCATATAATTATTTTTAAACTAGAAGCCTGGTGCAAAAAACTCGTGCACAGGGAGGAGACTGTTCCTCAGCCTGGCCTGCATCCTCTTGCAATTCGGACCCCTCTGGTAGGGTCCTTTGGGGCCTGGTCAGCCATCAGGGCTTATCTGGCTTTTCCTTCCCCTGGATGCTGGCAGCTGGCCCCACCCCTGCTGCTGCTACTGCTTTCTATCTATGCAGGGCTGCCCCCGACTCCCTGCACAGGTCACCTCCCTCTTCAGGCAACAGGTGTAGAGTGTGATCGCTTGGCTAGCCTGGACTCCATCTGCTTGGCGATTGCTGGCCAGCCCCACACACCTGCCACAGCATCACTAGCCATTGGCCTGGGCCTCCCTCTGCTGGCTGATTGTCGCGGAGTGCCGAGATAGATCAGCCAGCAGAGGGAGTCCTTACTCACCCAGCTGGGGTTCTTCCAGATCAATGGCCATGCAGAGGTTGGCCTGGTCCTCCCTCTTTGGGGCAGTCACAGAGCCCATGCCCTCTCCCCCCCCCACCCAGCCATTGATCACCCTGTTAGCCAGTGGCCTTGGCCTCCCTCTGGAGAGCAATCATGGGACAGTGGCAGGGCCACCCTGACCAATCACATCACACCCACCTTGGCTGGCCTGGCGCCAATGCATGTCATAGTGTTGTCCTATGGAAGATCATCAGACAGTAGTTCTGTTGTTCTGTCATTCAGTTGATTTGAATATCATGCTTTTATTATTATAGATGTTTCTGGATTCAGTTTGCTAATTTTTTGTTGAAAAATTTTGCATCAAATTCATAAGAGAACACAGTGGAATATACTATGGTCCTTAACATTCAAATTAATCTGAAATTGCCACTCTGTGATCGCATGTACAGATGTATTTTGCTCCTGAGGTGATATATATCACCTCAGTAACAATAACATATATATATATATATATATATATATATATATATATATAGAGAGAGAGAGAGAGAGAGAGAGAGAGAGAGAGAGAGAGAGAGAGAGAGTGTGTGAAAGGTTCAACAACATTAAAATAAAAAATTTAGTGTATCAACTGTTCATGTCAAAATGCAATTTTATAAATTATTTATTACTTTCATATTTGGAATTTTATATTTATAAATACTACACTATAATTATGAAATTAACTTCTAATTATGATTAATCAAGCTTTCAAATATGCAAAATGGTAAATACAAGTAATACATTTAAACAATAATGTTATCCCTGTTATAATTCATATAGGATCATTTTAGATATCAATTCAGTAAAACTGGAAATAAGAAATACATTATTATACTGAGTTTCTATTCTTGCTAACAGTGATATAAACATTCAAATTTAGACTGATTTTATAGATATTGTCACTCAGCCAGAAGTTGGAATCTCTTTTTCATCCATTCTACATGTCTTTTTCAGAAAATGTAATCAGTTATACAGACTGACTAATGTTTCAATAGACAAACTGATTGATCACAAAGGAGTAGTTGTAGCTATCTTGCTGAAAAATTGTAAATCAATGAGAAATGATCTACCACTCCCAGAACATTTTTTTAATAAAATTGTAATAAACCTGCTTAAGGTTTTACACAGGTAGTTTTAAGTCAACAACTTCAACAAATCTAATATGATGAAATGTAGTAGCTTTGATTTGAGTGCTTTTATAGATACACCTGACATCATTGACTCCACTCATGTTCTTATTTCCTATCTGTTTCCTAATTTCACTAAAGTAACAGTCTGATTTTAATGCATACTTTATAATTCATACTTTTTTTTCTAGAGCCCAACTTCCAATTTAGTTATGATAATTATTGTTATTTACTATGATGTCTTGGAACAGAATAAACATGATTATAAGCCAGACCACTTTTGATCCTGTAACTAATTATTTGTAGAAACCTGGGTATATTATACAACCCTAGTTTGCTCATCCACAAAATGGGAATATTATACAACCCTAGTCTGCTCTTCCACAAAATGGGAATAATAGCCATTTTTATCTGAGCATATCCTGAACACTAAATGAAAGGATATATTTAAAAATCTAGCATAGGATCAATTTAATGGCAGATATTCTTAAAATGGTTATGATTATTCTTGTGAGAAGCAGTATAGTGATTAAGATATATAGTTTAGATTCACTACTAACACATATCCAAGTTCTTATGTGTTAATGGCATTTATTTTCTTGATCCCCTATATTCTTCTCTAAGATTATGTTAATTAGTTTTATCAGTATTAGGTTTAAAAGTAGAATAATAGACTAAACTGGTTTGGCTCAGTGAATAGAGCGTCAGCCTAAAGACTGAAAGGTCCCAGGTTCGATTCCGGTCAAGGGCATGTACCTTGGTTGTGGGCACATCCCCAATGGGGGTTGTGCAGGAGGGAGCTGATTAATGTTTTTCTCTCATCGATGTTTCTAACTCTCTGTCCCTCTTCCTTTCTCTCTGTAAAAAAACAAATAAAATACATATTTTTTTAAAAAAAGTAGAATAATAAATTGAAAAAAATAGCAGAATCCCTGATAAAAGTGTACAGTGGTACCTCGAGATACGAGTGCCCTAACATACGAGATTTTTGAGATATGAGCCTTAGAGCAAGCGATTTTTTTGCTTTGAAATATGAGCAACATTTGAAATACAAGTAATCGCGCAGATCGGCCAGCTGCAAAGAACCCACCAGTTTACCGCAACTCTAGTGTCTCATAGTTTCCCACGCCTCAGGCAGTGTGCTTGTTTACTTCCATGTCAAAGCATCTTTTGTGCATTTACATACTTTATCACATTTCTTTTTATAACCATGGGTCTGAAGAAAGCGAGTGGAAAGGTCAGTGCTCAGAAGAGGATGATGTCTATTGAATTAAAGCGTGAAATCATAGAAAAATATGAGCAAGGTGTGCAAGTGGCTGACTTGGTGAGGCAGTATGGGCATAGTACTTTAACGATATGCACTGTGCTTAAATAGAAGGAGTCGATAAAGGGTATAACACCAGCTAAGGACATTACAATAATTTCTAAGCTCCGTAGCTCTCTCCATGAAAAGATGGAGAATCTACTGATGGTGTGGGTGATGGAGAAGCAGCTTAAAGGAGATACATTAACACAGGGCATCATATGCGAGAAGGCATGAATGATTTATGATGATTTGCTGGAGCAGACCCCGCGCACTTCCAGGGACGAAGCATCGAAAGACTCATTTAAAGCCAGTAGAGGCTGGTTTGATAACTTCAGGAAATGGTCTGGCATTCACTCCATTGTCAGGCATGGTGAGGCCTGTGAAGGCAGCTGAGGATTACCGCCAAACTTTTTCCGAACTGATAGAAGCCAAAGGATATATCCCCCAGCAAGTCTTCAAATGTGACGAGACAGGGCTTTTCTGGAAGAAGATGCCGAATAGGACTTATATAATGGCAGAGGAGAAGGCGAGGCCAGGCCACAAACCCATGAAGGATAGGCTAACTCTCGCACTGTGCGCCAATGAGAGTGGCGACTGCAAGATCAAGCCTCTGCTCGTATACCATTCGGAAAACCCCAGAGTCTTTCAGTCACATAAGATTTTAAAAGATAAACTGCAAGTTATGTGGAGGGCAAACCCGAAGGCATGGGTCACCAGGCAGTTCTTTGTGGAGTGGGTAAACCTGGTTTTCAGCCCTTCTGTGAAGAAATATCTACAGGAAAACAACCTAACCATGCAAGGCCTCCTCATCCTCGACAATGCTCCTGCTCACCCACCGAAACTCGAAGATGAACTCCTCGAAGAGTTCAAGTTTATAAAGGTTGTCTACCTACCTCCCAGCATCACTCCTATCCTGCAGCCCATGGATCAGGAGGTGATTTCTAATTTTAAAAAGCTGTACATCAAGAACCTGTTCCGGCGCTGCTTTGAGGTGATGGAGAACACAAACCTCACCTTTTGAGAGTTCTGAAAGAACCACTTTAACATCGTGATAGGCCTCACAATTATTGATCAGGCCTGGCTGGGTGTTACAACAAGGACTTGGACCTCTGCATGGAAGAAGCTGTGGCCTGAGGCCGTAGCCGAAAGGATCTTCGAAGGATTCGAACCCGAGGTGCCAGTGGAGGAGGAGATAGTGTCTCTGCGAAAATCCGTGGGCCTGGAGGTGGATGAGAGAGACGTGAATGAGCTCATCGAGGAGCACTCTCTGTAACTCACCACAGAGGAGTTACAAGAGTTGCAGTGTCAGCAACATGTGGAGATTCTCCAAGAAATTGGTTTTAAGGAGGAGCCAGAGGTGGAGGAGATCTCTACAAATGAGATATAGGAGATCTTAGGAATGTGGGAGAGGGTTTCAGTCACACTTCGTGGAAAAGAAACATCCCGAAAAAGTTGCTACTGGTGGTGCATCAGAGCTGTTCAATGAAACTTGCCTCACCCATTTAAGAAACATTCTGAAAGGGAGGAAGAGGCAAACGTCGTTGGACACGTTTTTTTTGAAATCTGCCAAAAATGCAAAGACCAGTAGCAATTAAGTTCAGTGAAGATTAGTTAAGTTACATTCAGTTTAGGGATAAAGTGTAGCATTAAGAGTGTAACGTGTAGGTAAATACACTTTATAAAACCAGTTTATTCCTTTACATTCTCTTTTTTTATGTTTTTATACAATATTTGTCACTTATAAATACATTTTTCTTATTCAAAAACACGTAACAAGAACAACTGGGGTGATTTTGGGGGCTGGAATGGATTAATGGCATTTCAATTGATTTCAATGGGGAAATTTGCTTTGAGACATGAGCAACTTGATATAGGATCATGGTTATGGAATGAATTAAACTCGTATCTCGAGGTACCACTGTATTTTAAAGTTTCTTCACTTTCTCAATTTTCCAATCCTTCTCACAGTTTGCTTTCAGAATTACATATATGACCAAGTCATCCCTCAATAAAGTCCCATTACTACAAAATAATAAACAAACTATTTACTAAGAATTTATTTCTGGAATCATCTCACTCTAATGCCTCCTCACTTTTGATAGCATCCCCACACTTCACTTGTCTTTATTTATTATGCAAGAGTTTTGTAATATTTTTTTAAATGTCCATCTCCCTGTCCAAATGGTTTTTATCTTAGTCTACCTAAAGAACAACGACTTTTCTAAGATTATTTTCAAAATCATTTACTCAGTATGCTCTTAATGTGCCCATTTCTGTTAAATATAGTACTCTTCCTTCTGTGGTGTTGAATAATTCTTCATATACTTCTTTATAGAAACTTAAATTGCATCTTATTTATACTGCCATTTTTATTCCTTTTGCTAAGTTAATGATTTGTTTTAATCATTTTTTGATACCACTAGAGGCCCAGTGCATGAAATTTGTGCATTGGGGGTGTGTCCCTCAGCCCAGCCTGCAACCTCTCCAATCTGGGACCCCCTCAAGAAATGTCTGACTACCCATTTAGACCCAATCCCAGGCATCCCTCTCACAATCCAGGACTACTGGCTCACAACTGCTCACCTGCCTGCCTTCCTGATTGCCCCTAACCTCTTCTGCATTCCAGCCTGATCACCCCCTACCCACTCCCCTACCAGCCTGATTGATGCCAAACTGCTCCCCTGCCAGCCTGTTTGCCCCTACTTGCCCTCCCCTGCAGGCCTGGTCACACCTAACTTTCCTCCCCTGCAGGTCTGGTCACCGTAACTGCCCTCTCCTGTAGGCCTGGCACCCCCCAATGATCTCCCTTGCAGGCCTGGGTCTGCCACAACTGCCCTTCCCTGCAGGCCTGGTTGCTCCCAACTTCCCTCCTCTGCCAGCCTGGTTACCCCTCACTGTCCTCTCTGGGAGGCTTGATTAACCCCAAAATGCCCTCCCTTGCAGGCCTGATTCCTCTCAACTGCCCTACCCTGCTGGCCATCTTGTGGCAGCCATTTGTGTTCACATGGGAGCAGCCATCTTTAACCACATGGGGACAGCCATCTTGTGTGTTGGAGTGATGGTCAACTTGCATATTGCTCTTTTGTTAGATAGGATAGAGGCCTGGTGCATGGGTAGGGGCTGGCTGGTTTGACCTGAAGGGTGTCCCGGTTCAGGGTGGGGGTTTCCTTGGGGTATGGGGTGGCCTGGGCAAGGATCCTGTGGTGGTTTGCAGGCTGGTCACAACCTCCAGTGACCCAAGCAGAGGCCCTGGTATCTGGGATTTATTTATCTTCTATAACTGAAACTTCATAGCCTTGAGTGGAGGCCTGGGCCTGCCAGGATGTGCAGAAAGCTTGGCTTCCTCCGTTGCCAGGGAAACCCAACCCTCCTGCTCATTCCATGGCCACAGCCATTTTGGTTGGGTTAATTTGCATACTCATTCCTGATTGGCTGTTGAGCATGGCTTTTGGGTGTAGTTGAGTTATGATTAATTTGCATAGTACTCTTTTATTGGATAGGGTTATTTACATTCAGTGATCATTAGTTTGTATTCACACTACCAGGTCATATCCTAAAGCCTCACATAATGTGTCATTGATATAGTAGGATCTCAATGGTTGGATTGAATGACATAGTGATTAGATTATAAAACTAATATAAACTCAATTTGTTATTTTTTTTAATTTGTGTAGGCAGCCTATTATCCAACAGATACCTATGGACCTCCCAAGATATGAGTATTAAAGCTTTAGTGGTGAAAAGAGTAGAATGATTAAGATTCATTCCTCAAATAGCTTAAAGTCAATACAATCAGAAAATAGGCATCTAGTATTGTTTGACCAGATTTAATAATGATGGAAGGAATGATTGCTAAGAAAATATAATGGTCATTTTTATTTTTAAAATGATATCTTTCTTCTGAAAAGTAGTCAAGATAGAAACAAGGCATTGGAACATTATTAGCAGATGAGGAAGCTGCAATTAGTTTATCTCTTTTCTTTATGCCTGAATAACTCATCTAGATCTTAACCTATCATTTATCTGTGCACAGAAACAGATAAAAGATAGGGTAACAGCTAGGTGAGTTATTCAGGCAGGATTAGGAGGACTTATTGAAAATGAGAAAAAAAAAACTTAAGCATGCTTACAAGCTGTTTTTTTTTTTTAATTTTAACTTTGTTTTTTAAAAAATAAGATAGAAAGGGAGAAGATTAGAACATAGGACAGTGATTTTCAAGCGGTGTGGTGTAAAAAATTTTAAAACATGCAATACCTGACTAGTCATGTGCACTGTTTTATTTTCCCTTTGATTGTTAACAACAACAACAACAAAACACCAAAAAAACAAACAAACAAACAAACAAAAAAAAACCCATAAAAATAGCTCTTCAGTGTAAATAAGTAAAAATTATGCATTTTTTGGTCAGGTTGCAAAAATATATGTTTTAGTATGCTGCAGAATTTTAGTAACTAGTTTATGTGTGCCATGAGATGAAAATGGCTGAAAATCACTGACCTGGATGAAAGTGACAATATGTAGTGGAAAGCTCAAATGGAGGAGAACAGAAATGGGTACTTACAAATACACTGAAGAGACCTTTTTCTGTAATATTGGAATAAAGACATTCATAGTAGATATGTAATAGATTCTTGTTGAATTGTTTTAATTAATGTATAAAGTTTTTATGAGTCTAAGTGATTGAAAATTTTTTATCAGAAATTTTGGGCATTTTCTGTACCTTCAAAGCTATCTGTAACTCATGACACACTTTTCTTTCCCTTCATTTTATTGGCCAGAACTTTTCAAAATAACATGATGTGAGAAGGGCAAAAACATAAGCCATAGTTGTTTATATTCTTACTAATGACAGAAATATTTTTACTTAGATTATTTAATCAGATATATAAATATATATATATAAGTATATATTTATTTATTAGCTGTGAAAAAAAATTTCTTCTGGTTATAATTATGAAACATTAATGGTTTAATGACATTAATGTGTTTTCATAATAAAAAGATCACAGCTTAAAAAGAAATAGAGGATTTTTATATTTTATATTATTTTTACAAAAATAGTTGGATTTAATTATAAAATTAAAAAAATAATGAAAGAATATTAACAGAATACTAAAAACATTATTGAGCAAAAATCGATTGAATACATTTAATAGAATTGGTAAAAACATATTGAGGATGTAAAGTAGAAATGTTCGAATTATAGCTTATTGTAGCTCTTTAATTAAATATAAAATGTTGAGAAAATGTAATAAAATATACTTTACTTATATCTTTCTATTGATATTATGAATAATCTTTCAGAAAATATGTTGGCAATATAACCTTATAAGCTTAATTCATTTATACTGTTTAGACTAAATGTTTGTGCCCTCTTAAAATATATACTTTGAAACCTGATGCAACGTGATGGTATTTGAAGGTGGTGATTTTATTTGATACTAGTGGCTTGGTGCATGAAATTCATGCATGGTGTCCCTCAGCCCAGCCTGCAATCTCTCCAATCTGGAACCCCTTAAGGGATGTCTGACTGCCAGTTTAGGCCCAATCCTTTGGCAATTGGACATCCCTCTAGCAATCTGAGACCACTGGCTCCTCACTGCTCACCTGCATGCCTGCCTGATCACCCCTAACCATTCTGCCTGCTGGCTTCCTTGCCCCCAACTGCCATCCTCCACCTACATTCTTGCACAAACTTCTCCTTCTTGCTGGATTGATCGCTTCCAACTGCCTTCCCCTGCTGGCCTGCTCACTCCCAACTGCCTCCCCCACCCCACGCTGGCCTGATTGCCCCTAACCTTCTATATACATTTTTCCATATTGCCACATCATCTTTCAATTTTAATTTTCAACAATTCCACATGTAATGAATGTAAACCTCATGTGGAGAAAGGGACAAGATAAGTCTCTGAAGTCTCTTTTTTAAAGGCACTAATCATTTTTATGAGGGTTCCACCCTCACTACATTATCAAAATCCTAAAGTAAGTACCCTAGTAGCTTACCACCAACTGCGCTCCCCTCCTGGCCTGATTGCCCCTAACCATCTCTGCCTCGGGTCTGCCATCATGGCTTTGTCCGGAAGGACGTCCAGAAAATCTCACAGAAGGTTTCCCAGTCTAATTAGCATATTACCCTTTTTTTAGTATAGATGATAGTGAGTATGGGTTGCTCAAGAATGTGACTAGTGTCCTTATCCAAAAAAGACTGCAGAGAGCTCACTTGTCTCTTCCTCTACATGAAGTTGCAAGAAGAGTGCTGTCCATGAAAGAGCCTTTGCCAGATATTGAATCTTTCAGTTTCGTGATCTTGGACTTCACAACTTCCAGACCTATGAGAAAAACATTTCTTATTTCATGTAAGCAACCTAGTATAGCAGACTGAGAGAACCACTCTCCCAATAATTCAAGTTTAATAATTACTTATATATCATGATATGAAAATAACATAATTTAAGTAAAAATGGTTTAAATTACGTTATCATAAAGTTATACACTTGAAACTTATGTGATTCCATTAACTAATGTCACCCCAATACATTTAATAAAAAATGAATTATGTAATCTGTAATTTGAAATATGTAAAAAATCAAAATGCCCAACAACAGGAAAATAGAGTACTAGGGTGTTTACTTTAGGATTTTAGAAGGTGACAATATAGTGAGGTTGGAACCCTCATGAATATGATTAATGCTTTTATAAAAGAGACTTCAGAGACCTCCCTTGTCCCTTTTTCCACATGAGGTTTGCACCTATTACAAGTGGAATTATTGAAATTTAAAATTGAAAGATGATGTGGCAATATGGAAAAACATATATAGATTACTATGAAGTAAAACAGTACACAAATTTTATATCCTATGATTTCAACTTTGTGAGAAGGAAAAACTGAGAGGACTAATTGTTCCCTCTCCTGCAGTAATCCTGTTAATGTAGTGATTTTATGAGTGATCTATTTGTAAATGTGATTGTTTGGTTCATTATATCATGTATTGATATTTTTATACTAAAAATAAAAACTTTTTGATATTTAAAAAGCCCTTAGAAAAATAAGTTTAGGAATTATTTCTATTTTATTTTAATATTTAGTCCTAGTTTTCTATTATGTGAGTTATTCCATAAATCATCTTTTAAAGACATGTAACTACTTCTCCTTCTTAAAAGTTGTGCGTTTATCATGTCATGTCTCTGGATTAATGATTTTATTTTAAAATAACTTTATTGGTTTGCTCAATCTATCCCAGGCATTATGAACGCTCTGGAAAGAAACCAGGGAGTTTTCTTAAGTTGATATATGGTACACAAACTCAATAATTTGCAAACTCAGCAAGTTAAATTACCAAAAGAGGGGCGGGAGAATAAATATAGAACTTAAATTGTTTTCTATTTTTTATGTTACCACTGCCTGTTTAAAATAGAATTATGACAGGATGAAATTTTGCTTGCTTTTAGATGAATGATTCAGAGAAAGACTGATAGAAAAAATATATTTTTGTAATTCAAATATCCTCATTTTTCAAAGTTTTATTAATTTTCTATCTGTTTCCCATTGGAACTGGATATAATACATATTTGCAATTCCTAATAAAAGTGCCCCATATTATTTTTCATTTGTGTTTATATTGAACTATTTCCTAATGATAGTTGCATATAGTATCTTATTACACTGACAAGTACTATTAATAATGTTCCCATTCATGGATGTATGTGTTTTTATTTCAATTTTATTTTTACCATAAAAACATTTATTTTAAATGATTGCTGGTCAGAAAAAAAAACCATCTTATTTTATCAATGAAATATGATTACCACCTACCTTGGAAAAATACATATCCTATCTAATAAAAGAGTAATATGCAAATTGTCTGTCACTCCAATATACAAGATGGCTCCCCTCATGTGGGCTGAAGATGACTGCAACAAGATGGCCAGTAGGGGAAGGCAGTTGGGAGGGACCTAGGTCTGCCAGGGAGAGCAGTTAAGGGAGACCAGGCCAACAAGGGAGCAGTTGGGGGTGAACGGGCCAGTGGGGAGGGAAGGTAGGGATGAGCAAGCCAGCAGGTGGGGGGGAATTTGTGGGTCAACAGGGGAGGGCAGTTGGGAGGGACCAGGCCTGCAGGAGAGGGGAGTTGGGGGGGATCCAGGCCTGCAGGAGAGGGGAGTTGGGGGGGATCCAGGCCTGCAGGGGAGAGCAGTTGGAGGGGACCAGACCTGCAAGGGAGGGCAGTTGGGGGTGATCAGGCTGGCAGGGGAGGGCAGTTAAGGGTGATCAGGCTGGCAGGGGAGGACAGTTAGGGTGACTAGGGTGGCAAAGGAGGGCAGTTAGCACTGACCAGACTAGCAGGGGAGGGCAGTCAGTGGCAATCAGACTGGCAGGGGAGTGGTTAGGGGGTGATCAGGCTGGCAGGCAGAAGTGGTTATGGGCAATCAGGATGTCAGGCAGGCAAGCAGTTGGGAATCAGCAGTCCTGGATTTTGAAAGAGATGTCCAATGCTCATTTAGGCCCAACCCTACCTAAATGGGCAGTCGGACATTCCTCAAGGGGTCCCAGGAGAGGGTGCAGGCTGGGCTGAGGAACACACACCCCCATCCACAAATTTTGTGTACCAGGCCTCTAGTAAACATAAATTAAGATCAAAACAAATATATGGGCGCATATACACATATACACACTTATATAAACACTTGAAATTTGATTGAGAATGTAAATATTCTACTAGGTAATTGTTTCCATTAAATTTTATACAAAATTTATATATTTTTTCTATCTTTACATTTAATTTGACATAGGTTTAACAAAGAATGGAAAAAGACTGGTATAGTCATGAGGAGAATAATTTGAAAATACTCATGTGGATAGTGTATGTATATATACATTCATATTCTTGAATAATATCATAAAGGAACATTCATGTAGTTTCATAAGATATGTATATGCAAATATATTTGTAGCAGTTGTTTACGGTAATGGAGAGTAGGTAGCAATGTGTGTTTTTACCATACAGTTCTTTGACTCAATAATCTCAATATACATCCAACACAATCAATATGATTTGTAGCAGTGCTGAATGAATAAAATAAATACATGGATGATATATATCATTAACCGTGTTTTAAAATAGATACTTACCAAATAACCTAAAAGGACAATTAGGGTGGTAAAAATTTTGTAGAAAATGGGTACATAAAGATAAGATATAGAAAATAAAAGTTTTGCCTATTGCAATGGAACTTAAAATATAATTAACTGCATGTTCTCTATTAAAGGCCTTAACTGGGAGAATCCAAGATGGCGGCATAGGTGAGCACTTAAACTGCTGCCTCGCACAACAATTTCAAAACTACAACTAAGAGACAGAATGGACATCATCCAGAACCACAGAAAAGCTGGCTGAGTGGAAATTCTACAACTAGAAGGAAAAAGAGGGGCTCACGTAGACCCAGAGAAGCTGCAAAAAGTTGAGGTACGGAGACGCGTGAGTGGAGAGAGCAGATGCCAGAGTACCTGGCTGGCTTCCTTTGGCAGGAGGGAGATGGGAGACTCCCAACTGCACTGAACCCCTACTGAGCCTCAGGTCTGGGCAAAACTCATACAGGTGGAGTTTGGACTGTAAAAAAGGAGAAGTGCAAGGAAATTTAGGGGAGCTGTGAAAGGGCAGAAGTCTGGGGGTGCACACAGTACTGTGTGCAGAAGACGGACTGCTGATTGTGCTGCTGGCTTTCATAAGTGGGCAGGACACAGAGCCCCCCAACTGCGCCACTTATAACTCCACTAAACCTCAGTTTCGGGCGAGACCCTGGGGACCTAGACTCATGTGGTCCCGGAGTGTAGGAGAGCCAGAAAGGCACAGTCTAGAGGCACTGTGCATGCACGCACAGGAACTGCTTCAGCAATTACCCAGAGACATGTCAGAACTAGGGGCCATGCAGGGTGGGTCTGACTGGAAGGCAAGGCAGTCCGTTAAGCCCTGAGACTCCACCCATCCTAAGCTCAACAGAGAGGCTCTTGCACTTTTGCAAGTCTTGTATCATAAGGCTGAATCAAACACAGAAGTTCACCCAGCATAGTGAAAATGTGGAGACAAAGGAAGACATCACAAACAATAGAAATGGAGGAAAACAAACCACTGGATATAGATTTCAAAACCACAGTTATACGGATTTTCAAGAATATCTGAGAAAAGATGGATAAATTTAGCGAGAACCAAGAGGAGATGAAAAAGGACTAACTAGAGATGAAAAAAGACCAACTAAAATTTAAACATACATGGACTGAAATAAAAAAATATATTATACAGAAGCCTAACAGCAGACTAGAGGAAGGCAAGAATCAAGTAAAAAAAATTGAAATATAAAGAATCAGAAAACACTCAACTAGAAAAGCAGGAAGAAAAAAGAATCCAAAAATGTGAAGATAATGTAAGGAGACTCTGGGACAACTTCAAGCTTACGAACATCAGATTTGTGGGGGTGCCAGAAGAAAAGAGAGAACAAGATACTGAAAACCTATTTGAAGAAATAATTACTGAAAACTTTCCACATCTGGTGAAAGAAATAGACTTACAAGTCCAGGAAGCACACAGAACCCCATATAAAAGGAATCCAAAGAGGACTACACCAAGACACATCATAATTAAAATACCACGAACAAAAGACAAAGAGATAATATTAAAAGCAGCAAGAGAAAAACAGTTAATTACCTACAAGGGAGCACCCATACAAATGTCAGCTGATTTCTCAACAGAAACTATGCAGGCCAGACAGGAATGGCAAGAAATATTCAATGTGATGAACAGCAAGAACCTACAATCAAGAATACTCTATCCAAGCAAAGCTATCATTCAGAATTAAAGGTCAGATAAAGAGCTTCACAGATAAGAAAAAGCTAAAGGAGTTCATCAACACCAAACCAGTATTATATGAAATGCTAAAAGGTACTCTTTAAGAAGAGGAAGAAGAAAAGGGTCAAAGATAAAAAATTATGAACAACAAATACATATCTATCAACAAGTGAATCTAAAAATTAAGTGAATTAAAAATTTGATGAACAGAATAAACTGGTGAATATAATAGAATCAGGAGCACAGAAAGGGAGCGGAGTGATAATTTTCAGGGGGAAAGGGGTGAGGGGAGTACAGGGAGAGACTGGAAAGAAATCATACACCTATGGATGAGGTCAATGCTGGGGGAAGTAAGAGTAGAGGGAGGGGTGGGAGCCGGGAGGAGAAAAAAAAAAAGAAACAAATGTAATAATCTGAAAAATAAAGACTTAATTTTAAAAAAAGGCCTTAATTGGTATGGGAGCCGCTTTCCATGTCCTGCATGGTTCAGGGTTCCCAGTTCAGGGTTCGGGTTCTGAAGGAGACCCCACACAAATGAAATGAGAGACTAGAAAACATTAATTTGGCGATATTGTGGGGCCAGGCGGGAGCCTTCCTCTAGTGGAAAGGACTGCCACTTACTCTGGCCTTTTTTCTCCCTTTTATTAAGGCTTTGGGACACACCCCTAGCCTTTAGGCAGGAAATAACAAAAACAGAAATTAACATGAAATAAACAGGTAGAGGTTGCTTCAGCCAACAATGTTTCAACTAAACAGTGAGTAATTAGCTCTGACCTTTCAGAGCAGTTAAGGTTGACCAGCCTTCTGGCGTCCTGTTTACATCCATTTAGTAAGAACAATGTTTGGTTTCTGACAAATTGGATTCTAAGTTAATCTATTCATTTAAAAAGAAATACCAATCAGAAAGGATTTATGCACCCCTATGTTCATAGCAGCACAATTTACAATAGCTACAATTTGGAAACAGCCTAGTTACCTGTCAGCAGATGAGTAGATCAGAAAACTATGGTACATCTACACAATGGAATTCTATGCTGTCATTAAAAAGAAGGAATTCTTACCATTTCCAGCAACCTGGATGGAATTGGAGATCCCTATGCTAAGTGAAATAAGCCAGTCAATGAAAGAGAAATACCACATGATCTCACTCATTTGTAGATAATAAAGAACATTATAAACTGATGAACAAAAGGATAGATACAGAGGTAGTAAAGCATCAAACAGACTGTCAAATTATAGCAGGAAGATGAAGGAGAGGTGGTGTAGATAAGAGATCAACCAAAGGACTTGTATGCATGCATATAAGCATAACCAATGAACACAGACACTGGGGGCTTGGGGTTTGCCTGGGAGGGGGGATAGCCATGGGAAGATATGTATATATGTAACACAATAAAAAAATAGAAAAAAAAGATTCAACATAGAAAGCTGCAATATTGCATGAAGGTGTTTTTAATAAATTAACTGCTATTTTGGTTATTCCTTGTCTATGGAGAAATGTCCTTATTCAATCCTAGATTTCTAAATAAAGCATTTTGAAAACACACTTTGATTGAGATACAATAAAACACCTTTGGACTGCAATCGTCCAAATTGTGTTTGGATTTCTCCTTGGGTATAAATGACTAGACTAAATTTTTGGTTGGCTTTTTATACTCTACCACTACCAATACTACCTTAATCAGTTTAACAATGGTGCTTCCTCAAACTCAGGGTGGAGGAGGGCAGAAGGGACTAAGATACAGAATTTCATACATAGTGTTCTTTCAAAGTTATAAAACCTGCAGCTTTGTATTGTGTTAAAACTGTCTTGAGAGAAATACTCTTTGGCCTATTGTTATAGACTTCCTAATAAAGGTAGCAACTGAGTTTGCTTGGTAAAAAGTCACATGGGGATCAAATTATTTCCCTGCACATCCAGCATCCACTGAAAAATAAAAACCTTTTTAAGAGCATAACTGAAAAATATAATGATTGCTTTCATTGATTTGTCATGATTGAAGAGGAGAAAAGGGGAAAAAAAGAACAGAAACAATATAAGAATAGCGATTTGTTAATGTTTACCAATAATAAGAATAACATAGTATTGTTCCTGGAGGTACCCTAACATCAAATTAATCAAAACAATAGCATGCAGAAACTTGTGGAACAAGGTATCAGTTTCTTACTTAATTATAATTCTCTTTTGAAGTTTCAAGAAGAAATGAGTGCATTTGAAGTTGTGTTTTTTTTTCCCAGACCTACCATTATGCATTTAAACTGTACTACTGTATTATAATGTTTTCATTAATCTAAAAGGTAGTATATCTAAACTTTGTGTGTATAAACCTATTTTTTCTCTGGTATTCTCATAATAGTTGGAGAAAAACAGGTCATGTCTATATTCCAGGACTAGATTAAATCTCAGAAGACATTTTAGTAGGCCTTTTTTTTTTTCCCCCCAGAAATGGCTTGAGGAAGAAGAGATGCAACCACAATGTAATCACAGCAGAGACTCATAATTAATTTTATTCAGGTAGATAAGGTTATTAAATTTTTCACAATATTTTAACTTGTGCCCATAAAATCTGGAAGCTACATCTAAGATTTAGTGTGCATTATCTGGCTGGGACCTATTTGTCACCTGGGAAGATGATACTTAGTTTCCACCCAGCAGGGAAAATAACAACAGCAATAACAGTAAACCCATGCTGCTAATCTCTTGGCACACTTTATCCGAGATTACAGTTTACCAGTCAGGAAATTGTCTAAACGCCTGGGAGGGCTGCATAATCTTCCTGGGTGGGTGCCCCTGGAAAGAATTGCCTGAGACCCCTTGCCTCTCCTCAGCAACTGGAAGTCTTTGGAAGATGTATATTTATAAATATTTTAGTTAAGAATCACAGACCACAAACTGCCCACTTCTAAGAGGAAACATGGACTATGTTTATTACTTTGCCCACCTTAGTTCTCGTGGAACACATAAAAATGAATATTAAGTGATACTGAACTACTCAGATAAAGACAAAAGTGTGAGAAGTATAACAAACTATTCTACCTAAATTCCACTATTATTTTTATAAAACATATTAAAACACAAACTAAAGTCAGTACATTTGTTGTTAGAATTAAAAAAAAAACAAAAGAAAAAAAAACTTTCTAAACCCATTTCAAGGACAAGAGTTGTGTCTTAAAATTTCCTATAGGTCTGTCATTAAGTCAGTTTCTCTATAATTGCAAAGACTACAGCAGAATAACTATTAAAAGAAACACTTTTACCGAAACCAGTTTGGCTCAGTGGATAGAGCATCAGCCTGCAGACTGAAGGGTCCCGGGTTCCATTATGGTCAAGGGCATGTATCTTGGTTGTGGGCACATCGCCAGTAGGGGGCGTGTAGGAGGTGGCTGATAGATGTCTCTCTCTCAATGTTTCTAGCTCTCTATCCCTCTCCCTTTCTCTCTGTAAAAATTCAATAAAAATGTATTAACAAAAAAAGAAACACTTTTAAATAAATGAAGAAACTATAACCAGAGATCTGAGGAAAAAATGATTTTTTGCAGATAGTAAGTACTTAACTAGAAGCACATTTTCCCCCTGAATCAAGCATTTCTTCCTGTTCCATATCTCTTTGAATTATACCACTATCTAGCCAAGAAAATCCTAGTATTTTAAAAGTCAAATATGCCTTCTATTGTCTATATTATATATCTGTTCCATCCCAACTCTCCTATGGTGTAAATTACTCCATTTTTACCTGCTTGCACCACTGCAGCCATCTCATAACTGCTCTGCAGTTTTGTCTGTTTCCAATGCATGTCTCATGCTGTTTTCAAGCTTATTTTTCTAAAACAAATATTAGATCAATCTTCCTATATCTATTACAAATTAATTAATTATATCATTTTATCTGCATCCAGAAGTCTAAATAAGTTACTGTGGTTTATTTATGTTTCCAGAGAACTCTGTTCATTGAATTATTAATTCACATACTTGGAAGGTAGGGTAGACTTCAGAGTTTACTCATTCCCATGACTAAATAAGGTAGCAAAGGCATAATTTTCCTTCATCTGACTTATTTGCCTATGATAGTAATAAATTTATTTTAATGCATGTTTCATTCATGAACTAAATATGATTTCAAATAAACATTAGACTAAGGCAAACTTCCTACATATCTGAGAAAAAAAAGAAGTGTGTTTTTAAACCATGAAAAATTACTTTTTAACTTCCTCCCCATGTGACAAATCGGGGCATGTGCCCAACCCTGAAACAACCAATTTGGCTCTGGGAATGGGATGTTTTTTATTGGCACAACTCAGCTAAACTATACTTTGCACCTGGAAGTAGAACAGAGCAGCTCATACAGAAAAGAAGTAATGAATGGTGGGGACATAACTAGATGTTTCCACATGCTGCTAACAGAAATGCCCTGCTTCTCTCTTTGTTCATTCATGCATTCAAAATGTAACATATTGAGGAGAAAACTGGTCTTGCAAGGTGTGTCAGTCCATAAAAACTGTGAACAATGCACTGCACTGGGGGTAAGAGGGAAGCTCCTTATCGCTGGCCCCAGGACAGATCATCAGATATGACTTGGGGGGACCCCCAGAACCTGGGGGCCTTCCTGTAAGCCCAGGAAAAGGAGCAGAACCATAACTGCAAGACAAAGACCCCAGAAGGTTATAAAAAGTGAAGCCCTCTGCGTGTTTCACTAGTGTTAATAAACACTCCCTTTCTCTAGGAAGTGTGCTTGGTATTTCTTTGGTCTTCTGAAACAATATCTGACACAGCATATCCCATTACACATTTTTTGTTTTTTTTTTACAAAACCCTCCTCTGGGAGCTGGGAAAAGCATTGTGATTTGCCTAGTTTATGGAATATAGTGGAAATAAGGAAAAGTGACACTTCATGAGGCCAGTTCTCACCAATGCCATAGATAACTGCCTTTCCCTCTGGGGATGCCAATACCTGGAACCAGCCCATCATAACACAAGGAATGTCATACAACATGAAAAGACATTATATAGTTTGTGTTTTGGATTTTTTTTTTCCTGAAAAACCCAGTTCTGGTTTCAGATCATCTATAGCATTAACCAACATTGACATGAATAAGGGAGAATTCTGTGTAGCTCCAGCCCCAGTGACGATCTAAATATGGACTAAGAGACTCCTAGAGAATATTGCCCACCTGGAACCAGCAATCTCCAGAAGTGTAAGATAGAATAAAGAATAAATAATTTGAATTTGCTAAGGACTATGTGATTCTTGCAAGCAACCAACAGAACACATCTGATGCTAACACATCTTTGAAATAGCACTTTTGTACTCTTGTTCCCTTATTCTGTTATTTTACTTTTTTATGTTCCTAGAGCTAGAGAATAAAAAAAAATTCTGACTCAATACTATTATTTATATATGTCTTTTTCATTAAATTGCACTCCTGGAGTTAATGAATTATGTCATATGCTTTTTTTTTCTGTATTGTGTGCAGTATAATAGTTACTCTGTAAAAGTTTATTGAATTTATCAATTGATCAATCAATCCACATTTAGCTCAGAATTAATATGAACATTTGAACTAATTTTTATCTGTTTAGGTTATACATTTCTCTGTGTATGACATGATAACATTCCAATCTTTCTTTACAATAATAGGAGTCTATAAACTTAAAAACATATGGTACATTTACCATTTATGTATAAAGTTTATAATTATTTTTCTGGGAATTGAAACTATTTCTAATTGGCACAAGAGGTCTTGAAAGAAAGTGAATAAATTAATTATCATTGCCTTTCTTGCTATCTAGTTGCTTTGTTTAAAAACAAATGAACAAATGAAACTTATGTTTACATAAAGATGTGTATATTATCCTTCTCCTTATGTCTGGTATTCCTACTGAAATAAAAGTTTCATTTGAATTAGAGTAAAAAACTTGCCTCGAGTCATTCTAGGTAAATCCTCCTATCTGAGAGTTAATGTATTTTCATTTAGTTTAAAAACTGCAATAATTGATTTATTGCTTTGCAATGGTCCTTTTTTTAAAAAAAAAAATCACAGCTTCCTACCTGATTAACTTATCCCATGATTTAGTGGTGCTTTTTTATTTATTTATTTTTTTTGGTAGGAAATGAAAACTTTTATTGTTCACAATATAAGTGTCAGCATTTTCAATCACAATACAATCCTTTATACTTGCTGGCTTTAGTGGTCTAAGCCAAAAAACAGTGTTCAAATGTATACTTTTCCTTTTCTCCTTTGGTAATTTTCTTTGTATGAGATTAGAAAGATGGAAAAACATAAAACATTTTTAAAACTTCATTCAACAAACTTTGATTTTAACTAAACACCAGTGAGAAATTGTTCATTATGTTATGGTATATATAGAGAAACATAACTAACAGGCTTTGCCTCCACAAAGAAAACACTACACAGTAAAATTGTTCCCAAAGCAATAAGCATGCAAAGATATCTAGAATGACATGTTAAAATAATAAGTGGACTAAAAGATGACTTCATGCTGAGAAAATCAGAAGAGAATAGGTAGTTATGATATTTTAGCTGGGCTTTAAAGTATTATGATTTGCATATATGATATGGCTGAAAGACACTGGAGTTGGAAATTATGCAATCTGATCATAAAATAAGAAAGCACTGCTGTGCTAAGCAACTTGTGGCACTGCCAATAAGGTGCATGAAAAGATAATAATAAAAGTTGGAAATGACTACCAGCATGATTTACTTTGGTCTTCGTTTCCTTGGAATCATTTTAATTTTTGTTCCATTAGATCCATAAGAACTGTGTAGATATCTCTTCTATTTTTAATTTAGGTATAGTTGACATGTACTGTCATGTTAATTATACTCATTTATACAATAGAGTGATTTGAATTTTTTATACCATACAATGTGTCTTTTTTAACAAAAAGTCCAGAGAAGCTTTTTTACCATCAGTAAACTTGGGCTAAAAGCAAATCATATTTTGTTGTGCAAGTGTATAATTTTATTCATTATATTGATTTGCTGATTTGAAATGGTTAAATATCACTTTTATTTATTTTTTCTTCTACATCTAGTTTCCTACTATTGGACCTCTTAAAATACTTATTCCACTATATGGAATGCAGACAAAATAAATCATTACTATTCCTGTTCAAAAATAAGTATGAGTTCTTGGTTAAAATAAAATTTGTTTATGTTTTTTGACTATTTGTGTTAGTGCTAGTACTTTAAATACTAGCTAGCAATTATCTTAAATATTCATGAGTCATCTATAGCACTGAAGAGAATTTTTTAAAGCTATGTCTAGAAAATTATATTTAGCAGTAAATTATCTGAGGACTTTTGTTAAGATCTACATACCATGAGTTTTGCTGTCATATTAATTATATGCTATAGCAAATTCACAAACTTGATGAACTGTTAAATTTAACATTAAACCCAGGATATAAGAAATAATATAAATAATATACTGCAGGCTATAAAGGAATAATATAAACCTGCTGACTGAATATTTCATTAGGGCATGTTTTGTTTTGTTTTGTTTTAACTTTCTTCAGCTGAATTACCTCCATTTCATCTTATTTTATTTTGCATTTCAACCCTTTTATTTTTCATACAGAGAGAAACTCATCCTAATGATCTATCATGCTGAGGGTAACCCTTAACATATGGTTCTGCCCTGACAGTGCTGAGCAGGGAAGGATGTATTCCACCCTTTCTAGCCTAGGGCCTCTTAGAAAATTCAAAAATTATCACTGGGCTACTCTTAGGGTTGGGATAGCCTTCTGGGGATGAAAACCAACAGGAGTTCAACAGTCAGAGTCCACTAGGCATTCCATTTGTCAATGTCCCATATGGAAGGAGGACAAGAGATGGGAAAAGGTGATGATGAAATGGCCATGTTGCCCAATGATCACAGGCTTGGTAGGAACATATTATTCTACTCAAAGAGGAGTGATAATCTGGTGGCTCCATTGTCTTTCTGGAAGTTAGGAAGCTAGAATCTTTTTGTGACTGAAAGATTACTCAGGAGTACAAGCTTTGCCAGGCCTAAAAATGATTTAACTTTTGTGACTTCATATCTAAAATTGTGCATGAGATATACTTTATTTTTATTTATTTATTTATTTATTTATTTTTGATTAAAGTATTATAAATAGTAGCACATATGTCTCCTTTTTCCCCCCTATGGAGCTCCCCCCCCATTCCCTATCCCCTGGTACATGCCCTCACCTACCCCCCACCCCTCCGGGGTCTTGTATCCATTAGTTATGCTTAGATACATGCATACAAGTCTTTCAGTTGATTTCTTACAGCCTCCTCCCACCCAACCTCCCCTGCCTTCCCCCTGTAGTATGACAGTTTGTTCATTGCTTGTTTCTGTATCTGTTTTTTTTTTCCTTCCCTCTCTACCCCCTGATTCTTAAAAAACATCTTACCTCTGCAGGCTAAAAATAAACCTATAAGAACTAAAAATGTTTGAGTCCCAATTTTGATGTTCAATAGTTCTGAGTCCCAGATTCAATGTCAAACAGTTCTGTATGTGTACACATCAGCAATAGTATCTGGATAGCGGACAAAGGGTGGCGATGCCGGTCCGATCCTCTCTTGTTTGGTCCCAGGCATCCTGTAGGGATGCACAGCTGCTAACTGCTCGCATGACAAGGTGTTGTTAACGTCTTCCATCTCTGGACTGTTTCTCCTCTTGTCTTCGTGGTTGAAGCAGACCTGTCAGATCCTCTCTGTAACAGGAGTACACTTGGTCTTGGAGTTGATTTCTGAAAGTATATAAACATATTCTCGACCAAATGTTAATAAAGGAATCTTTTCTATAAAATTGACTTGGGGTCCTTTTATTTTTACCCAAACAAATTTTTCTTTGGCTTATTTTGACAGCATGTGTGTTTTTCATGGGTGTCTTGCTGTTAGCATTACAAATGAAAATTAATTTTCTAAAGTAAAAATTTTCTAGATGTACTTTACCTACCGGATATTTTTCCTTACATGATATTATCCTACTATACCCCCTTTTTTAATTAATGGAGACTTCTGTAAAATTTTAATGCAATCTTGATAACTTTAAATTTTAATTTTTGCATAAAAAAGATTGTTGGTAGAGTATTAGATTTGACAGTAAAAGAGTAATCAAGCTTTCAGATTAATTTAAATTGACTAATTGAAATAAGTGAATATTCAAGAGAATTTAATTGTACTGGAGATACACTTTAAAATGATTTAAAATGAATTAATAATTTGCTTTCTTGAAATGAGATTTTCAAGTATCAGTAATAAATATATATGTATTTTTAATTTTTAGAGTGCCATGATACATACTTCTACAATATTCATCAGAGAAATCTAATAGCTTTACATGGGATTTAAAATACTCTTCCACAAAACAAACATTACAATTTCATAAATTTGCTGTTTGAAAAATCTATACTGATAAAAGGGTAATATGCTAATTAGACCAGATGCCTTCCAGATGTCCTTCCTGACAAAGCTGGGGGCCTGGCCGGCCTGAAAACTGCCCTCAGCCCCTTGCCCAGGCTGGCCCCACCCTGAGCAGGGAACCCCACCCCAAACAGGGATCCCCCAGCCTCTCACCCAGGCTGACCCTAACCTCAGAAGGGACTCTCACCCCAATCTGGGGTTCCCTTCAGGGTAGGACAGCCGGCACCCAACCATGCACCAGGCCTCTATCCTCTATAATAAAAGGGTAATATGCAAATTGACCTCAATGGCAGGATGACTGCTGGACAAATCACTATGAGGTGCACTGACCACCTCTTGGTCCTTTTCCTTAGCTAGCAAGCTCCGGTCGCCTGATGGTCACCCACTATGGGGGCAGTGCCAGCGAGCAGGTGAGAACAGCTTACCTCTTAGTCCCTTCGCCTGGCCATCAGACACTGATCACCCGATAGCGAATGGGGAACCAGGGGATTGTGGCAGCAGAGGGGCAGGGCAGCTGGGAAGATGGTCCTGATCTCAGGCCAGGCCAAGGGACCGTACCTGTGCATGAATTTCGTGCACTAGGCCTCCAGTCTATCTATCTATCTATCTATCTATCTATCTATCTATCTATCATCTATCTATCATCTATCTATCTATCTATCTATCTATCTATCATCAATGCTTAGTAATTGATAAAAATACTGTAGTTTGTACTCTGCTATTCTGATTTTTTTTAATGTTGACCTTTTTTGTTAAATAAATCAGAGTACTAACTAAATACTATCAGTTACATTCTGTGAAATCATAGACTCACTTTGTTAATATTTAAGAAATGTCTGCTGAATGTCTAAGTTTAAGTCATTAGTATTTAACTTTAACTTCTTTATTTCAAATAAAACATTAAGCTATGAAAAAATCAGCTATTTCAGTTCATCTCATATAAAGATGTCTGCTTTGCTTTGAAACTAACATTGCAATTGAGTGTCTAATAGAAGTACTATTTTGCCACCTAGAATTTTAAAATTCAAGATTCAATATCAATAAAATTAAAAATTGTGATTGTCCCTTTGAAGACCTTCATAAGTGAAATTGGACTTTACTTCAATGTGTGTGTGTGGCAATAATACATATAATGACAACAGTGCAGCTTGGTGCCATTTTCTTAATTTGTGGTAAGATATTAATAGCTTTACTCACCATTGTTATATTAAAAATCAATGCAAATGTCAACACATCAAGAAAAGACAAGAAAATCTTAATAATCTGTAAAAATATTTAATTTATGATATCGCTGGTATGAATCATGAGTTTTATTGCAGTGTTATTTTGTTTTGTTTGATGCATTATGTGTTTTATTTTCTTTCTTTCAAACTTATATTTTCAACTAGTGCCTTAATTTATTTTTATATAAAAATACTTCATAGGAGGAGTTGTCTGCTTTTGCATGGATAATATAACTATTGATAATTATTGCTTATATCTATTATTTTATTAGGAATATCAGATTGTAAATTTTTTAATTCTATTATTTTTATCTGTATGTCAATTGGAATAATCCTCTAAAGAGATATTTCTCTCACAACTATTTGGTCACAATGGGAAAGATTCTCTACAAAAAAAAGATAAGAGTAAATACTCAAATAGGTAAAAAAATAAAGGAAATCTCAATAATATACAACCAAAAACGTCATTGACCCACTTTAGAAGCTTTTAGTAAACAAACTTACTGCTTGAGAGTGAAATATGGGGCTCAGGGTGCAAACTTTTCTTCTGTGGGTTCTTGTCCTCTGAAAGTTTGAAGAATAAATTTGCAGACAAAAAGGCTTCTTTAATAAAAATGCAGAAATTTATTGGAAGCAGATACAAATTCTATCTGGGCCCTCTCCCCATGGAAAAGCCTGGTCTCTCTCTCTAATGGGAAAATAAAATAAAATAAAATAAAAACACTTATTTTATCCCTTTGTCTCCAGTTTATATATGCTCCAGTTCTTTGCTTGAATCTGACCTTTTACTATTGGTCCCCTTCCTTCATTTGCATCTCTCTTGCCCCTACTTTCCTCATTAGTCATTCTGGTACATAGAATTCATTTCAAAGCTCAAATCCCATGTGATACTCCCTGTTTTCTCTCCCCTTATCTTTCTGGTTGGAGTCACTTTTGAATTATCTTATGGTTTTCTCCCAGTTGTGCTAGCAGAGAAAGCCTGATCTTATAGCTCTCCCAGCTACTCAGATCATGGCCTAACTTATGGTCACTTTTATTGTTCAGGCTAGAGACACCCCTGTCTCTCCTTAGTTTTTGGCTCTGTTAATTGCTCAGGCCAGAAGTGTTTCCATCTGCTTGTGGCATTTCTCTAACACAAGTAAGATAAGCACCCTGGTGTCTTCAAGTCTCTATCTATGCATTTGTCTTCCATGGACCTTTCTTATCTCTAAGACTCTCTGATTAAACCTTCCTAATTAAGTTAATATGGGAAATAATATGCATTTATTATTTTCTTCTGTGTAGTCTCTAATAACTCAGCTCTCCCATCCCCAATATTCCACATTTGACATTCATATTTTAAAACTTAAAGTACATTTTTAAGGCATTATACATTCCAAATGGAAATTATTAGTTAGCAATCAGAAAAACAAAGATACAATTGCATCCAATTGGGCTCAATAATAGATTCCTCCAGAGTCTCATCATGATGGTGAATGATTTATCACTTTCCAGTGTTGAGGCCTTAATATTTTCATTCTCAAAACCTAAATTAGCAATAAAAAATAATAATAATGAATTTATTTTACTAGGCAGGCTCACAATGTTACTGACACAAACCCTTCAAATAGCCAAAATGCAAAAATGTCAGAGTTTGGAGTAAGGGAATATTTTATTGATCAAGAAGGCACCAATGGAGAAAATGGGAGCAGTAGTCATTTCTCTTACCAAATACAGAGTTTAGACTTCTTTTATGTCAAGGGAAGAGGATATAAGAGGGACTGTCTTGAAAATTCCAGTCCCAAGCAGAATTCCTCTAATGATTAGAATGTCTATATGCAAGACTAAGCAATTAGACTAAATGCTATGGAAATAAAACAGACTTGAACAGAAGGAATCAAAGAGAGATCAGCATTTCACTTTGTTATATAGTAACTATAGCAAAAATCACAAATCCTAGATAATAAAGAGGTAATATGCAAATTGACACTTATACCATCACAAGATGGCTGCCTATGACCAGGTTGGCAGGAGGCAGGGGGAGACAGTTAGGTGCAACCAGGCTGGCAGAGGTGGGCAATTGGGACTTATCAGGCCAGCAGAGTGGGAAGTAAAGGGTGACCAGGAAGGCAGGCAGGTGAATGATTAGAAGCCACAGGTCTGGGACTGTGAAAGGGATGTCCGACTGCTGGTTTAGGCCCAATCCTGGTCCAACCAACAGGTCCAACAAGTGGACATTCCCCAAGGGGTCCCAGATTGGAAAGAGTGCAGGCTGGGCTGATGGACCCTCTCACCCCCCATGCATGGATTTCCTGCACTGGGCCTCTAGTATTAGAATAACATTCACAATTAAAATAATGGAATCAGATAAAGGGAATGATACTCACCGCTTAATACATTCAACTTGGCCTAGTCATGTAGAGAACCCTGAGGGCAAGAATTATTCTTCCATGAATAGAACTAAAGTAAATAGTGCTAACAGTCCCCTCTCTTATGCTCTGTGTGTGTGTGTGTGTGTGTGTGTGTGTGTGTGTGTGTGTTTTACCTTCTATTGTTGACCAGTTCTGATTGTGAAGGACATAAATAATTTATTCATCAGAAGTTATTTGGAATTGGGTTTGTTATTGTGATTTATAATAGGAAAGATATTGTCAAAATTATGGAAAAGCCCTGGCTGGTGTGGCTCAGTGGGTTGAGTGGCTTCTATGCACCAAAAGGTTGCAAGTTTAATTCCCAGTGTGGGCCCAGGTTATGGGTTCAGTCCCTAGTTGGAGTGTATACCTGAGGCAGCTGATCGATGATCCATGTATCTCTTTCATAAGGATTCCTCTCTCTCTTTCTTTCTCTTTTCCCCTTCCATTAAAAAAAAATCAATAAAACTTTTGTTGTTGTTGTTATTTTGTTTATTTTTTGTCTGATGCTATTTTTTTTTTTCTTAAAGAGGGGAAAAAAACAAACTCTGGCACAGAACTTCAAAAATCATTGGAATGTCCTAAGAGATGAGGGTGGTAATGGTATCTTTTGTTATGTTAATGAGACAACTTCTAAAAAGTACATAGGTAACCTAAAAATGGTGGCAGGTTGCTAGAGGGGCCAAGTATGTGATTAGAGGGGAAACACTTTCAGTCCTCTTTTATACTCCTCCCCAACCTCCAAGGAAAAAAAAGGGACTGTAGGTTAAATAAATCACCTAGGGCCACTGATTTAATTAATCATGAGGATGTAATGAAGGCTCTATAAAATATCAAAAGGATAGGGTCTGGAAGGCTTCCAATTTGGTAAACATGTAGGGGTGCTTGGAGAATGGTGCCCTCAGAGAGTGTGTGGATGATCTACACACTCTACCCATATTTTGCTCTCTTCATCTCTTATATCCAATTGTTCCTGAGTTACATCCTGTGCAATAAACCAGTAAGCTAGTAAATAAAGCATTCCTCTGAGTTCCCTGAGCTATGCAAGCAAATTAATGGAACTCAAGGAGAAGGGGTCATAGATATTTCTGATTTATAGCCAGAGGATCAGAAATACACGTAACAACATGGACTTGAAGTTGGTATTTAAAGTAAAGGGCAGTTTTCTGAGACTAAGGCTTTAACCTTAGTGGGATCTGAAGAAATCTCTTGGGATATGATGCTATCTCTTGGTAGATATTGTCAGAATTGAATGGGACACCTAGCTTTTGTCTAAGACTTGCCTGGGGCAAAATTCACATATTAGAATTAATAACTAGAAACAGAAGTGAGCTCTGAGTCAGAAACTTCCTGGGAAATATATATATTAATGTTCTATTCAGTTCTGATACATTATGGATAGAATTATATTTTAAGAATCGAAGACATGTTATTTCCAATTCTTAGGAAGAGCTTTAGTTTTAGTTCCAATACCATTGCTAATTGCATTACAACTCCGTAAGAATTATTGGAACAATAGAATCTGTGCCTCCAAGAAGATTACCTCAAAATTTTTGGCAAAATATCAGTTGTTAAGACTATGCTCCTATAATATCAATTAGAAAAATATAATTTACAAAATTAAATATATTATTTGGAGGCACAGATTTTATTGCTCCTTTTGTTTCAATTTTAAATAAAGTGTTATGGAAGAGACTTTGGCTTTGGCTTAGCTACCTAAGCCTTAAATATTAAGTACTAAATATAAAATTTTAATGGCATTTTTTAGAACTGATGAAAGTCTAAATAAAAATTGTTATTCTGAGTTGCACTTAACAGAATCAACCAAAACTTTAATTTTGAGGAATTAATGTTTAAGGATGATTTGTTTATAAGAACATTTTATCCTAATATTAAATTCCATATTTTGGAGTGAATACAATATTTTTGGATTTATATTTGGGATTAATTTACCTTTCTTAATGAGGAAAAATTCACATAAAATATAATTTATCATTATAAAGTGAAAATTCTGTGTCATTTAGTACATTAACAAGGCAGTGCAGCTATCATCTACATCCAGTTCCAAACATTTTTATCACTCCAAAAGAAAGTCTGTTTATTAAGCTGTCATCCTACTCCTTGATATTTAAAGGTATTTTAGGTTTATTTTTTTAGGGGGTATATTTGTTTATTTTTAATGTATACTTTCTCTACTAGATTACTTTGTTTTATTTATTTATTTATTTTTTTTAGTATTTTTTAAATTGATTTCAGAGAGAGGAAAAGAGAGGGCAAGACAGATATACACATTGATGAGAAAGAAACATTGATCAGTTGCATCCTCCACACCCATACTGGAGATTGAGCCCACAACTTATACATGTGCCTGACCTGGAATCAAACTGGCCCCCTACTGGTGCATGGGACAAGTCTCAACCAACTGAACTACATTAGCTGGGCTAGATAATTTTATTTTAAGCATTATTGCTGCTCTATAAAAGAAATAAACTTTGGATCTCAGATTTGTTTTCTGTTTTAACATGTATATTTTAAAAACTTGTCCGAATATTGTGCATGTTAAAAATAGCAAAAATAATATATTTGGTATTGTAAATTATATTTTTCTGATTGATATTATTAATATTAAATTTGTTGACTTTAAACAAATAGACAACCAGATATGTCTCCAGTAAAATGAGTTTAGTAGAGAACACAAAAGAATTTCAGTTTAGAAGTCTAATAGCAAACCATGAAAAAGTCTAGAGAATAGACTTTTAATAGACTTTTTACTTTTTTTTTTTTACTTTGCTCTGTTATGGATTTTTTTTTCATTCTTTAATTTATTTTATTTTATTTTATTATTGTTTAAAGTATTACAAATAGTAGTACATATGTCTCCTTTTTTCCCCCCCTATTAACCTTATCCCGGTCTTCCCTACTCCCCAGTACATGCCCTCACCTGTCCTCCCCCAGCCCCCAGTGTCTTGTATCCATTGGTTAGGCTTATATACATGCATATAAGTCCTTTAGTTGGTCTCTTACAGCCCACCCCCCCACAACCTCCCCTGCCTTCCTGCTGTAGTATGACAGTCTGTTCATTGCTTCTTTGCCTCTATATCTATTGTTTTTTGGTCTCTCCCCTCCACCCCCCCATTCTTTTCTTTAAAAACATCTTGCCTCTGCAGGCTAAAAATAAACTTATAGGACAAAAAATATTTGAGTCCCAATTTCAATGTTCAATAGTTGAGTCCCAGATTCAATGACAAACAGTTTTGTATGTGTACACATCAGCAATGGTATGGGGATAGTGGACAAATGGTGGCAATGCAGGTCCAACACTCTCTGGTTTGGTCCTAGGCATCCTGTAGTGATGCACAGCTGCTGACTGCTCACATGGCAAGTCGTCCTCAGTGTCTTCCATCTCTGGCCTGTTTCTCCTCTTGTCTTCGTGGTTGGAGCACACCTATCAGTTCCTCTCTGTGGCAAGAGTCCACTTGGTCTTGGAGTTGTGTTCTGAAAGTATATAAACATATTCTTAACCAAAAATTAATAAAGGAATATTTTCTATAAAATTGACTTGGGGTCTTTTTATTTTTACCCAAACAATTTTCCTTTGGCTTATTTTGATATCATGTGTGTTTTTCATGGGTGTCTTTCTGTTAGCATTACAAATGAAAATTAATTTTCTAAAGTAAAAATTTTCTAGATGTCTTTTACTTATGAGATATTTTTCCTTACATGATATTATACTACTATCCCCCTTTTTTTGACTAATGGAGACTTTTGTAAAAATTTTTAATGCAATCTTGATAACTTTAAATTTTAATTTTCTGCACACAAATATGCCTGCTTTATGTTCATTGTATGTTGAGCAATTTTACCATGAGATGAACTACCAATAGAAATTTAATTAATACTTTAGAAACAACTTTTTGTCCAGTGCAATTAAATTTTCTTGCATATCCCCTTATTTCAATTAACCAATTTAAATTAATCTGAAAGCTTTATTACTCTTTTACTGTCAAATTTAATACTCTATCAACAATCTTAGATTACCCTGTAAATATTAGTGGAAAGGATTATTTGCATTATTGATTAGGCCCTGAGCATTCCTGGTGCTAGGCTGAATTTAGATATAGGGCAGCTGCTGTTGGCAAGTTTCTGTTACCTGGGTCCCAATCTGTGCTGAGTGTGGGAAGCGAGGCAGCCATGGGGGCAGACCTCCCTCATCAGGGGTGAGGGTTCAGGCCCCTATAGGTTGTGAGGGGGCATAAAGGTCTGTGCCCTACCTCTGTTGATCCCCAAGTTCCCTTCAGGTGGCCCCTCTGTGACAGTGTCTATCAAAGGTTGTTTCTTCCCTCAGGAATATTACCCACCTCTGGCTAACCAGTCATCATCCAGGGCCAAGCAGGGTATTTTGAGATTCAGTTCTGGTTCCTTGGTAGCCTATGCCCCCGGTGGCCTCTATACCCAGCACCTGCCTTGTGATCCCCTTGCCTGCTGGCGTGGCCACAGCACTGATCACTATCTTGGGGAACCCAGGTTTCTTCTCCAGGAAGGGCCCATTGGTCAAGAGACAGATCCATTATACCAGCCACCTTGAGACTTCAACCTCAGCATGAATAGAAAGCCCCGGCAACATCTGAGGGCCAGTGAATTGTAAGAATCGGGTACCTCTTGGCACAAAATGTAAGAGGGGACCAGTATAGAATGCTCAAGTGCCTTCCCAGTGTCTTAATTCCTTCTCAAAGGGGTTAAATCCTTTCATGTCCTTTTTTAAATTGTTGTCAAACATTCAAAGAATTAGTTTGTAATTTTGCTTGGGATAATTGTAGAATATGTTGTGAAATATCAAGAATTATACTGACATTGTACAATAATATCATGCAAGGATATTCTTTGCTCTAGGTCAAGGCAATTCAATTTCAAACTAGCTGTCAATTTCTTTTTGTAACTTTATCTAAACTTTGTCAGGGAGGCAAAAACACAAATTACTTACTGTAGCTCAAGAGGCCAAATATATTGACCTTCAATTATAATCCTTACGGCATTTGAAGGAAATTTCTCTTTATTTCCTTCCAAAATAATTTCCAGGCTACAGAGTTTCATTTAAAAATCTTTGTCACATGAAACAATTTCTTTTAAGATTATGGTGACCACTAGTATGGATAAGATTTAATATTTTATTTTTTTCCTTATAATATATTTTTATTTTTATTTTTTACATGTGTTCTTATTCTCCCATTATCCCCCGCCCTCTACTCATGCCCCACCCCTCTGCTGTCTGTGTCCATTGATTAGGCTCATATGCATGTATGCAAGTCTCTCTGTTGATCTCTCCCCCTTACTCCCACTGACCCCACCTTCCCTGAGGTTTGATGTTCTGATCTTCGTTTCTCTGTCTCTGGATCTGTTCTTTTTCATCAGTCTATGTCATTCATTATATTCCAGAAATGAGTGAGATCATGTGATATTTATCTTTCTAATCTTATGCCATTGTGATCTGAGAAAATGCTTGATATGATTTCAATCTTTCTGAGTTTGGGGAGACTTTGCTTGTGACCTAATATGTGATCTATTTTTGAAAATGTCCCATGTGCACTTGAGAAGAATGTATATTCTGTGGCTTTGGGGTGAAGAACTCTGAAGATGTCAATTAGGTTCGTGTGATCTAGTGAGTTATTTAGAGTTTCTGTTTCTTTTCTGATTTTTGTCTAGGGAATTTATCCAGTGATGTCAGTGGTATATTAAAGTCCCCTCCTCTGACTGTATCTTTGTTGATCTATCCCTTGATGTCTTCCAGGAGATTTTTTATGTATTTGGGTGTTTCGTATTGGGTGCATATAAGTTTGCCAGAGTTATATATTCTTGTTGAATTGCTCCTTTTAGTATTATGTAGTAGGCTTCCTTATCTTTTGTTAAAGTCTTTACTTTGAGGTCTATTTTATCAGATATAAGTATCGACACTCGAGCTTTATTATCATTTCTATTTGTCTAAAAAATGTTTTGCCATCCCTTCATTCTCAGTCTGTGTGAATCCTTTGCTCTGAGGCGGGTCTCTTGTAGACACAAGTATGTGGGACATATTTTCTTATCCATTCAGCTACCTTATGTCTTTTTGATTGGTGCATTTAACCCAACTACGTTTAATGTTATTACTGACAAGTTCATGTTTGTTGCATATTTTTCCTTTGTGTTTGCATTTTTTCTTCCCTTTCTCTTTCTTCTTTTTATAACTGTTCCTTTAGCATTTCTTGCATTGTTCGTTTGGTAATGATAAATTGTCTTAGCCCCTTTTTCTCTGTGAAGCTCCTGATTCCACCTTCAGTTTTGAATGATAGCCTTGCTGGGTGTAGTATTCTTGGGTTCAGGCCCTTTCTTTGAATCACTCTATATATTTCATTCAATTCCCTTCTGGCCTGTTTCTGTTGAGCAATCAGTTGTTATTCTAATAGGAGATCCCTTGTAGGAAACTTTCTGTCTCTACCTGGATTCCTTTAAGATTCTTACTTAGTCTTTAGTGTTTGACAATTTAATTATGGTGTATCTTGGTGTCAGTCTTTTGGAGTTCAGCTTGTTTGGGACTCTGTGTACTTCTTGGACTTGCATATTTTTTTTTCTCGCCAATATTAGGGAAATTTTCTGTCATTATTTCTTCAAATAGGTTTTCTATTCCTTGCTTCTCTTTCACTCCTTCTGGTATCCCAATGAAGTGAATGTTGTTTCATTTTGTGTTGCCCCAAAGCTCCTTTAGGCTCTCTTCTTGTTTTATAAGTCTTTTTTCCAGTTGTTGCTGTGTTTGTTTCTTTTTTCCTACCTTATCTTTGATTTGCTGATGAGGTCCTTAGCCTCTTCTAGTCTACAGTTTAGGCCTTCCATTGTGTTCCTTATTGCAGCTATATTGTTCTTCATCTCCTCTTGTTTCTTTTCATGTTGGTGACATTCTCATTCAGCTCCTTATAGTTCTCATTGAATTGTGTGTATTTGTCGTTGAGTTGTGTGTATTTGTCATCCATCCATTTAAACATCTTTTAAACCATTACTCTGATTTCTTTCTCTGATAAGCTGCTAGCTGCAATTTTATTTAACTCCCTTTCTGGTGATTCTTCTTTTTCTTTCCTTTGGGGATTGCTTTTTTGCCTTCCCATGTTTTTCTGTAATGTTTTAATTGTAGATCCAATTGCTTTGAGACCCAGGTTGTTTTGGGGATGGTGCTACTGGTATATTCTCTCTGTTCTCCTGTGCTTGTTAATCTATTGTAGCTTCCTACTTGAGCTATTTAGGTTCTCTTGATGTGGATCTGTGAGCTTGAGCAGCACAACTGTGATGTCTAGAAGTCAGTAGCTATGGAAGGGAGTGTCCCTATTTTGCTGTTTTGCACCCTTTATGGAGATCATGCCTACCCAGTGGGGACTCACAGTGGCACCAACGCAACACAGTGGCATCACCTGTCTGTCTGGGTGATGTGGTTCAGGGGGCTTACACTCTGGAAAGGTGTGACTGTGGTGCCCAGAGTTCTGTAGTTGTGGGTCGGGCATTCTCAGCTTTTACTGCTGCACTGCTTTGGAGGTGGAGGTCCCAGGGTCCGCGGGTCTGCAGCAGTGGTAGCAGGGTTTTGGCTGGAGTGGCTGCTGGGTTGCAGGTTAGTTCCAAAGCCTGTCTGGTTGGTGGTGTTGATGATTTCCCAAAGAAAGGCCATCTTCCCCTTAAAGATGGCATGAGCTCAGTGCCTGAATCCCACAGTCTGCGGAGCACCTGCCACAGTAATAGTCTCTCCTTGTCCAAAAGAGCCTGGACTGCTAGTCCCTACTGTTCCTGCGAGATTTAACTGTGCCTTACTCACACACACACACACACACACACACCACACATCCACACTCTCCTTTCATCCCCTCACTCATTTCCTCTCCCTTACCTCCATCCTGCCAGCCACCATCTTTTTTAGGAACTCCTCTTTTACAGATTTTGGAAGGGCTGTTATAAATAGAGTCCATTGGGGAAAACTGAAAGTTTGAAGTATAGTGACTTTTCCATGTAATCTCCCATTGGCTGATCAAAAAGGACAAGGAGAAGTATTCTCTTCCTCCTGCAGAGGTACTAAACAGTACCTCTTCCTCTTAGAGATGCAAGTTGTGACTCTGTCTGTTGGGATCAGTAGTGTGCATTAAGGACACATCAATTTGGAAAAGAAATATCCATCAGCTGCCTCCTGTGAGCCCCCAACATGGGATTGAACCACAACCCAGGCCTGCTTCCTGACTAGGAATAGAACCAGCGATCTTCTGGTATATGGGGCAATGCTCATCCAAATAAGCCATGTGGGCCAGGGGCCCATTCTGTTTTAAATAATGTTTTCTTTATTAATTTTTACAAACTATTTAACTTTAACATTTTAAAATATACTTTTAAGGCTGTTGTAGAAAATGGTATTGGCTGAATGAATATTTACTTCTTAGGAGAATTTAAAAAAATCTTTTTTTATTGTACTTGTTTTATCTGAGATTCATAACTTCAATTACTTAATGAGGCAATAGTAATATTAAAGCAAGCATTGTCAGTGAAAGACATGTTGAATATTCCTTCTGTAAGTATAATAAATGGTAAAAGCAATCAGGGCACCGATGACAGTTTAGCCAAGGGAGATAATCCCTATTTCATCAACTACATTTAAACAACTGGGTTTCACATTTCCTCCTAAGCACTTTGCACATGTCACAGCACAAATTAGTGAAGTCTAAATTTCAGTTTAAGGCTCCATGTGTCATTTAATAGCATACATTTGCTAACTGTAGCCAAAAAGCAGACTTCTTCAGGGACTCTGAAACTCCTCATTTACATAAGAATGGGAAGTTAATTGTGTTACAGATATTCTGGTCTCCCCAAGGAGTTCATTAAGCATGCTGAACATGCTGAGATTATAACTTAGCTGTCACTTCTGAGAAATTGGGAAAATTCAACCTCAGATACAACACCCTTGGCAATAACAAGCATAATTTAATGTATACACTGCCCTAACTCAGAGATGGGCTTCTATAGAAATTTGTAATATCTCTAATTTTTGTAATCATTATGAAAATAGTATATAATATCTTAAGTGAACTAGAGTCCTAGCAACCCACCCACTCCTGTCCTTAAAGTATAGGTGGGTACATTATTACCCACAGGTTTCAGTTACTGAAAACATTTTATGGCATTAGGGGGTCAACTGAAATGCCTCATTTGCATTGTTGAAGGTTGTAAGAGTAAATATGAAGCAAAACTGGATAAAATTCAAATTTTTAAAAAAGAAAAAAATTACTATTAATTTTAGAAAAAAATAACGTATAGGTATATACATGTATGCATATTATACTACCAGGTGTATACGTGTATGCATATTATACTACCAGGTATTTACATGTATGCATATGATACTACTAGAGGGGAATTTAATTTTATAAGCATTTTTAAAAAATACATTTTATTGATTTTTTACAGAGAGGAGGAAGAGGGACAGAGCGTTAGAAACATCGATGAGAGAGAAACATCGATCAACTGCCTCCTGCACAATCCCCACCCGGTATGTGCCTGAAACCAAGATACATTTCTTGACCAGAATCGCACCTGGGATCCTTGAGTCTGCAGGCTGATGCTCTATCCACTGAGCCAAATGGTTAGGGCAATTTTATAAGCACTTTTCAAGTAGGCATAAATAGGTGACAACCTGGGATTGTTTTCACTATGACAAAATGACTATCATAGGACATTGAGAGTTTTAATTGGATGATCTGTTTCTATAGTATGGGGTGAAAAGTATAATTTTCATCCCATCTTCTAAGTTTTTCTAGCTGGGCTAATAAGTTAACAAGAGAAAATGTCCAAAGTTTATTTTATGAATGCACATTTGGTGGTACCACAATAGTAGAGATTCAAGGACAGATTGGCAGTTGAGGATTATATGTTATTCTGGAGCTAGTGAGAAAGATGGGTTTTGGTTTGGGACTTAAAAAGCAGGAAAGCAATTTATACAGAGATGGAAAGCAAATGGTAGATAAATGAATGTTTGCTGGACCATCTTTACCACAATAAAGCACAGAGAGGACTTTGAACAATTGGGCTTTGCTAGGTATGTCCCTGTCTATCGCATACTAGTTTATATTAAATTATAGTTACCTAAGATGATATCTCCCTTCCTACAGCAGATCCTCTATATAAATTCCTTTATGTAGTTAGAGGGAGGGTCAATTTTTTTTCTGAGTCTTTTGTTCCTTAATAGCCAGCTTTAAAAAATCAATATCCCAAAAGCCATAATTGTGTGGCTGCAATCTCTGCTTCGCTCAGTAGTAAAACTGTTCTTCCCTTCATAAGATGCTTTATCTATTTAGGAATAGAACATTTAAAACTTTAAGGAAATGGGATTTCTCTTCCTGAAATTGTTTTAGTGTGTCTGTGTAATAAATGTCCAAACTTTTAGATAACTTTTATTTTTTATAAGAGTTTATTTGAGCCACACTGGTGACATTGTCAGAAAGTAAGATCTTAAATGTCTTGGATAATATCTCTCTCTCTCTTTCTTTCTCTCTCTCTTCCCTCCACCTCTCTCTCTTACACACACACACACACACACACACACACACACACACCATCAAGACAGACACACACATAAATATAAATTTTTTGTGTGTCATCCTGAGCAGTGAAGGGTTGCTTCTTCAATTCCCAGTCAGGACACATTCAGGTTTGATCCCTAGTAGGAGGCCTGCAGGAGAGGGCCCTTCAATGTCTTAATTAATATTTCACTCTCACACTGATATTTTTCTTCCTCTCTCCCTCTTCCTTTCTCTCTCTTTAAAAAAGTCAATTAAATATTGATTTACCAGTAGAAGTAGGATTCTTCTGGAATAAAACTTTTCCCATGATAGGATGATTAATTGTAGGAAGCTTTATTTCTATGGAATTACACTCCTGAGTTTCTAAGATCCGTTCTCCCTCCTTCTAACCATGGAAGAAGTATTGCTGAGGCTTCAGCAGAACTAAAATTAGGCCAGTGTCTTAAGTGTCCTTTCCATATCAGTCATGTCCAGTCCAGCATTAGGCTAGCTTAGCTTATGTTTTTCACTGCATTCCATTAGTCCATTGCATGTTGGGATACGTATAGCTGTAGGCCTTATGGGGGAATGCAAGGAAGCCAAGAATAAACCACAAGATGAGAATCACAAGAGCAATCATTGCAATAAGAGAGCAAACTCCTATATTTAGGGGATTATGTATTCCCAAATTTTGCCAGGCTTGCATTGATCCCACCCAACCTGGCCAATTCATGATTCCTCAGGCTTGACTAACAGGTAAGTACTTTTCCTAGTCACCCCAAGTTCACTACCCGTGCATCTATCTCCCATTTATAGGATCCTATCCCCCAGTGATCTGCAAAGAATGGAATTCAGGAATGTGTAATTGCAGTTTTCTGGTGAAGCTGCCTCAATGACATGCTTACAATGCCTGGCTTTCCCTTTTCCCCTTTATATTATTAACTAGAGGCCCAGTGCATGAAATTTGGAAGCCCTTAGTGGATGTTCAGCTGATGGCTTAAGCTGGCAGTTGGACATCCTTAGCACTGCCAGGGAGGCGTGAGAGGCTCCACACCATCACCACCTCTGCACTCACCAGCCATGTGCCCAGCTCAGGGCTTTTGGCTGAGGGGCACTCCCCACCATGGGAGTGTACTGACCACCAGGGGGCAGCTCCTGCCTTAGTGTCTACCCCTTGATGGTCAGTGTGTGTCATGGTAAGTATTGTTCTACCATTCAATGGATTTGTATATTAGCCTTTATTATCTACTAGAGGCCTGGTGAATGAAATTTGTGCATGGGGTCATGGGCCCCTCAGCCCAGCCTGCATCTCCTTCAATCCAGGAACCTTTGGGGGATGGGCCTAAACCAGCAGTCAGATATCCCTCTCACAATCCAGAACTACTAGCCCCTAACTGCCTGCTTGGTCACCCCTTACTGCCCTCTCTGACAGCTTGGTCTCCCCTCACTGATCCCCTGCCAGGCTGATCCCCTCACTGATCCCCTGCCAGGCTGATCACCCCATGAAGTCTGTATGAAGTCTGTTTGGTTGTCCATTTGGTTGCTATGGTTACTTAAGCTTTTATATATATATATAT
>JAAGEH010000012.1:35135000-35188923 GCA_011751065.1 Lasiurus cinereus | reverse complement strand
AGAGAGAGAGAGAGAGAGAGAGAGAGAGAGAGAGAGAGAAATAAAAGGGTAACATGATAATTAGACTGGGATACCTTCCAGGAGACCTTCTGGACATCCTTCTGGACAAAGCCATAGTGGTGGGGCCAAGGCAGAGGCAGTTAGGGGCAATCAGGCTGGGAAGTGAGGGCAGTTGGGGGTGATTAGGTTGGGGGAGGGCAGTTGTGGGCGAGCAGGCTGGCAACGGAGCAGTTGGGATGGTGCCTAAACTAGCAGTTGGACATCCCCCAAGAGGTCCCAGATTAGAGAGGATACAGACTGGCAAATTTTGTGCACCAGGCCACTAGTATAGAATAACTAGCTAATTACAATGGTATCATTTTTTTTTTCTTTTTGATGCCTCTGACCAGTTTTTCTGTTCAATGTGTTCATAGTGGCCAGTATTAGTGAGGGATATTCCATGTTAGGACAATCTAAGTATTTTGCAGTAATAGTCAATTAGTGTTTCTTGAATATGATATTTTCATAGTTCTTATTAAATTAAGTCAGACATCATATTGAGTAATAACCTCTAAAAAAACCTTAGGTTTTTAACCATTTGAGGCTTAAAAGATTTGGGAGGCACATTTCACATCTTTCTATGAAATCACTATATGTTGTTTTTGAAATATTCACCCAAGGATATGTTTTTATTTATTTTGTTTTACTTTTTAAATACATTTTTACTGATTTTAGAGAGGAAAGGAGATGGAGAGATAGAAACATTCAGTGATGCCAGAGATTCATTGATCAGTTACCTCCTGCACACACCCTCCCTCGCACCCTCCCTCCCCCCCCCACACACAATTGGGATTGAGCCTGTGTTCTGACCAGGAATGGAATCCTGAGCTCTTGGTTCATAGATCAAAGATTAACCATAGAGCCACATGGGCTGAGCTGTTTTTATTGGAGAGAGAGAGAGAGAGAGAGAGAGAGAGAGAGAGAGAGAGAGATTTATATGCAGAGCAACACTGATCAGTTGTCTCCTGTATGACCTTGACTAGATCTGGAACCTGAGATCTGGGTATATGCACTGCCCAGAAATCAAACCCTTGGCCTTTCAGAAAGATACTGCAACCAACTGAGCTACCCTGGCCAGGGCTCTATCTGGATCTTTTACAAACATTGAAATTTAGAATCTTGAAAAGCTAATTCATAAACTATATTTGGGATTCATTCCATGTTGTTGTTTTTTTCCCCTAGAGTGAGCAAATGTAAATATTCACAAAATAATTATTTTGTGTAAAAGTCTTATCTGTGTGTCTTTTCCACAATGATGACATAAGGCAAATCAAGAAGTTGATGACAATTTAAATGTTCCATAGGCTAGCAAAATGCTAAAAATTATGTCCTTTTTGCTGGCTAAAAGCTTTATACATTTAATTTATAGCATTTTTTTCTGTATTTTAATTCTATACCTCCTTTTCAAATATATTTTTCTTAATGTGGGGAACATTAGCTCCTTTTTAAATTTATCTATCTTATCATATTTGTCACATATAACTTACATATATTTGAAATCTTTTTAAATTTATCTAGCTTATCATATTTGTTACATATAACTTACATATATTAAAATCTTTCTAAGATCTTTGCTCCAAGTGACTGTGACAGTTCCCTCTTCTGAACCACTAAAATTCTGCTGTTTTTCTTTTATTTTCTATATTCTAATATATAAAAACACTGGGTCTGTCACATCCACAATGAACAGAAGGTTCGACCCTTCACCAGGCAGTAGGTGACCTTGCTGAACTGCTAACCTCTCGGAGACAGAGAGGGAGGGCTGATCATCAGCAGCAGGGTGATCAGACCCTGTTTCTCTTTCCCAGCCTCACCAACAGCCAAGCCTTTCTCTCTCTTCCAGAGGTCAGAATTCAGCCACTCACCAGCAGCCTGGGGTGGCTGCTGATGAGCCTGCCTCTATGATCAGGCTCAGAGCGAGACCTGGAGATGCTGACTGGCATAAAAACTGACCAATCAGAACCAAATTGGTCAGCAGAGGAGGGCAGTTGGGGGGCAAGATAAGGCCAGCAGGAGAGGGCAATTGGGGCCATCGGGCCAGCATAGAAGGGTAGTTGGGGGCAAGATCAGGCCAGCAGAGGAGGGCAGTTGTGGGCAACTTGGCTGGCAGGAGAGCAGGTAGGTGTTAATCAGGTCAGCAGGGCAGCAGTTAGGGGGTGATAAGGCTGGCAAGCATAAGTGGTTAGGGCAATCTGGCAGGCAAGCAGTTAAGAACCAGCAATCCCAGATTGTGAGAAGGGTCAGGCCTAAACTGGTAGTCAGACATCCCCCCAGGGGTCCCAGATTGGAGACCATGCCACCTGGCTGATGGAAAACAGCCCTGCTCCCCTGCATGAATCTTGTGCACAGAGCCTCTAGTATTCATATAGTATATATGGAGGAATTTCTCAATGTAGACTTTCTGTACCCTTCTGAAACACAGCAGATTCCTTGGGGTGGATGCCAATTCAGGTTCCTCAAGTGTTCTTTTTCTATAGCTCTTATAGTAAATGGGAAGGCACTCATTAAACAAAAGCAGAATTTCCCTAAACAATAAATATACCAATTTTATGCTAATGGATACGAACATCAATTACTGAAAAACCTCATTTAGTGAATCATTATAACTATTTTCTTTCCAATACATTTTCCTCCTATTATCAACCTCACTACACATGCCCTTGGGCTCCTATATTATATATATTTTCTAGGGGTCCACTGCACGAATTTCTGCACCTTAAAAGGAACTGTGGGCCATGAGGTTACAGTGGGCACAGTGGCTGGTCTCAGTGGGCACAGTGTCTCTGCCCAGCCCCTCCCCCCATGGCTCCTGGTCCTCTGTTTGCTAGCAGCCCCAAACCTGCCGCCAGCTCTCCCATCTGCTAATAGCACTGGCCCCACTCACAACTGTTGATGGCATGGAGCAATTGGGGCCAGTGCCAGTGCAAGAGATGGCTGATAGCCCCAATTGCCCCTTGGGATAAAGGGGAGGTGGAAAAGCCCCGAGGATGATTTGGAGCCAGCAGCTGCTGCTAGCAACTGCTGACAAAACCAAGCAATTAGGATTGGTACTGAGTGCCAGCAGCAGGTGCAAGTGGGGCTGGCACCAGCAGCATATGCGAGCACCCAGTGGAACCATGTCATGCAGGAGCAAAGAATTTTCAGTAACCACCAGAGGCTTGCCCTGATGATAGCAATCAGCACTCTGCCATAGTCTGGTGTCCCCACTCACCTGCTCTGTCATTACACTTTGGCCAATGCCTGCTGTGTTCCTCGCTGTGCTGCCTGTTGCAGACACCAACCACGTTCCAAGTGCACCCCCTGGTGGTTAGCACACATCATAGCAACTGGTTGTTCAGTTGTTCTGTTATTCAGTCTATTTGTATATTAGGGTTTTATATATATAGATGCTATAGTCCTTCTCACTTTTACTTAAATACACACACACACACATAAATATTATGTAATTCTTTCAATATCTTTTCTAAAATTATATGAATGTTGTAAAATTTTCAGGGTATTTTGTAACTTGCTATTACTAAACATTTAATTTTGAATGTTATCAGGTACTTTCTTTTCAACTCTCTTATAGAGCACATTCTCTTATTTATAGTGTTATGTTTATAAATAAAATTCACATCTTTTAAAACACCATATTTAGCCTGGCTGGTGTTGCTCAGTGGTTGAGCATCAACCTATGAACCAGAAGGTCAAAGTCAATTCCTGGTCTGGGCACATGGTCAGGTTGCAGGCTCAATAACCAGTGGGGGAAGGGTATGGGAAATAATTATCTCTCATCATTGTTTCTGTCTCTCTCTCCCCCTCTATTGCTAAACATTTTCAGTGTTTATATGTTTTAATTCTATAACTAATGACACTGTGTATTTTGTATATCTTTATACAAAACATAATTCTGCAGTTAGCATGGGTAGATTATTGGGGTATGCATTTCCCTTTAATTAAACTGACACATCACTCTTCACTATGATTACATTATTTACTTTAATACTCAGTTAAGGGGAATTTTTTTATCACAGCTTTCTTGTCTCTACATTTTAATTCACCTTTTTAATTGTTTTCAAATTTATTTGTGTAAATGAAGGTAATTTATTGCTGTTTCTCTGATCAATAATAAGATTGAGCACCTCTTTATATTTATTGACCTTTCTTTTACTTTTTCTGTGAATGCTTTCTTTCTTATTTTTATCTATTTTTCTCCAGATTACATGTAGTTTACTTTTAAATTTCTGGGTACCTGTAGTCTAGATATTAATTTACTGATATTGGTATTAATTGTATGACTTTAAAAAATCTCATCTATTGTATCTATCGTACACATTGCAAATACCACTTCTCAGTTTTGTTTTGTTTTGTTTGTTTGTTTGTTTTTAAATATATTTTATTGATTCTTACAGAGAGGAAGGGAGAGGGATAGAGAGTTAGAAACATCGATGAGAGAGAAATATCGATCAGCTGCCTTGTGCATGCCCCCCACTGGGTATGTGCCCACAACCAAGGTACATGCCCTTGACCGGAATCAAACCTGGGACCTTTCAGTCCGCAGGCCGATGCTCTATCCACTGAGCCAAACCGGCCAGGGCTGCTTCTCAGTTTTTTACTTAATTTTGAACTTTGCATGTGATTTTTTAGAAAGGAGTTATTTTAATGTAGTTAATCATATTGATACCTTTCTAATGTAACCTAGTTATAAATACTTGGAAAGGAGCAAAGGGAAAGCTAAATAATATAGGCATGTCATGCATGCTGCTTTCTCAGGAACCTGCAGTTTCACACACCCCAGATCAGTTCTCTGAAGATCACTTGGGGGAAGGAACTGGACAAGAGAAGAGTAGATGCCTGCCCAGTAAAGTCTGGGTGACATAGGGAAGGTACTTGTCTGTCAGTCAGATCAGGATACAGGTCATTGACCAGAGTAGGCAGGACTACTGCAAGCACCTAAAGATTTGAGATATTTAATCGCCTAAACAAAAGTTCACTCTCTTGACTCCTTTTTGAAAACAAAAACAAAAACATATATATGTTTTTTTTATTTTTTTTTATTTCAGAGAGTAAAGGAGAGGGAGAGAGAAATAGAAACATCAAAGATGAGAATGAATCACTGCACACCCGCTACCAGGGATCAAACCTGCAAACTGGGCATGTGCTGGGACGGGAAATCAAACTGTGAACTCCTGGTTCATAGGTCAACCATCAACCACTAAGCCATGCCATCTGGGCTACTTTTGCCATTTTTGTGTTCCTAGTTTCCCAGAAACTCTCATGCTCCCACACTGCTTCATTTGCTCCCATGGTCACAGACTTATGGAACCCACACCATGGGCTAATGAACTGCAACTAGCCTAATGCTAAACTGGTTGCAACTCCACCATGAAAGGGAAGCTAGTCACTGGCTTTGCTTCTAGCTCTATTGAATTCCCAGCTGCACATCTTCCAGGACTGGATTAAGGAAAATGGTACTTTGGAAACTCAGAGATGGAATTCCACACAAATAGACCTTTCTACCACATCTCATCCTCTCATGGGGGCCTCTGGAACTACTTATTGCAGTAGCACCCCAAGAACTCCGCTCCCACTAGCAATAGCCAAAGATTATCCACACATTTCTCCTATAACAATATTAATTTATTTTCTGCATGTTTAATGTTCTTTTGTGGTGTGTTATTAAGGAGACTATTCCTCAGGCTGAATGTGTGTAATTCCCAATATCAAGTGTTTTACATTTATTTCTCTCATAAATTTGTCAATAGTGGTAATAAGTTTGCCAAGTATTTGCATTTTATGCTGGGTTATTTAAGATTTAATATATCAACATTTAATAATATCACACAAAACAGCCCCTTTGGATGCATATTTTCTTGTGACTGAGGAGCAATGAGAAGATCAGGAGCAGTAGATAGCCTGGGTATGGAACTACAAGATGGTACAATATACACATTTAATCAGAGACTCTAAAGGTTTTGTATCAGAATAAAAGGGAGAGGATCTATTGAAGGGTATAAGTGAAGAAGATAAAATAGAAATGCAAAGGAAACACTCTGAAAATAAATGTAACAAATTTGATGTATCTGTTAACCTCCCTCACTGCCAAGATAGCAGCAACTTTTAAGTATTTTATAGGCACAGTGATTATATGGCAAACAGTAAAAATGAGGTTTTGTGAAGAATTCACCTTGTATAAATAAACTAAAATCTATTTTACTAGTGATTTCTTGGGAATTCAGCCTATCCAACAGATTTTGGCCAATTTATTTCTTGTTGCCATTCTCATTGCCCCTAATTTCTTCTCCAATTACTAGACTAGAAAAAATACAAACATCTATCATTTAAAAACAAAACAAAACAAAATAAAACAACACACACACACACCTGCAAAATAAAATCCACTCCCACATAACAGATGCTCATGAAAACAAACAAAAATGGTATGAAATACAATAACGATATCATTAAAAACATTTGTCTGATTTTCTTTAGCTGATTTCTTTGAGACTATGGTCCCTAGAATAGGGCTTATTCTCATGAGTGATTGTATGTTATTTTGATTATTACTGTGATTACTATCATGTGAAATGAATTTGGCAGTCACCACATAGCGTTAATTTCCATTATTCTTACACAGTGTGACACATTGGAATCAATGGCAGTAAAACAACTGAAATTGGATAGAAAAGTCACAGTAGATTTATGTTCCCTGGACACACATTTCCTATTTTACTGCCAAGCGAAAACTGAAGTGGTTGTTGACATCCCTAGTAAATCACAGAAAAGCATGTACAACAGGCTGATTTGTTTGCCTTAATATTTGCCTCCAAGAAAAAAAAATATATATAAATGGGCATATATTGGCTAGTATGAAAAATGTATTATGCAATTTAAAAATATTCAAAATGCTTTGAAATAAATTTATCAGTTTATTTTGTAACATGTATTGTGTTTTTATATGCCTAGCAGAATATTCTTAATGTTACTTAAATTTCTTATCAAATCTAATCTAAAAATTGAAAATCTTTGACTTTAGATGATGCATTTGACTGAATTTTATTATTGGAGGCATTTTCATTACAGATGCGAAAACATACCCATTATAATTGTCTAAACAGATAAATATTAGAAGTTTGCTCTACAAAAAAAAACTATTTACTTCACTACCAACATAAAGCAGGTTTACTGCATATTTATCACTTGATTATTTTATTTTGTCTCTTTCTTGCCAAAAAACTATCTGTTGTTGGGTTTTTCTCATATAACTCATTGTTTTTTAACACGAGAGATAAGTGATCAGGTATTGTGTTAAAGGGTGAGAATAAATTGCAAGGCAGTTAAGTAAATGAGATAAAAAGCCTAAGATTGGACATAACTGGTATAGAGGAACACATACTTCATTTTCAGGATTGCCTTATAATTGCTCATTTGCACATTCTATGAAGTAAAGCAACTAAATTTGTCCACTGTATTACCATTTAAGTTGTTTAAGAAAAAGATCTGCTAACAACATATTAATGATAAATGTTCTTTTCATTCATATAAGTGTAGGCTGCTGTTTTGTAATTGCAACGTTCAGTTTCTTTTGAATAGGTATGTCACCTTCCTCATGTTGAAAACATTTCTAGTCCTTACTTAAATTTTCTTTAATGAGTAATCTTTTAACAGACATAACAATATGTAACTGTTTTACTCTTAAAAATATGTGCAAGGCCATAATTTAGTTCAGTATTACTTATATTGCCACCTCTTTTACAACAGCTATTGAAATTGACATCCTAGGAAAAGAATTTAAGTCCAGTGTTCTATTTTTAGTAAATAAATCTTAATTTTGAAAAAAAAAAGTTCTTATCTTGAGTATCAACCTCTATGCAATCTTTGAACCAGTACTTATTAAGCATGTCTATATTTTAAACATTAGGTACTTAGAGCTTATTGAGTACTAACATGCTCCCTACTCGGCAGAGCCTGCAGTTTAGCAAGGCTTGCTTCTCAATCATGTCAAAATGTTAAGATAGAAGTAGACTGACAGTGTGATCTGTTTTCTAGTTTTCATCCTACAATGAACTAAGGTGATGCTGAACAATTATTTAAATAATATGGGTCTCAATTTTCTTATCTGTAAAATAAATCTGCTATAATCTCAAAGGACACTAAAATTAATGAGAGGATTTAAGTAAATGTGAAATAAAACTAGGTAATGCCTACGGCTGAGGGGCAGTTTACTTAATGATGAATTTTAATTGTGCTAAATGCCTCAGAAAGTAATTTGGGTGATTAAAGGTTTGATGACTGCTTCAACTTTTGCTTTGTACTGCTGAATGACCTTTTAAAGAAACAGGATCACATTGTATATTTTTAGCTCCAAACTGCTAGTTGAACTCTGGAGTTAAAATATTGCATATTTTGAACAGTGAAATAATGAGCATCCCATGCTACTGCCCTACAATCCCAAAATAGATCTGTAGACTACTGCTATCCTGGTAGAGTTTTTACAATGTGTACTTTGTTTGAAAGCAATAAAGTATTAATACACTATAGCCGATTTTGTGTCATCCCTGGACTACCCTTCCTGAACTTTTACATGAGAGAGAAATACACATTATCTTTTTAAAAAAATATATTTTATTGATTTTTTTACAGAGAAGAAGGGAGAGGGATAGAGAGTTAGAAACATCGATGAGAGAGAAACATTGATCAGCTGCCTCCTGCACACCTCCTATTGGAAATGTGCCCACAACCAAGGTACATGCCCTTGACTGGAATCAAACCTGGGACTCTTCAGTCCATAGGCTGATGTTCTACCCACTGAGCCAAACTGGTCAGGGCTACACATTTATCTTTTAATAAAAGAAATAAAAAGCATGCTGGGTGAACATACTGAGCATACCAACACTGAAGCCATAGTCAATGGCAGTTTTCTTTGTAGCCATTTTATTACATTCTCACCCTACCTGTAATGTCTTGTCACTGTGGGATTATGGTACAAGCATTCTGTTTTCTTAAGTAATCAGTTTATTTAATAGTAAGGTTCCCATTTATTAGTTACTGCAATATTACAGTTATTGATTTTTACAAAAACCGTATTCAGATTCCTAACACAAACTTTACATATTGCCTATCATCCTGCTCTTTAATTCCTAAACTATACATTACCCTGTCTTCTTTCATACTATTACTAATGTTTTCATTTATTTCCTTGCCTCTGGTAATCTCAATTTTTTGACTGCTATCTTTCCTATTATATTATTATTATTATTATTATTATTATTATTATTATTATATTACTAGTGGCCCAGTGCACTAAATTTGTGCATGGGGGGATGTTCTTCAACCTAGCCTGCACCCTTTTCAATCTGGGACCCCTCAAAAGATGTCCTACTGCCAGTTTACAAGGATCAGCCTAAACTGGCAGTCAGACATCCCTCTTGCAATTTGAAACTGCTGGCTCCTAATCACTCACCTGCTTGTCTGCCTGACTGATTGCCCCTAACCACACTGCCTGCCAGCCTGCTCACCCCCAAGTGTCCCTCTGCTGGCCACTCCAAACTGTGCCCCCTGTTATCCTGATCACTTCCAACTGACCCCCACTAACAGCCTGCTCAACCCCAACTAGCATCCCTGCTGGTTTGCTTATCTCCAATGCCCTGCACCCCATCAGCCTGATCACCAACAACTGCCCTCCCCTCTTGGCCTCTAACCGCCTCTACCTCAGTCCCACCACCATGACTTTATGCAGAACAATGTCTGGAAGGTCTGCTGGAAGGTCTCTAAGTCTAATTAGCATATTACCCTTTTATTAGTATAGATAGAGGCTTGGTGCACAGGTGGGAACAGCTGATTTTCCCTTAAAGGTGTCCCGGATCAGGGTGAAGATTCCCTTGGGGCATGGTATGGCCTGGGCAAGGAGCCTGTGGTCGTTTGCAGACTGGCCATATCCCTATGGGTTGAGGGTTCCCGCTGAGGGTTGTGGCCAGCCTGGCTGAGGGGCTGAAGGCTATTTGCAAGTTGGTCAAGTCCCCCAGTGGGACCCTCACCCCATGAGGGTGTGGCCAGCGTAGGTGAGGGAGTGATGGCTGTTTGAAGGCTGGCCATACCCCTCAGGGACCTAAGCTCCCAGACCCTCCTGTGTTTCTTTTCTTTCTTTTTCTTTTTGTTGTTTCTTTGTTTTTCCAGCATCTTCTTGAGTGAAGGCCAGGGGTGGCTGAAAGCAGGTATCTGGGATTTATTTATCTTCTATAATTGAAACTTTGTAGCCTTGAGAGGAGGCCAGGGTCTGCCAGGGCAGGAGGAAAACTTGGCTTCCTCCATTGCCAGGGGTAAACCAAGCCTCCTGCTTGCTTCAGCTCTGTAGCCACTGCTATCTTTGTTGGGTTAATTTGCATACTAGCTCCTGATTGGCTGGTGGATCTGGCTGGTGGGTATAATGGAGGTACAGTAAATTTGCATGTTTCTCTTTTACTACTGTAGATTATCAGCATTATTATAACCTTTTAATCCTGCTGACTGTATGTTTCAACCAAGGCAAGAGTGATTTGTTGCAGCTCACAGGAATCATGAAGATTGAGGAGAAGGTTATACATTTCATGCCTATATTCTTTATGTTAAAATTTATCAGTGAAACAATTCCAGAACTAACATAAATGAAACTACAGAAGGTGTATTCATAAAACTTGATCATCTTCTGCTCCACAAATGATACCAATAAGAACTACTTTGCTATTTCCTTTAGTCAACAGAAGATTAAAGAGTGGAAGTGATAACTTCAATATAAGCATTATTAAATGCTCATCTAAATAATATTGTAGCCCTGGCCAGATAATCTGGTGGTTAGAGCATCATACTCCAAGTTTGTGGGTTCAATCCTCAGTCATGGCACATAAAAGAAACTGCCAATGAATGCATAAATAAGTGGAACAACAAATCAATATTTATCTTAGTCTCTCTAAAATCAGTCATTCAATCAACACAAATTAAATATCATTCTATTCATTCAATTTGCCAGTTACCAGCTATCTATATAATAGATAAATATGCTAATTTACCAAGATGCCATAACAGATTGACCCAATAAGAAGAGGTTGTGTGTGCAGCATCATGGGCAGGACGGCAGGGGCCACTGCACTCCTGAGCTTGGGAGAGCCTGATCAGCAGCGGGTGCAGCTGCTTCAAGGGCCAGAGAGGGAGGCAGGGCTGGACTGGCAACTCAAGGGTGGGTGGCACCATGTGACTTTGAAATGTGCGTTGGGCTCCTAGTCTCTTTATAAAAAAAAAATAACTTTTTTAAAAGGTTCATGTTAAATCATAGCATATTTAATATTAAAGATGTCTTTGTATCCTGATACCTGAAAAATTATGTAAATTATTCAATTTCTAAAGTATTTAACACAAATATTTTGCTATTCACTTATTTCTCATAATATAAGTTTTCCAATTAAGTAAATTTTCAATTTACCCATCACTTTTACTAGGCTTATTGGAGAATTAAAAATGCATCCTAATTTGTAGTCTTCTAAGTACCATATTTTTATGTGGCACTAGAAACAAAATCAATAACTTCAGAAATATGAACCTAATGACTCTAGATTTATCAAAATAATATTTATATAATCTAGGATTTTTCCCCTAAAATTATGTGTAATTTTAAACATTTATTTCTGAAGCATACTTTTTAAGTTTTATTCAAATGCCTTAAATCACCTAAATTTTACTCATCACACTTGCAAATTTCACCAGTAACATGATTACAAATAAAGAACATGAAATTCAACACTTATTTTGTCTAACACAACACAAGTTACAGCTAGGCATTTGTAAAATTGCTTTCTAGTATAATAATTTGAAGAATGGCTATATATGAGACATAAGTGCAGTTCTAGGATGTAAATGGGACCTAAATGTAGATGTCAAGGGAGTTAAGGAGAGTTCTAGCCATGTGTGTATACAATTCAATTAGAAAAGCTATATGGTTGTCTAATATCTTATCAACTATGGTGTTTTTCCAATTCAAACTACATATTAGCTATATGGATAAACCATTGAACACTCATGGTAGAGTAAGAGTAATGAAGAGGAGTAACTGGGTGTTTCATACCACTTTCTATGACTCTTGCTACAAAAAGCAGACACATTTCTTGGAAAAAAAGGAATGCTGTGGATTGTTTCTGTACGTCCTGAACTCTTAACACAATTCGTATTCATAGTTCTAGAAATAAAAACCTTTGGTCACTTCTCTGCTTTTAATTAGCAAAATTTTCCCTCTTCAAAATTATTTTCTTATATAATTCCTGCCTCAGGACTGAAAATTTTAGGACCTTTTTAAAAATATATATTTCTTGTTGAAAGTATTACATATATCTCTCTCCCCCCCCCATTTACCTCTTCTAGCCCACCTGCTCCCCAACCCCAGGACTTCACCCTATTGTTGATTGACTCCTAAAGGTAAAAGAACATCATACTTCTAGTCTGCTCTCCAGAAGAAAGTCATGTCTTCAAATGACAAGAATGCTTAGAAAATAAAATTTATATTGTAATATACAAAGTCTACATTAATTTTGCTATATGTGAAACAATATACATTATATTTATCCATTAATTATATGTCCTTAATGTTTACTTTTTAAATAAATACAGGGGGCTTTAAAATCTGTTTAAAAGTTTGCCCAATAATCTCATACTTTATCAATAAACTGCTGTCATGTTTAAAAAAAAAATGGGAATTGCCGAAACCGGTTTGGCTCATTGGATAGAGCGTTGGCTTTTGGACTGAAAGGTCCCGGGTTTGACTCCAGTTGGGGGCATGTACCTTGCATGTGGGCACATCTCCACAGTGGGGCGTGCAGGAGGCGGCTGATCAATGTCTCTCTCTCATCGATGTTTCTGACTTTCTATCTCTCTCCATTCCTCTCTGTAAAAAAAAATCAATAAAACATATTTTAAAAAATGGGAATTATTCCTGTGAAATTAGCACAGGTATATTTTTCTTCTTTTCCTCCTTTACAACAAGTTCCAACATAAAATGCCAAAGCTTTACTAGTAATATTAGTCCTATATAGGGTAGAGTGGATTTTCTAGTGTTAAAAAATAGAAATTACAATTAGGATAAAAGGAGTCTAGATTTACAATTTAGTTATCATGCAATCTTCAATAATTTTCTTATTCCATCTGAATGTGTCTCAGTTTCACAATCTGAAAAATTGGTAATAATAAATTATGTTCTTGAATGATAGGGGAGAAAAAAGGTGTTACACTAATGAATGCAGAATGCATAACAATGTGTGTAAATAAATAAACTTTCTTAGAGCAAGATATTATTACTGAATCTCAATATGCACCATATTGAGAAAAATTTTTTGAGATTAAACATTTAAAGAACATACTAGGAACACTATTAATGCTATAACATTCCTAGGGTAAATATATATCTTCCTCTCTCAATGTTCAATAGAAAGTAGTTAACTTCTATTCTCTAGGAAAAAAAAGAAAAGAAAAGAAAAAGTATGAGACGAATAGTCATACTTTCCAGCCAATGCCAAATCTCTCTAGCTTCCCCATATAAAAGGGGGAGTAAGGCAAAACCAAACAGAAGGAAACGCATGTGACTCATCAGCTTAGGGACTTCTGAGGTCTTTATCTTTGGAGAAGCTTCCCCTGGATGCCTGTGTTCACCTCTGTCAGGAGGTAAGTGATCTACCACTTGGGTACAACTACACTGAGTGGCCAGATTATTATGATCTATGAACACATAATAATATGGTCACTCAGTGTATAACCTATATAATAAAAGGCTAATATACAAATTGTCCTCTCTACCAGGAGTTCAACCAGCATGCAGACTGGCCAACCACCCATGTCCCTTCCCCCTGAACAGGTTGGCTATACCCCAACCATGCACTAATTCCTGTACCAGGCCTTTATATATGATCTGAGTGGCCAGATTATTATGCATTCAGAGATCATAATAATCTGGCCACTCAGTGTATACTTGTTTTTCTCTACCTGCATTTATAAGAGGAATTTCTATTTAGTGTTAGAAGTATTAGGAAACAGACTGTCTAAAAGCTAAGCTATGCTTATCAGTTTTACCAGCAATAAAAATGTATTTAATCTTCATGTCTCTAGTCTTATTTCTTACTAGAGTCCTGGTGCAAAAAATTAGTGCACTGGCGGGGGGTGTCCCTTAGCCCAGCCTGTACCCTCTCTAATCCGGGAACCTAGTGGAGGATGTCTGATTGCTGATTTAGGCAAATGTACATCCCTCTCACAATCCAGGACTGCAGGCTCCCAACTGCTTGCCTGCCTATTTGTCTGATTGCCCCTAAACACTTCTGTCTACCAGCCTGATCACCACCTAACTACTCCCCTGCCACCCCGATTGCTCCCAGCTGACCTCCCCTGCTATTCTGGTCATCCACAACTGCTCTCCCCTACCGGCCTGGTCGCCCCCAACTTCTCTCCCCTGTAGGCCTGATCTCTTATAATTGCCCTCCCCTGTTGGCCATCTTGTAATGGCCATCTTGTGACCACATGGGGTAGGCCATCTTGTGTGAGAGTGTGATGGTCAATTTCCATATTACCTCTTTATTATATAGGATTTTTCAATTGGTTCTAACTTTGAATGGATGATTTTTTTTTCAAATGTCTATCTCATAATTTTTGTCAGGTAGTCCAAATTGTCTTTAGAACCAATTTATCAATATTTTAAAAAATACATATTTTGATTTTGATGATGCTAAGAATAAATTAATATTGAGTAGAATTGCAAGAGATATATTTTAGTCTTCACCATTCTTTGTTATTAAAATGAATCATAGAATATTAAGGATAAATGAGAAAATTATTGGAACTGATGTAATACTCATTGAATCATCACAAATGATTTTTAATTATCACAAAATACATTTCCCAATAAGCCAGAATAAATTAATTCTACAAGTACAAAGAAAAATAAGGAAAATATTGGTCTATTTGAAATTGGAAATGAATTATAGCCTCTGGATCATTATTTATAATATAAAATCAATTAATTGACAGAAATAATTTTTTAACAAATTAATTCTTCATATGATATGAATCTACATTTTTAACAGAATAAAACATAATTAGAATTATCTTCATATTTTAACATAATGATTATTAGTATTCATTACTCATAGTCTTACTGACAATTATAATGAATATATATCAGTGTAAAAATATATCTTAAGTACCAGAATCTGGTGTTTCTCTTCTTTCTTACTAACAGAAACCCATGTTTTGTTGGAGGAACAATTTTTTGGCTTAAACATATAGATTTTCTGACGTACATTGCAAAGATGCGTGGCTAGTTGGTTAAATTGTAGCCAAAGGAATAGAAGTAGAAGTGAAGGGTACATCTAGAAGAGTCCCTTTAAACATTCTTTTATGCATGTTTCATTGTTCTTGCTTCTTAAACCACAAATATTTCTGAAGTCTTAGCAGTCTTTTAAAAAGAAAGATGAAGGTTGAAGAGAGCTGGAAGGAGACTGGGTCTCTGATGACTCAATGGAGTCATCAAAACAGCCTCGGATGTTTCTCTCAAGACTTTTCCATAACATAAAATGAAAGAAAATGCAAGATTTATGATGTTTTTTATTATTTTTTCTTCAACATACCACTGAAATCAAGTCATAATACATAGGAATCCTATACTACCTTTAACCAAGTTTATATGGCTGAGACATTGAGATATATAAAATATATGTCAGCAAGTATATTGGCTTGTATGTTGTATAACATATTATCACAAAATTAGTGGCTAAAACCACACCCATTATTATCTAAGTAGAGGCCTGGTGCATGGATTTGTGCACTGGTGGGGCCCGTTGGCCTGGCCTCTGAGAATCAGGTTGAAACTGGCTCTTTGACATCCCCCAAAGGGTCCCAGATTGAGAAAGGGTGCAGGCCTTGCTGAGGAGCCCCAGTGGTGCATGACCCAGGACTGGGAGGGACCAATCCATGCCCAGCTTGTCTCGCTCAGTCCCAATCAGCTGGATCCCAGTAGCAAGCTCACCTACTGTTGGAGCATCTACCCCCTGGTGGTCAGTGCACATTATAGTGACTGATTGAATGGTCAGACACTTAGCATATTAAGATTTTATTTTATAGGACTAGAGGCCCTTTGCACAAAATTCATGCATGGAGGCAGGATGTTTCTCAGCCCAGCCTGCACCCTCTCTAATCTGGGATCTCCATGTAAGATCAGGCCTAAACAGGCAGTCGGACATCCCTTCACAATCCAGGACTGCTGGCTTCCACCTGCTCACTGCCTGCCTTCCTGATTGTCCCTAACCACTTCTGCCAACCAGCCTGATCACCCCCTAACCACTACCCTGCCAGCCTACTTGATGCCTAACTGCTCTCATGCCAGTCTGTTGGCCCCCAACTGCCCTCCCTTGCAGTCCTGATCACTCCTACTACCCTCCCCTGCTAGCCTGATTGTCCCACAACTGCCTTCCCTTGCAGATCCTGGTCCCTCCCAACTACCTTCCCCTGCTGGCCATTTTGTGGTGGCCAGATTGTGTCCACATAGGGGCAGTCATCTTTGACCACATGGGGGCAGCCATCTGTGTGTTGGAATGATGGTAAATTTGCATATTATTCTTTTATTAGTTAGGATTAGATAGAATAGAGGCCTGGTAAATTGTTGGGGGCTGGCTGGTTTACCCTGAAAGGTGTCCTGGATCAGAGTGGGGCTCTCTTGGGGCATGGGGCGGCCTGGGTGAGGGGCCTGTGGTGGTTTGAAAGCTAGCCTCGTCCCCACCTAGTAACCAAAGTGGAGGCCCTAGTATCTGGGATTTATTTATCTTCTATAATTGAAACTTTGTAGCCTGGAGTAGAGGCCTGGTCCAGCCAGGGCAGGCAGAAAGCTTGGCTTCCTCCATTGCCGGGGAAACCCAAGTGTCCTGGTCTCTCTGTGGCCGCAGCCATCTTGGTTGGGTTAATTTGCGTACTCGCTCCTGATTGGCTGGTGGACATGGCCTTTGGGTATAGCAGAGGTAAGGTAAATTTGCATATTATTCTTTTATTATATAAGATAATTTTCATCGCTTCTCGGCCTTTTGGCTAAGATCAAGTGTAAGATAATTTTCATTGGTCAAGAGTCAGCACAGCTTAAATGAGTACTTCTCTTCTAAGCTCATGTGGTTATTGCAGTTTTCAGTTCTTTGACATTTTAGGCTGAAAATAAAATTTCTCAGCAGAGAGAAGTAATTTCTTGTCATGTTGTTCATGAGCATTTCACATTTTAGCAATTTGCTCTTCAAAGCCAACTGAAGAGTCTATCTAATGCAGATATAGTGAGAAATAATCAAATAGCCAAATAATAAAAATGACATCTTATCCCTATTACCTTTGTCATACTTTATTGATTAGTGACAAACCACAGATATCAACTACCAATCAAGGGGAGAGTATTTTAGGTAATAACACCAAAGTCTGGGAAACATGGGGCCCATATTAGAATTCTGCCTAGTACACCAAGTCTACAAAGTTATTCTTACAAAGAGATTCTGTTTGATGTCTCAATTTTCTTCTACAGTAATGTACTAGATATCATATTCTACATGGCTTTTAATAGAACCCATTAAAACAGGCCCCTTAAACACAGATCTCAGAATAAGCCATAACAACATTATTCACTAAACCCTTCAAATCTAAACTATAGTTGAAACTAACTTTCCAGATATTAAAAGTTACTTCTCAAGAGGAAAATCTCTAACCTAACACAAAGTGGTCTTTATCAAAAGTTTCAAAAATGTTAAGGCCTTCTAGAGTTTAAGATTTCTTTAATCACAAAAATCATATAATAGAAGTATAAAATAAAAAATGTCTGGACAGAGAAATCTCTCCAAATTTACCATTATGAAGTTTATATTTCTTCTTTTCTTGTGTTTATTGATACTTATTACATTGAGTTGTAATGATCATTTTCCACACTTACTTTTACTACTGAACTAAGCTGAGATGTTAAGTTTCCCAAGATAAGAATTTCTCTCATTCTTTTACCTTCTAATTGAACTGGGGTTATACAGTTTTCAGGTGCACAATTTTACAACACATCATCTGTACACTGTGTTGTATGTTCACCACCTCAAGTCAAATCTTTGTTCATCACCATTTAGCTACCTGTACCCTCTTCCCTCATTCCCCATCCTCCCCCTCCTTTTGGACAATCACCACACTGTTTTCCATGTTCCATAAATTTTCTCTATCTCTCCTTTTTTTTTCTTCAACTTCATTCAATCATTGTTTGTACTTCAGTGCTTACCCAGGGGCATTAATTCTACTCCCATTATTTCAATTGAACTGAGAAAAATCGTTTCATTAAACACACACACACACACACACACACACACACACAGATCAATCAATGAACTCATAGACATACATACATAACCATAGACACAGACAGTGGGTGGAGGGTGGGAGAGGGCAATTGGGAAAAAAGGGACATATGTAATAGTTTCAACAGTAAACATTTATTTTTTTAAAAAGCAACAAGAACATAAAACATTATGTACTTTAAAGTAGCCCTACCTTGTTTACCAGAGTGTAAATGAAATGTCACTTTATACAAGAAGTAATACATTAATACCTGTGTTATTAGAAACAAAGACTCAGTTAAAGAAATAGCCTAAAATACATGCTAGATATCTAAGTCTAGCTCTTATACTTAAGACAGATTTGTTAATATTGCACAGTATCTGTATGCTTATTTTACCTGAACTTTGGACAAGGTAAGATTTAAAGATTTGAATGTACCAAGATGAATTCATTTCTATATCATAAGAATAAAGATCTTTGTGCTGAGGCACTCTATATGAAAATCATATAACAGTAATCTATGCTTTCAAAAAGCAGCACTAAAATAAAAGTTAAAATCGTTAACCTTTTAGGTTGGAATTAGAGAATTTCACTTTGTTTGAATATCAAAACTGTCAATGCAATTCTGCCACGAACAAGACTAGACACTTCAGTGTATAGACACTCTGGAGTTGTTATAATATATGCTGCTTTCAAAATATAAAAAAATAAATGAAAGTGTATTATATATGTAAGCTCCTCTCTCTCTCTCTCTCTCTCTCTCTCTCTCTCACTCACTCTCTTTCACACACACACAAACACACAGACACACAGATATATCAAGATATTTAAAATTTCCCATTTTTATAGAAAAATCTATATAATCTAATTCCTCTTAATCTTAATTTCTTAAAATGAATACAAATGCTGTAAATAAAATAAAAATCATACATTAAGAGAATGTTAATGTGCTTTGTATTGTGTGGATGAAATTTATATATTATGGAGAGCACTATATTTAATTGGATTAATTGTGTAATATGTAAATTAGTCTATATAGTAAAGAGATAGTTTTCAAATTGACCATCACTCCAACACACAAGATGGCCACCCCCATGTGGTCAAAAATGGCCACCACAAGATGTCCGCAGAGGAGGGCATATGTGGGCAATCAGGACTGCAAGGGAAGGTAGTTGGCAGGGGAACCGAGATGGCAGAGGAGGGCAGTTGGGGGTGACAAGGCTTGCAGGGGAGGGCAGTTAGAGACAATCCAGTGGCTGGGGACCAGTTAGGCATTGATCAGGGTGGCAGGGGAGTGGTTAGGGGGTGATCAGGCTGGCAGGCAGAAGCAGTTAGGGGCAATCAGGTAGGCAGCCAGGCGAGTGTTTGGGATCCAGCAATCCTGGATTGTGATCCCAGGGGGATCGGGTCTAAACTGGCAGTCGGGCATCCCTTGAGGGATGTCCCATATTGGAGAGGTTGCGGGCTAGGCTAAAGTACACACACACACACACACACACACACACACAAACACACACACACAAGAGCACAAGTTTCATGCACTGAGCCTCTAGTATCACAATAAAGATTTTTACTGCTTTAATAGTCATAAGAGGATGTAAAGACATGACGCATTGTAGAAAATCTTTGCATATCTCATATCTGATAAAAACCAGTACCAAATTAACAAAGAAGTTCTAAAACATAACAATTAGAAAACAAACCACCCAATTTTAAAATTGGGAAGTGATCTAAAGAGACACTTCACCAAAGAAGATATACAAATGGTAAATAAGCATATAAAAGGATAGCTATAGTAAATATCCCCTGTCATGATGAAATTCAAATTTAAAATGATGAGATATCACTACACACCTTCAGGATGCCCAAAATACTGATCCAGAATATGATAACACCAATACTCTATAAGGATGTATACCTATAGAAACTGTTATTCCTTATTGCTAGAAGTGAAAAATGGTAAAGCCCTAGGGAAAATAGTTTGGCAGTTTTTTGCGAAACTAAACCTACCTTTACCACATAATCTAGCAACTGCACTCCTTAGTTTTTATTCAAATAAGTTGAAAAATATATCCACACAAGACCTGAATATGAATGTGTATAATTATGTGGTTCAATAGGTGATTGGACAAATAAACACAGTAATGTTATTCAGTACTCCCCCCGCCCTCGGAAAAAAAAAAAAAAAGGTCTCTGAAACCATGAAAACCAAGTGGGAATAAAAACTCCATATTGCCAAGTAAAAATGAACTTATCTGAAAAGCCAACATAATTTCATTTATATGATATTTTGGGCAAAAGATAGAATAAAATTATAAATAGTGGACAGGGATCTGGGGAGGGACAAAGAAAGGGAGGAATAAATAAGGCACAGATAATTTTTAGGGCAGTGAAACTTTTCATATATATAATGTCATGGTGGCTAAATGATGGCTACATGTATATATTTATCAAAACCCATAGAAAATACAACACAAAGAAAAAACACTTGTGTAAAACATGAAATTTAGTTGATAATAATATATCAATATTGGCTCATCAACTATAACCAAGGTATACATAACAAAGGAGACTTTGTGAATGTTTGCAGGGACACATGAGATGGCATATGGCTATATTTTCTATTTATTTATTTTTTCTGAAAACTTAAAACCACTTTAAAGTTAAAGTTTACTAATTAATTAAAGAATCAATTAGCCAAAAACTGTTTGGTTCAGTGGATAGAGTGTTGGCCTGCGGACTGAGGGGTCTCAGATTCAATTCTGGTCAAAGGCATGTACCTTGGTTGTGAGCACATCTCCAGTAGGAGGCAGCTGATTGATGTTTTAAACTCTCTATCCCTTTCCCTTACTCTCTGTATAAAATCAATAAAATATATTTAAAAAAAGAATCAATTATTTACATAAAAGAAACACAGAGCAAAACAGCAATGCAAATATAAAAAAGTGAATGAAAGGGCTCAATTATAGGTCAATTGACTGAATCACTGAATTTGAGAATATATCAACAGAATTTACCTGATCTGAACAATAAAGAATGTCAGTCAGAGAAAATAAACAAACAAAAAAAATGAATGGAATTTTGAAGATCTATGGGACAAAATAAAATTTCCAAAATTTCTTTCATCACAATCCAAGAAGAAGAAGATAAAGAGATTAAAATAGGATCCTATCTAATAAAAGAGTAATATGCAAATTGACCTTACATCTGCTATACCCACAAGACACACCCACCAGCCAATCAGGAATAGATATGCAAATTAACCCAACCACAGTGGCTGTGGCCACAGAGAGAGCAGGAGGTTTGAGTTCCCCCTACAATGGAGGAAGCCAAGATTCCGCCTGCACTGTCCAGCCCAGCACTCCATGCAAGGCTACAGAGTTTCAATTATAGAACATAAATAAATCTCAACAGAAATGGTGGCAGCCATAGAGCTGGAGAGAGCAGAAGGCTTGAGTTTCCCCCATTGATAAAAGAAGCCAAGCTTTCATAGCTCTGGCTGGCTCAGACCTCTGCTCAAGTCTACAAACTTTCAAGTATAAAAGATAAATAAATCCCAGATACCAGGGCATCTGCTTGGGTTGCTGGGGGGCATGGGTGGCCTTCAAACCACCACAGGCTCCTTGCCCAGACCACCCCATGCCCCAAGGAAACGCCAACCTTGATCCAGAACACTCTTCAGGTCAAACCAGCTGGCCCCCACCTGTGCATCAGGCCTCTATCTTATCTAATAAAAGAATAATATGCAAATTGACCATCACTCCAACACACAAGATGGCTGCCCCCATGTAGTCAAATATGTCTGCCGCATGTGGATACAAGATGGCCAGCAGGGAAGGCAATAAGGAAGGACGAGGTCTACACTGGAAGGCAGTTGTGGGTGATCAGGCTAGAAAGGGAGGGCAATTGGGAGAGACCAGGCCAGCAGTGGAGGGCAGTTTGGGGGAACCCAGGCCTGCAGTAAAAGGCAGTTAGGGGTGACCATGCCTGCAGGGGAGGGCAGTTAGGGGCAAACAGGCTGGCAGGAAAACTGTTAGGTATCAATCAGGCTGGTAGGGAAGTGGTTATGGGGTGTTCAGACTGGCAGGCAGAAGTGGTTACAGGTAATCAAGAAGGCAGGCAGGTGAGCAATTGGGAGTCATCAGTCCTGGATTGTGAGAGTGATGTCTGATTGCCCATTTAGGCCTGATCCTACCAAGTAGTCGGACATCCCTCCTAGGGAACCTGATTGGATGAGGTTGTAGGATGAGCTGAGGAACAAGCTCCCCGCCTCCCCATGCATGGATTTCACGCAACAGGCTCTAGTACAAAAAATAATGGCTGAAAATTCTCCAAATTTGGAAAAACACACATATTTACAAATTTTGGAAGTAGGACAAAGCCCAAACAGGATAATTCCATAGAAATCCATAACAAAGCACTTCATGATTATTTTTATGAAAAGTAAAAGAAAGAGGAAAAATACAATTGTGAAAGTGGAGAGAGAGAAAAAATGCATTTCTGTAGTGAAACACCAATTTAAATGCCAGAAAATTCATCTGAAACATGGAGACTAGAAGAAACTGGAACACCATTTTCCAAGTGATGAAAGAACTATCAACTGCAAATTCTGTATCTAATGAAACTATACTCTCTGAAATGAAGAAGGCATAAGGATATATTCAGTCAAAAGAAAATTGAAAGCATATTTTCCTAGAAGACCTATATTTAAGAGTGGCTAAATAAAGATCTTTCTGCAAAAGAGCCACTATAAAATAAAGAATGCTGGAGTATCAGGAAGGAAGAAGAACATTGTAAAATGCAGAAATGTAGGCACATACAATCAACTACTCTTCTCATGATTTACATAAGTCATGTCTGATGGTTGAAACTAAAATTATAACACTATTTGACACTCAAGATAATATTTTATTGGAGAATGTAAAGGAACAAAAGTGGAAATGAAATCTTCACAATTCACCTGAAGTTGTAAAATATAAAACCTGTAGACTGTGATTTCACACATATATATTTTAATTTTTATTTAAATTCTTTAGTGTTTCAAGTATTACAAATGTCTTTTTCCCCCCTTTGACTTCTTCCCAGTTGTTCCTGTGTCCCTCTCCCCTTCCCACTCTGCAAATGCCCTGACTCCCCTGCTATCTGTGTCCATGGGTTATGTTTACTAGTATATGCATGCATACAAGTCCTTTGGTTGATACCTTCCCCTTTCAGTCCCCCAGACATCTTCCCTCATAGGATCTACAGTCTGTTTGAAGCTTCTATGTCTCTATATCTATTTTTATGTGTCAGTTTATGTCGTTCATTATATTGCACAAATGAGTGAGATCGTGTGATATTTACCTTTTCTGACTGGCTTATTTGACTTAGCATAAAGCTCTCCAGGTCCATCTATGCTGCTGCGTATGGTAAGAGTTCTCACTTTTCTACAGCAGTGTAGTGGAATTGTGTGGATGTACCATTTTTTTAATCCACTCATCGGCTGATGAGCACTCAGGCTGTTCCCATATCTTAGCTATTGTAAATTGTGTTGCTATGAAAATATGAGTGCATATATCTTTTTTGGTTGGTATTCTGATTTTTGTGGGATATATTCCTAGAAGTGGGATTACTGGGTTAAATGTTTTCCACAGTGGCTGCACCAATCTGCATTCCAACCAACAATGCCACACATGTATATTTTCATACTTATAATAACCAAAAGAAAACAAAACAATAAAATATAACATACAAACACACTATAGATAACATAACAGGGAATCTTAAAAATATTCAAGTAATACATAGAAAGGCTAGAAAAATTGAAAAGAGGAAACACCAATAAGATTAATAAGAAAATAGCACAGTAGAGCACTAACATATCAATAATTATTAATATATCAATAAGATTACATTAAAAAAACACATTGCATTTAAAAAGTGACTCATTTATATGAAACATATGAAAAGACATCCTCACCCCTTTCAAAAATTGATAAAACTACTGGAGGAAAAAAAAAAAAGAAGAACATGGAGGATCTGAACAAGATAATCAGTGAATAGGATATAATTAATATATATTGAATAGTCCTCCCAGCAACAGTGGAATATACAACTTTATATTAAGTTCCAATGGGACATTCACCAGACTGGCCATATTCTGGATCATAAAACAAACATCATTAAACTAACAAAAATTGGCATTCTTCGAACTGTATTCTCTGTTGACAATGAAATAAAGATATAAATTAATAACAGAAAGTCAACAAAATATGTTATATATTCTAAATTATTCATTGGTTAACAACAATATTTCCTAGTAGTCCTACCTCATTTTGTGTTGTTTAGTGTAGCTGAAGATATATTGATAACTTTAAAAGCATTTAAGATAATACTTGCAAAAGAATAAACATATACTCCAGTGTTAGTAATTATTATCATGATTTATAAAATTACTTATTTTTTATCTTCTCTCTATCAATTTAGCTATGATTCTTGTTCATATAAGATGCTTTTTCATGTTAAATTTTATATTAAATTGGTTACATTAAGACAACCAAATTGTATTCTCTTTCTTGTTTTCTCTCTCACACTCACACAAATTAGCTACAAGTTTACTTGTCCTGCAATATCATGAGAGCTGTTACAAATAACTTGAAACCATTTTACAGAGAATCTAGAACAAGGTTAGAGATGTGCACATGGTAGGGTAGCAGTGCATTTATACTGAGAAGTGGTTGGATGTAGTTTGAAGCTTTGAGGATAGACATTACTAACATTGAAAATTCAATTATAAATTTTTAGTTTGTCCTAAATGAGATTGGACTTCATATCCTTTCAAACTTATTAAATTTGGTTTAAGACAGGTATGGAGAGGAAAAATAATCTGAAAATATTAACCTGAAGAATGAAATGGACAAGAAGGTTTTGGTTGTTATTTTTTTCAAGCCAAAACAAAAAGATGAGTCAAATCCAGACCCATTTACATCTCAATAAAGGATATTAATCAATAATAGACTTTATTTTTTTTTAATGTATTGGGGTGATGTTAATTTATAGGGTCATGCAGGTTTCAAGTGTACATTCTCATGATACACCATCTATATATTGTATTGTGTACCTAACACCCAAAGTCAAACAACCTTAGAACTTTCCAATGCTCATTTTATGTTTTCTTGGTTTCATATAATTATTATTACAATTTACATAATACACACACCAATTTTTTAAGAAAACTTTTAAAAGAATGTTTACATGCTTATTTGCAAAAGTAGATATCAAGGGAAAGTCTTATTTTTTAAAGTAAAATGAATTCTTATTTTTTTCAATAATTTAAATAAAGAAGACCCTATGGGTCAATATTTGTAATAAAAATAAGCAAGCAAATAAATTGTGCTGTTTCCAGGAAAGATAAGAATTCATAAAACAATCACTATGTTAAATGAAAAATTAAGGTATTTTCTCTGAAAGGAGAAAATGGGGCAGGATATTTAAAATTGGAAATGTTGAAATTACACTGATCAATTTAAGTAAGCCATATTTACATTTGTGACCTTTTAGAATTAGCATAAAAAACTTTTGCTCTGAATAACAAGTGTGAAAGTATATATACTTTGGCTAGGTAAAATAATGATTAATCATAGCATTATACTACATCTAGTAGCACTGAGAAAACAGAATGCTAAATTCAGATTTTTGAAAGATAAATTGATTTATATTTAGGTCAAATGTTTCTTGAAAGACTAAAAGACTGAAATATACCATATAAGAGAGTGTCTATTTAAAACCTATATCAGACAAAAAAAAAAAAAACTTGAGAGAAACACAGCTTCTACTTTCTTTAATGAATCAGAAAAGAAACAACAACAAAAATAAAATTTAAAAATGAATGGTAAATAGAGGCAAATTGCAGCTTTATAAAAAAAGCGTTTTAATAAAAGTTACCGGTTAATAAGATAAATGTCTATGTTAGTGAGCTTACTATAGAGTATTGAGTGCACTATTAGTCAATATGTAACCAGAATAAGATGAAAGATATTCTCCAATTCATTCATTCAGCTAATAGTAAGCACCATGTGCTAAATATTGTGTTAATGCTAGAGATCAGGAGGTATACAAGCTAGACATTGTTCTTCTCCCAGGGAATTTACACTGTAGTGGTGCAGATAAACAGTAAGTTTGCAATATATAAACAGGATTATGTATATGGTATATAATAATTTATTTGGTGGGTGTATATTATCTTGTTAAGAAAAGATCAATGTGGAGAAGCATAAATGTGCTTATTATTTAATCATATCAAATGTGGCTGTTATGGGCCAAATTTTTGTGTCCTCTCCTCCTTCCGCCACCCCCCCCCAAAAAAAAAACCACAAACAAACATATGTAAGCTTATTTGGTTGAAGGTTGGGCCTTTGGAAGGTATGTAGGTTTAGAGGAAGTCATGAAGGTTGGGTCATCAAGAAGAGATATACCTTTATAAGAGGAAGACACAGTACAGTGCTCATTCTTTCTGCGACATGATAACAGTGAAAAGGTGGCCTGTCTGCAAGCCAGGAAGAGTACTTTTCCATGCTGGCATCTTGATCTCAAACTTCCAGCTTCCAGAGCTGTGAAAAAATAAGTATCTGTTATTAAACTCCCAGTCTATGGTAAACTTTTATGGTGTGGGAACTGTGACAGGTGTTGGGAGGAGGAAGAATCTAGACATCTTAACCAGAAGAATAAAGTAGATGTAAAAAAATTATTTGTCATTTTAATGTAAATTAAGACATGAATGATGAGCATGAGAAGTCAGAGAGTTCTCCAAACCAAGGAAAAACTTTTCGGAAAGAAGAAACAAGTGCAAAGCTAGCTGAATGTTAATGAAAATGTCAAGGAGCTTGCATGTTCAAGTGAGTGAGAAAGTGAGTGGTAGAAGTTGATTTTGGAGGGTGGGCAGGAGTCAAATTGTGCAAGGTTTTTTCAGACTTACTAAGGCTTTGGATGTTATTCTAAGTGCAATAAGAATATATTGAAGGATTTTCAGCAGAATTTGATTTAACATGTAAAATGTTAAACTCTAGCTGTGAGGTTGAGGTTGTCAGAAATGGAATAAAAAGAATGGTAAGTAAGCTATTGCAGAAAACAATGTGAAAAGTGATAGAATGTGTATTAAAACTATGGCTTGGAAGACAGAGAGTTCAAAATATATTTGTTGAGCAGAACTAACATGATTTCCCAATAAATCAGATTTCAGAGATTTTTTTGTAGTGTCCTTTAGTAAGATGAGAGGCTGGGGGAGAAGCAGATTAGAAAGGAGTGGGGGAGCTCAAATTTGGACATGATGACTTCAAAATATCATCATTGTCTCACTGACCAACCTTTAAACAGGCATCTCTGAACCCTCTTTTTGACTAGACTTCTTCCTTATACCTTGTTCTCAGCCTGCTTAATCCAGTTTTAATAAGAATCATGCTACAGGAATGTAGAGAGAATCCTTTGTATCTGATCCTCCTTGACAAGTATTCAAGTTACTTATTCCACTCATTGATATCTTCTCACCTTGGATACCTTTAGCAAGAATCCGATTAATTCAGTTTAGCAAGAATCTCCCTACCAATGATATTTTCTTTAAGTAATTTTCAAATACTGACCCTCTAACTCTGCCCTTTGGCTATAAATTCTCTCTTGCTTTTGTTAACTTTACAATTCATCTCAGTTCTAGATTAAAATTTTTTCCTCTTATTGCAAAAGTACTGAATAAAATCAGTCTGTACTGCCTTTCATTAGTGTGGGTATCTATCTGTAACAGTTTGCATTATTAGGCTATGTCTGATATCAAACATGAATGCAAATCTCTAACAAAAACATATTTTCTCTATAGCAGATAGCCAGTTTATATATGGTTCCCAATTCCTTTCTTCCTTAGTGAAATACCTGATGAGCAAAATACAATCAATAGAACCAGAAGTATGTCTGCTACTATTAGAAATAGTGTCAACAATAAAAATAAATAAAATAAGTTGCTCAAAAATGTGTAGACCTATGTACCAAGTTAAAAGGTGCTTCTGAAAAAAGCAAAACCAGAACAGCTCCATGGCTCAGTGCAAATACTGCTCTCTGTAGGAACACTGGCTGGCCCTGCAGGTTATGTAAATGGGGTCATTTTCATTCCAGGACTAACACTCTTTTGTGCTTCCACTCATGTGTATCCTTAACAATTGGACTCTAAATAATGTGTTTGTTTTTTTCATGTTAAAATGTGCTTTGATTTAAACTTAGCTCTGGATGAAAACACATTTATGAAATAATTATACTTTAAGGTAAAGAAAATAATCACCATGAACAATATACTTTATAATTCTTAATAATGTTTTTGCAGGTGCTATAAAAATTGACTTGCTTAAGTTATATTGGCTAACTAAACATAGATTAATATAGGGATATAGATAAACTTTTAAGTACCAAAGCAGAATCATTTGCTTTTCAATTATACTGTATTTTTTTCTGTTTAATAAGAAAACAGCAAGTCCTGTAATCAATCCATCACTGGCAAAATGAAGCAGCAGTATAAAAATTCTACTGTTGTTTCCATCAGAAAGCATAATGTCAATGGTAGTGGGATAGAAGAAGCATCAATTTCACCAGGCAAAATCTGTTAGCTAGGACTGCTGTCCAAAACTGTCTGCCTCTACATTGGGTTGATATCAAACTGTATTGGTAACTGGTATGTTTGCTATTCAGCCTGACATACACTCCCTGCCTATAATTAGATTTAGGAAGAAAACCTAATTATATTTCCCTCCCAATATATCTGATAGTAGCAGAATAGAAGACACTTTCTATCCTGTGAAGAGTAGTCACAGCAGAAATTTTCTTCATGGAATTTGCTTACACTGCCCTATGTTACTTTGAAAATACTACTAATAATAGTAGCAATGATAATAGTTATATTATGACTTACAGTAAATGGTATACCACACCAATTTAAAAAAAATAATTTAAGGGACAAATGACAAAATTTTCATCTTGCATGCTGTTAATTCATTTTTTCCTCTGAAAAGTTAGAATTGAGTTTTTTGGTTCAAACAATTTATTTATACTTTTAAAAATAATAAATCCCTTAAAGGGGCATATATTAATAATATAAAACAAGTTAAATGACACTAAACCATAGGTTTTTCTTTATTTATATGAACAGTGAATGATTTTCATTCACCTAGAAATATTGTATTCCCTGTATAACAATCAGCTAAAATGTCAACAAAACTGTAAAGTTATATCTGACTTTCCCCTTTAGAATTATTTGAGCCTATTTTTCCTCCTACTATTCAACAAATATATGTATTTTTATGTACATTTATTGAGTATAGACCAGTTTTGAGAGAAGAAATATAATGACAATTTAAGAGAGATATGTTCTCTCTCTAATGAGGCTTACATGCAGAGAGTAGGAAGAAGTGAGTTTAAATGAGTAAATAAGATAATTGTAGAATGTGAGGAAGATAGTAAAATAAATAAGTAGGGTAATATATGACAAAATACGTGACTAGGTGAGGTTTACTGTAAGAGTTAAGTTATATAAAATTATTAGAAAAGACCCTGTTGAGGGTATATCCCAAAACCAAAGGATAGGAATGTGGAGAAAATTATAAAAGCCAATCAAAGAGCATTCCTGGAATTGGGAACAGCAAGTGTAAAAATCTTTAGGCAGGAAAGACCTTGGCCTGTTCAAGGAACAGAGAAGACACCTATATGATGATCTTAAAGATTTTTGAGAGCTAGAATACTACCTTCTATATATCTATAGATTCCTATCTTCTAACAACAACCTTAAAAGTAATATTACAAAATTGTTCAGTTTATAAAAGAATAAGCAATTGCAACATATGTTTATAATGCTCTAACACAGGTTTTAAAAGAATTATTTTGGTACTTTGCCCATTTTTTAAATTTGATTATTTGTCTTCCTTTGGTTAAATTGTATGTACTCCTTATATATTTTGGATATTAACTCTTTATCAGATGTATCATTGCAAAATATGTTCTCCTATACAGTGAGCTCTCTTTTCATTTTGTTGATGCTTTCTTTTGCTGTGCAGAACATTTTATTTTGATATAGTCCCATTTGTTTATTTTCTCCTTAGTTTCCTTTGCCTTAGGAGATCTATCTGTAAACATATTGCTATGAGAGATGTATGAGATTTGGTTGCCTCTGGTTTCTTCTTGGATTTTTATGGTTTCATGACTTACATTTAAGTCTTTTATCCATTTTTATTTTATTCTTGTGTATGATGTAAGTTGGGGATCTAGTTTCATTTTTTTGCATGTATCTGTCCAATTTTCCCAACAGATCTTGGCCTGTTCAAGGAACAGAGAAGACACCTATATGATGATCTTGAAGATTTTTGAGAGCTAGGACACTACCTCCTATATATCTACAGATTCCTATCTTCTAACAACAACTTTAAAAGTAATATTACAAAATTGTTTGGTTTATAAAAGACATCATATAGGTGTCTTCTCTGTTCCTTGAACAGGCCAAGGTCTTTCCTGCCTAAAGATTTTTGCACTTGCTGTTCCCAATTCCAAGAATGCTCTATCAAAGAGCATAAGAGACTGTGAATTGAATTTAAGTGTCATTAACTTAAAAAAAAATTAACAGCTACCTTTAGTTTTTTATTACAGATGGAGACTTAACATCAATAATTAATATACCTATGAATGGAGCAAGGTGGTAATTATTGACTATAAACCAAAGCCGATGTACATTATTTTATATTCATTAAATTTAAAAAACAGTAACTTAAAACCTAACTTAAAATAATAATTAGCCAAGACCAGTTTGGCTCGGTGGATAGAGCATCAGCCTGCGGACTGGAGTGTCTCAGGTCCGATTCCGGTTGGGGGCATGTGCCTTGGTTGCGGGCACATCTCCAGTGGGAGGTGTGCAGGAGGCAGCTGATCGATGTTTCTCTCTCATTGGTGTTTCCAATTTTCTATCCCTCTCCCTTCTTCTCTGTAAAAAATCAATAAAGTATATTTAAAAAATAATAATACTTATAATAATTTCTGAAAATATACTTTGATATTAATAGATATTAACTAGATTATATTGTTAAATAGCATATTAAACTATATTTAATATTTAAATATTGAAAACATATTTATTCTTCATTTAGTATTTAAAAATAATTTATTGATGTGGGCAAATACTGTTATTGGTATTTGAGACAATGCTTTGAAGAAAAATAATTTCTTTAGACACATAGAGTTTATATTTTTGTTGGACTGGGTAGTGAGAGAAATGGAATATAAATGAGTGAATAAGTAAATCTACTTATAGGATAAATAGTGAAAATTCCTAAAATAAATGCAAAATAAGAAAGATTATCAGTGCCAGGTAGAGAGACATTTCTATTTTATATAAGATTTATGAGTACTTTAGCTATGGTATATAGAATAGTCATGGCAGACATCATTGATAGAGTGAGATCTGAGCAAAAATTGAAAGGAGTGAGACAATCAGCCATGTAACTAAATGAGGGCAGGGTATTGAGTGCAAAGATGTCATGGAATCTGGACACTAGACTGTTGAACAATGAAAGACTTTGTATGTGTATATGCATAACCCATAGACAGACCACAGTGTGGTGAAGGCCCGAGGAGGTAGCGAATAGGCTAAAAGAGGTCAATGGGGAGAAAAAGGGACATGTGAATACTTTCAACAATAAAGATTTAAAAAATGAAATAGATTTTTTTTTAAAAAGGAAATGTCCAAGAAGCAAGACATCTAGCTTAACTTAGAGGGAGTGAATGACAGAACACTGATAGAAAATGAAATTGGAGATATAATTTCAAAACACAAGGCAATACTTCTTGTTAGAAAGAACCTACAGTTTTATAACAATATTTTAGTTGTATTCTTTATATAACTAGCACAATTGTAAGTAATAATATAAATAACACTATTTAATTCTCATAATCATCTTATAAATAAGCCTTGGAAACATCATATAATTTAAGAAGCAAGTAAGTTCCTAAAATTGAGTTCATTTTTATAGCAAGTGTTTTATTTCATTAATTTTGAAAACTATTATAATTCTTTATTTTAAACTTATTTAAATATTTATATTGGGATGAAATAACCTAAGTCAAAACTATATTTAGCACGCAATTAACAGCAGCTTTATTTTTTACCGAAGTGGATAAAATACACTGCAAAATAACATTCTAATCTCTGATTCATTGAGCTATACCTATTTTTCATGGTATGTGATGATCATCTGGCAACTTCATTTTTGCTCTTATGAGCTATTTGAATTTTATGTCCTTTAAAAGTGTTTGTATTTTATATAAATTCAGCTTCAAGTTGAATATCTGAATTCACAGATAAAATTAATAAATTAATTATCTGAATTCACAATAAAAGTATAATGATCTTTCCATTATAGAGGAATACACCTGAGGAAATTGAATATAAGTTTGATTTTGAATTCATATTTTATTCAAATATAATTCCTTTTATCAGACCATTTTCAGAAGAACTATTTTTACTCAATACATTTCCATCACCCATCACTCCAAATATGATGTGAATGGAAAATGAGAATCATTGTTAATGGTTAAACAAAATCAGAACATAGAAGAAATATGCCTATCAATGGATCTTACACAGTTTGGATAGATTGTTGATGAACCATAAGGCTCTTTTGAGTTAAATCCCAGTCATTGAAAGCCTTTCAAAAGTGTAGACAACAGCAGTGCCTTGCAATTTCTGACACCAGTGACAAATGACCTAAATAAAAAATACTGGATTTGCATATTCATAATGCAGTTTGAGTACTAATGGTTTTGACCACTAGGGAACTCTTGATTATAATTATGTTAATTTCCAATATGTTTCTCAATATTTTCTCTGTAGCAGTAATTGCTTACAAGAAAGTTAATACTTTACATTTAAAATAAAATATGAAAATAAAATGTTTGTTCCACAGAAACTGTATTATATCAGAAAATATATTCACATAAGCAAATATCAAGATAATTGACAGATTGTAATTGAATTTGTAGCAAGTGTTTTGTTTATATTTAAATGGCCTTTATATCAAAATCATAATAGTGTAACATTTCAGTGAAAAATGCATTGGTATTGTCCATAAGACAATGCTGCATTTCATTTATATTCTTGAATAACTGATGCCATGGTTTCTTGATCAATTTGACTGCAACAAAATATATAGATGATGTAACAGATAAAATAAATGAATTTATATGCTCCTGTCTGATGTAACCTCAGAATAAAACCTGACAATTAATAAGGAAATTCATTTCATCAGTGTATAATTAAAATTTAATAATGAGACTATATAGAACCTGAAAAATAAATAATATAAAAACCACCTTTTGTTCAACTTACAAACATAAAATGAAATTTGAATCTAAATATTTTTATCAGGTTGCAGGGACATAATATCCATATTTCAATATATTTACACAATTATGTTCTCTTCTTTTTAAATAAGCTAGGAAAATTCCTGTCATGGAGCTATTAAACTAACTTTCTTCAATTTAACCAGACAAGAACATCAAATATGTTCAACTGTAAAGTCTATAAAATGTTTGATATATTCAAAACACTAATTGGCACTGTAAGAAATTACAATAATTTTCTTAAATATGATGAGTATAGATAGAAAGATATTATAGGAATAAATGAGCACAATAAATACATATGAAACATATGAATTAGGGAAACTATGAGGTAACAGTGGGTTCATTGTGATGATGACTATAATGTTACATTTAGAAAATAGATTTATTATGTAGATTGATTTAAATAAAAATAGTAAATTTATATATTAATTTTGGTTACTTAGCAAATGTTCTTATTGAACAAAAAATAAAGAAATTGCTGATTAGGAGCCCAGGGTTCTGGAGCTCTGCTGTATAAACCTTTCTGAGAACTTGTACAGGATGCTTCAGTGGTAACCTTAAAAATAAGGAGTCATTGCTAAAGTTAAGAAAATGATATTTTTGTTCAGCAAGGTTTAACTGGAATGAATAACAATGAGTTAATTAATCAAAACAATGTTAATGCCGAGATATTCCAAATATTTAGAGAGAAAATATTTCTGCGTGAAGGGCAACATGTCAAATTAGATAATGGTAAAAAAAGGGAGGAAGGCAAGAAAAAAAAGAATCAGTGAAATAAATTTGCATAATGCTCTATTTCACCTTTTCCAGGGGAAAGAGGACATTTGATCAGCCCTAGCCTGGCCATCCTTTGTAATTGTAAACTTTAATTATTAAATCTAAAATAAAGTAGGATAGCATGGATTTGTATATTTAACTGTTTCTGTTATGTTTTACTAAATATGCCTTTCAAAGTTTCCAAACTAAAAGCATACCTTCATAGACATATTATTTTGTATTGATCTAATGAGATATGGCTCACTATTGTTGCTTTATAATTCTTGTGTAGTTTTTGTTACTAAAATAATGAGGCTGAGGATAGGGTCTTTAGTCCCTGACTCCCAAATGGCCTATTAGATTTTCCCAAGCCTGGAGGATATACAGACAGATAGTCAGATTCCACAGCAGGTGAAACTTATAATTGAATTATTATCTTAAATATAGCCTTTCCTGCACATCTAGGAATCTATTTTCTTTCTTCTATAAATTTTGCAATATTTCCCAGTCTTGTTGATAGACTTCCTGTGCTTTTTTCACTGTGCTCAAAAAACCATGCCAAGATGCAAAATCTATAAGGTGATTGTTTTTTGTTTGTTTTTGTTTTTTGCTGAACCTGGTTCTGAACTCTGTTCTACTCCCTCAATCAGAGCTAATTGATAAGATTTCCTTGTTTTAATTTTATTTTCTCTCTACAGCAGTATCTTTTTCAAGGAGAATCTTTTCAGTATCCTCCTTGAGATATAACTGTGGAGAAGAAGAAAGAGAAAACAAGAAAAGTTTGTCTAAAGTCAGCTATCCTAAGTTTTGTGGAAAATGGTTAATGCCTAAAAATTGACTCAAAACCCATTGCTAATCTATACCTGTTTTTTTGATAGTGTATATTTTATTAGCCAAATCATATTTTACATTTTAGAATGCATTTTATTTCCAAAATAGTATGTAATTACAGAATGTTTTAATAATATTCAAGTAAAGGAAAATAAAACAATAATCTCACTAGGTTTTTACAATAGCTCCAAAATCACAACATTAGGGGAGAATGTATATTTTGCCAGGAATCTGAATTATAATGAATTATGACTTATAAAATTCCTTAAATTTACTGTAATTTTAAAATTGAAATAATTAAGAAAGCATAAATTAACTAATGGTATTTGGTAAGGATAACTCTGCCACTTTACATTGATTAAGACAGTTTTACTTCGTATAAATCAGTGTTTTCAACAACATTAACAAAATAGAGGAATTAATATTGATAATATGAAGTAACCAAAAGCTAATACCTGAATTATACCTTCTAATATTAAAATAATTTATAGTGAATGATCAAAACATTTTTTTTCCTACAAATCCAATTAAAAAATCATGAACTTAAAAATTGAATAACACATAGTCCATGAAGTTAGGTTATTTCCAATCAATTGGTTGGAAATCAGTTCTTTTTAATTCAATGGATGATCCCTACCCAGATTAGCTCAGTGGATAGAACATCAGCCTGCAGACTGAAGTATCCTGGGTTCAATTCCAGTCAAGGGCATATGCCCAGTTTGGGAGCTTGATACCCAGTTAGGAGGCCTGTAAAAGGTGGCGATCAATGATTCTCTCTTTATTGATGTTTCTGTCTCTCTTTCTCTCCCTTCCTCTCTGAAATCAATTAAAAAATAAATCAATTGATGAAAAATGAACAAAATGCCATGACCACTTTCATTTTATTCATATACCTTTTGATAAAATAAATATTAGACAATGTAGTGAATGACCCAGGATTCCATATTACCTCAGAGTAGATTACTTTTTTTGAAAAATCTTATTATGTAACTTTTATGTTGCTTCACTGCATTCATTTTACTTATTAGTTAGAGCATGACAATTTATATTCTAGTTTAATATACATGAGAAAGTAAGGCAAAGTCAAGTTTAAAATAATAACATTTATTTTTTAATATTTTGCCTATCTGCATACATTTAGAGCAGTGTATATATAGAACCATTGACTCACTAATGACTTCAGTATCTTTTCCTAATGGCCTAAATTTGATTACACATCAGTTGAATACTATTGGATAATTAGACCATATTCAGCATGTTCCATATTTGTCAATAAATAATCTAAAAACATGTTATTCCTTCATCACATTTTACTTTAGATGAACAAATTTCAAATTGTGAGGCTATGTAGTCTATTAAATTGACAGCAGAGGTTCGTGGATTTAATTTGCTGAAGCAGTATAGTTTAGAAAATAAAGACAATGAAAGTAACTTTAATCCTTAAATTATATATAAAATATGATGGTCAAGGAGCTATCACATCAATAGAATTGATATCGGCCGAGATCGGTTTGGCTCAGTGGATAGAATGTTGGCTTGCGGACTGAAAGGTCCCAGGTTCGATTCCGGTCAGGGACATGTACCTTGCTTGTGGGTACATCTCCACTGTGGGGCCTGCAGGAGGCGGCTGATCGATGTCTCTCTCTCATCGATGTTTCTGACTTTCTATCTCTCTCCCTTCCTCTCTGTAAAAAATCAATAAAATACATTTTAAAAAAATAGAATTGATATCGGTTGTGATAGGTAGGTGAATTTTAGATTTAGTGGTAAATCTCATCCATTCATAATTAGCATAACAAATGTCAGAATGGGTAGTTATCTAAAGTCTGTAATGTCAGTTTATATGTGTTTTGGTTTGAACCCAGAAAAACAAAAGAAAAATCTATACTTATAAAAGGGTAATATGCTAATTAGACCAGGAGACCTTCTGGATATCCTTCCAGACAAAGCCATGCTGACAGGACTGAGGCAGAGTTGATTAGGGGTGATTAGGCAAGGAGAGGAGGACAGTTGGGGGAAAGCAGGCCAGCAGGCAGGTTAGCAGTTAGGAGCCAGCAGTCCTGGATTGAGAGATGGATGTCCAACTGTCGGTTTAAACTGGCAATTGGACATCCCCCGAGGGGTCCCAGATTGGAGATAGTGCAGGCTGGGCTGAGCATCCTCCTCTCTTCCCCTACCCTCATGTGCATGAATTTCATACACTGGGCCACTATTATAGTAATAAATAACCACACATGCTCACACATTTATCTGCTAAATTGTATAGGAAATTATCCATCCTACTTTATTTAGAAAGAGTTTATATGTGCTCTATTCAATAAAGGGAAATAATGATTTTTGAAATCAAACTATCTTTGTTTTATAGCATAAGTTAATTTCATATTTGAAATTACACTTTTCAGATATTGCATTTTTTACTCACTGAAAGATTGTGGCAACCTTGCATTGAGCAATTTTATTGGCTCTATTTTTCCCAAGAGCATTTGCTCACTTGTGTTACATTCGGGTATTTCCCACATTATTTGAAACTTTTCCATTATCATTATATGTATTATGGTGATCTGTGATCAGTGATCTTGATATTATTATTGTAATTGTTTTAGTGTGTCATGAATGACATTCATATAAGAAGGTGAACTTAACAATAAATATGTGGGTGTTCTGACTATTCCACTGACTGGCTGTTTCCTTGTCTCTTTTCCCTTTGGCCCTACCTATTCCCTGAGACCTGAGAAGTAACATAATTGAAATTGGACCAATTAATAATTCTACAGTTTCCTATAAGTATTCAAGTGAAAGGAAGAGTCACATATCTCTCACTTTAAGTCAAAAGTTAGAAATGATTACGTTTAGGGAGGAAGGCATGCCTAAAGTCAAGATAGGCTGAAAGCCAACCCTCTTGTACCAAGCAGTTGGCCAACTTGTGGATATAAAAAAAAAGTTCACAAAACAATTTGATTGCTGACATGAAGAAAGTCTTAGTGGTTTGGACAGAAGATCAAACCAAACCAAACATAACATTCCCTTAACCAAAGCCTAATCCAAAGCAAACCCTAATATTCGTTAATTCTATGATGACTGAAAGAGGTGAGGAAGCTGCAGAAAAAAAAAAGTATAAAAGGAGACACTTGTAATATTTTCAACAATAAAGATAAATTTTTAACGAAAGAAATGTATGATGCTAACAATGGTTGGTTCATGAGGTTTTAGGAAAGAAGCTGTCCTCATAATATAAAAGTGCAAGTGAAACAGCAAGAGGTAACGCATAAGCTGTAGCCAGTTATCCAGAAAATCTAAGATAATTAATAAAGGTGGCTGAACTAAACAAAGGACAAGTTAATAGATGCCACAAATTTCATTATTGTCTTATTTAAGAAATTATCACAGCCACTCCAGTCTTTAGCAACTACCTCCCTAATAAGTCAGCATCCAATGGCATCCAGGCAAGACCCTCAACCAGCAAAAATATGAATTATTAAAGGCTGAGTTGATGTTCAGCACTTTTTTAGCATTAAAGCATTTTAAAATTAAGGTATACACATTGTCTTTTTAGAAATAATGCTATTGCACTCTTATTAGACTACAGTATAATGTAAACAGAACTTTTATATGCAGTAGGAGACAAAAAAAAACACAACCTCATGTGATTAACTTTATTGTGATATTCACTTCATTGCACCATTCTGAACCCAAACCAGCAATATATCTGAGGCATGCCTGTAAATAATTCAGTAATTTTAAACTTCTATATTAAAGAAAACTTCATAAAAGAGATTTTAATGCATACATATTTCTTTCTCATTTTCTACTTCACTCTATTTTTCAAAAAATGAAGTTTAAAATTTCACCAAAAATGTGAAATTTTAAACTTCATCAAGAGATTTTGTGTGTGTGTGTGTGTGTGTGTGTGTTGTGTGTGTGTCTACACAATAATCAGGGTGGCCTTGTTAGGTAGGCTTTATGCTGACTTCCCAAGTAGAGAAGACACCCTTCCCTTCTAACCCCTTGTCAAGCCCAGAGACTCTTTGCAGTATAAGCAAAGAAGGTGCAGATGCACCTGACAGATCTTGCTCATCCTGTGCTTTCTCAAAAGCCTGGGTAGCAGGCCTAGGAGGCTGCTGTACTCCCTGAAGCCAGGCAGAAAGACACAGATTGGATCTCATATCCCTCACTGGGTTAGGGGATGCCTTATCAGCTCCCCTTCTTTATTATAAGAATCCAATTCTTAATTATAGATATCCAATTCTTAACTAAGAAATCTAATTCTTTTTTTTTCTGCCATTACCTTTTAGAGTTATGAAACCAAGCGAGATAACTTAGTTGTAATTTCTTAATAAAAATATTTTATTTCCTGAATTATTATTTGGTAGTAATGTATGTAGTTATATAATAGTTCCTGCCCTAAAAACATTAATTTTGCTGTCTATTACCAACTTTTTAAAAATGTCACTTTACAAAAAATGAATCTTAAAAACACATTTAAAGTGTTTGTCTATCTACTTAACTTCATAGTTTTACTATGAAAAACATTATTTTTTTTCCTCTTTGGCTTATCAAAAACTTCTTGAGTTCTTCACAGATGCAGCAACAATAGAAAAAATGCTAGTAACATTAGCAGATATTTTTCTCCAGATAGCAATGACTCTATTAACAGCAGGAGAGCAAACTTAAGCACCCAGCTTTCATCCAATTCAGTTAAAGGTACTCTAAGAATATCTAAGTTTGGTCATCAATTAAATTCACTCTGAGAGACCATTAAGGCATAATATATTGTCAATTCAACTAAATTAGAGTCCTAAACAAAATCGGCTTCATTTGTCCTCTGTCCGTAGCTCCCCCTGTTGGTAATATCATGTTGTTTACCCATAGCAGATAGAATAATACCCAAGAGTAGTGGCAAACTACTCATCATCTGCAAGGTCAAGTCACCTTCATATTTTTATCCAGATGCTGTGGGTTCCAAGTTCCTATATCATTTCTCACAATTGCAATGCATTAGTAATAAATAAAATCAGGGAAAATATTGCCTCATTCAGAAGCTAAATGAATTCTTTGTCAGCATCTCTTATTTTTCAGATCAGCCCTCGTTATAAATCTTCATGAAACATGTGTGCAGTTCATCTTTCAGAGTGTTAATGACTAGCTTAATATTATAAGATGAACATTTTATTCAGGAGCTTCTGCAGTTGATTAATTCTCCAAAAAACTATGTGAAAAGTTAGTAGGGATGAACTTAAATTTTGTCAAATGAAACTCTATTGTTTTTTACAGGCAAATTAAAAAAAAATGAAAACAGGTTCACTAGCATATGGGATTATGCTTGAATTGTTGAGCTTTATATAAATGTTTATTCTTCATCTCTTTGGTAATCTGCTAGATACCTACCTGTTTAAAGAAAATGCATTGACAAACATCAGAGCTCAGATTCTGAGCATTACATACAGTTCATCATGCAAGGATAATTAAAAAGGAATCCATTCTTAACTCACATCTGTCAAAGATCATTAAAAAAAAAAACGAAACACAAACACCTAATTCAAAACCACAGCAATATTTCTTTTTTTCTTAATTTTCTTCTAAATCACACTCTAAAGAGCTTCTTGTTTGCCAACTGCTCTCAGCAAATCTCTCTGAAAGATAGTTTTCCATTCCTCTTGTCCAGTTTAGAAAATTCCTTACTCTGAATTAATTTTCTTCTTCCAAGACTGGTGGTGTGAATGTGACTTCAGTTACAAAATTCTTGTAGTGGAAAATAGATATTTTATTTTTATATTATTATCATTATCTTTTAAAAACCAGAAACATAGTTGTTTATTGTCATTATCATTATGTACTGTACATAAGTGTATGTGTTATAATTTTACACAAATGGAGGCACAGTAGGGTTGTTTATACCAGCGTCAACACAAATATGTCAAAAATAGACTTTTATGATGCTTAATTTAATATTTTAGACCATCATATGAGTCCATATTCTATAGGATATTTTTTTTCTGAATTAAGGACAATCATGTTTAAGTCCAAAACTTTATTTGTATGTTTATAAACTTAGAAGGTAAAAATGTCAAATGATAAAAACTGTTTTGATTTTGAAACTTGTGTTTACCTAAATATTTATGTTTCAGAAGAATTTAATTTTTATGAATAGAAATGTTGAATTTTTACTGATCTAATTTTTTAATAAGTTGATATCTCATTTACATAAAGTCCACATATTTTACAGTGTATAGTTAAATGGCTTTAACTATATTTAGAATTGTGTAACCATGACAATTTTAGCATATTTTTTATTATTTCCAAAACAAATATTTAGCTCTTTACCAGTCACTCCCAATTCTCCCCCTCCCGTACTTATTAGCAACCACTAGTATACTTCCTATCTCCATACATTTTCCCCAATCATATCAGATAAATGAAATCATTCAGTATATGGACTTTTGTATCTGGCTTATTTTTTTAAGCATGTTGTATATATATATTTAAATTAAATCTTTATTATTCAGATTATTACATTTGTTTCTCTTTTTTCCTCCCCTCCACCAGGCTCCCACCCTTCCCTCTACTCTTACCTCCCTCCTGTTGACCTCATCCGTAAGTGTATGATTTTTGTCCAGTCTCCCCCTGTACATCCCTCACCCCTTTCCCCCTGAGAATTATCAGTCCACTCCCTTTCTGTGCTCCTGATTCTATTATATTCACCAGTTTATTCTGTTGATCATTTTTTTAATTCACTTAATTTTTAGATTCACTCATTGATAGATATGTATTTGTTGTTCATAATTTTTTATCTTTGACCCATTTCTTTTTCCTCTTCTAAAAGAGTACTTTTCACTATTTCATATAATACTGGTTTGGTGGTGATGAACTCCTTTAGCTTTTTCTTATCTGTGAAACTCTTTATCTGCCCTTCAATTCTGAATGATAGCTTTGCTGGATAGAGTATTCTTGGTTGTAGGTTCTTGCTAATCATCACGATGAATATTTCTTCCCACTCCCATCTGGCCTGCATTGTTTCTGTTGAGAAATCAGATGACAATCGTATGGGTGCTCCCTTGTAGGTAATTAACTGTTTTTCTCTTGCTGCTTTTAAAATTATGTGTCTTTTGCTCTTGGTATTTTAATTATGATGTGTCTTGATGTGGTCCTCTTTGGATTCCGTTTATATGGAGTTCTGTGTGCTTCCTGGACTTGTAAGTCTATTTCCAAATGTGGGAAGTTTTCAGTCATAATTTCTTTAAGTAGGTTTTCAGTATCTTGCTCTCTCTCTCTCTCTTCTTCTGACACCCCCACAATTCTGATGTTGGTACTCTTGAAGCTGTCCCAGAGACTCCTTACACTATCTTCACATTTTTGGGTTCTTTTTTCTTCTTGCTTTTCCAGTTGAGTGTTTTCTGATTCTTTATATTTCAAATTTTTGACTTGATTCTTGCCTTCCTCTAGTCTGCTGTTAGGTCTCTGTATAATATTTTTATTTCAGTCAGTGCATGTTTAATTTCTAGTTGGCCCTTTTCCATATGTAGTTGGTCCTTTTCCATGTCTAGATGGTTCTTTTTCATCTTCTCTTGGTTCTCGCTAACTTTATCCATCTTTTCTAGGATATTCTTGAAAAACCTTATAACAGTGGTTTTGAACTCTATATCTAGTCATTTATTTTCCTCCATTTCTTTTGTTTATGATCTCTTCCTTTGTCTTGGCATTTTCACTATGCCAGGAGATCTTCTGTGTTGGATTCAGCCTTATGATACTAGACTTGCAAAACTGCAAAAGCCTCCCTGTTGAGGTTGAGATGGGTGGAGTCTCAGGGCTTAACAGATCACCTTGCCTTCCACTCAGCTCCGCTCTCCATGGCCCCTGAATTTCACGTGTCTGGGTAATCGCTGGAGCAGTCCCTGTGTGTGCGCATGCTCTCCCAGTGCCTCTAGACTGCTGCCTTTCTGGCTCCTCTGCGCTTCAGGACCATATGAATCTGGATCCCCAGGGTTTCACCCGAATCTGGGGTTTAGTGGAGTTAGAAGTGGCACAGTTGGGATGCTTTGTCTCCCGCCCACTTGTGAAAGCCAGTGGCACAATCAGCAGTCAGTCTTCTGCGCGCAGTGCTGTGTGCACCAACAGACTTCTGCCCTTTCGCGACACCCCTAAATTTCTCTGCACTTCTCCCTTTTCACAGTCCAAATTCTCTCTGTAGGAGTTATGGCTAGACCAGGGGTTTGGTGTCATAGGATATGGGGTTCAATGCAGTTGGGATTCTCTATCTCCCTCCCACCAGAGAAAGCCAGCCAGGTACTCTGGCACCCTCCCTCTCCACGCTCATGTGTCTCTGTACCTCAGCTTTTTGCAGCTCCTCTGGGTCTCTGTGAGCCCCTCTCTTTCCTTCTAGTTGTAGAATTTCCACTCAGCCAGCTTTCCTGTGGTTCTGGATGATGTCTGTTCTGTCTTTTAGTTGTAGTTTTGAAATTGTTGTGTGAGGCAGCAGTGTAGGTGTTTACCCATGCCACCATCTTGGTTACTCCCACTCTTATCTCAAAGCATGTTGTTTAGAAGAGTCATCTATATTATAGAATATATTAGTATTTTATTTCCTATTATTAGTTACTAGAGACCCAGTGCACAAAATTCATGCACCAGACGGGGGGCCCTTCAGCCTGGCCTGCCCCCTCTCCAATCCGGGACCCATCCTGTGATGTCCAACTGTCAGCAGTCGGACATCCCTCTCACAATCCTGGACCCCTGGTTCCTAACCACTCACCTGCCTTCCTGCTTGATTGCCCCTAACTGCTTCTGCCTTCCTACCTGATCACTCCTAAAAACCTCTGCCTGACTGACTGCCCCTAACCTCGCTCCCCTGCTACCCTGATTGCCCCTAACTGCCTCTGCCTTGGCCCCTGTTACTGTGGCTTTGTCCAGAAGGATGTCCAGAAGATGTCCAGTCTACCCAGTCTAATTTAACATATTACCCTTTTATTAGTATAGATGGTATAAATATACAATATTTTATAAAGCTATAAATATTTCAGAAAAATATGACTCCATTATGATGATCGTGGATACATCAGCTTAGCTATAACAACAAAAGCACAAGTAATAAAAGAGAAATTTTATCTGTTAGTTTGGACTATATTAAAATTAAAATATTTTGCACTCCACAGGACACGACAAAAAAAATGTAAAGATAATCACATATCTGATAAGAAATTTTATCCTGGATATATTAAGACCTCTTTTAATTACTCAATAAAAATACAACTCAATTTTTTAAAAATACATGATTTGAATAGACATGTTTCTAAGGAAGATAAGTTAATTACTAATAAGCACATGGAAATTTATTCAAAATCATTAATCAACAAAGAACTGCAAATCAAAACAAGGAGATATCACTTCACTCCTACTAGAAAGACGATAATCCTATCTAAAAAAAGAGGGAATATGCTAATTGACTCTCACTCCATTGCAAAGATGGCAGTGCCCACAGCCAATAAGGAGAAAAAATGGCAGTCCACAGCCACAAGATTGTGGCACCTCCTTCCCTCAGCCCCCCTGGTACATCAGGTGAATGACAAGTCTAGCCCGGGCTTGTCATGCATCTCTCTTCAGAATCCCCCAATCCCTTCAGGCCCCCAGCCACCCAGGGCCAGCCCAAAGCACAGGCAAGCTTTGGATGGCAGATACACAGCAGCCCAGGGATGCCCAAGGCTCAGGTAACCAGGACCAGCTGAGGCTTGTGATGCCAGCAGTGGCAGAAATATAGATGTGATGAGGGTATTGCCTTCCTCTGATTGCTAGGTTGCCTCCTGCCCCTGAGGGCTACAGGATTGTGAGAGAGTGGCAGGCCAGATTGAAGGACTCCCCCCTCAAGTGCATGAATTTTCATAAACTGGGCCTCTAGTTATTTATAACAGCCAAAAAGTAGAAGCATTTTGTTTTTTAAGAGTAAAATGAATAACAATGTTTTAATGTAATTTTATAAGATTTAAAAATGCTATAACATTATTATTGAAAAAATGAAAAAAAATTAAAACTAATATATATTAGTTACTTTATTATAAAACTAGTAAAATAAATATACCCTTAACAGCATTATATTATCTAAATCTATTTTATTTATTGGATCTAAATGACACTCAGATGGTTTATCATTACTTTGAAAATAAATCATCATTTATTTTCTGTGACTTTAAAATACTTCATCAGTGTCTACTCCTTTTCAGATCTATGAACTTTCTAACATAATCATTGCTGAGTGTGTGATGATATGACATAGCATGTTCATGTTTCTTTTCAACTCCTTCTAAAATATACATCCTCTCTTTCCCCCACTGGCCCTACTTATAACACAAATGAAACTCTTTTGTTTTATAATTAATTTATTCATCTAGTCAACATTTTTTCAGTACCTGTCTTGTATTACACATTAGACTGTAAGGATATAGCAGTTAATAATTGAAAAAAGAACTATCTTCTGTCTTCACAAAATTTATGTTGTTAAAATCTTAGATAATCCTTGGATATAATTTTCTCCAGAAAGTGAAATGTGACTACCCACTGCTGTCCCATAATCATTGGCACAACTACTGAGGCCCATCATTAATTCTCTTTAAGTGAGGTCATAGTATCTTCTGCTTAAAAAGAACATATGTCACACTTTATATCATTTATGGGATTAGTTGTGGGAAAGAAAGCAATGCTTGAACTGAGAATTGTCAGATAAAAATGGATGCTTTTAAGTGAACCTCTATGATGTGAGGGTCTGTTATACAGCAGCTTCCTAATGCTCAAGTGGGGACATGGATTTCCGTACAGTAAATACTTACAAAAGTATCTATTGCTTTGGCTTTTATATTTGATGTCATCATGCCAATAGCTCTATGAGTCATAAGTTCATTTTTACATAGAAATGACACTTGTACTACCAGACAAGTGGTTGGCTGCTCCACTTTTAAAATATTAAAAAAGGTTTTCACTAAAGAGTACACACAATTCAACACTTTTGCTAGGTTTTCAAGGGCTTTTTGGAAAGAGTGGTTAATATATTACTATCATACCTTGCCTTTTCCTAGGAAAATATTAACAATATGAAAAAAGAATATCTGTAGAAATTTTAACTGCTGAAATAGGATGTTTAAAGAACTAAAAATAATCTATATACTTAAAAAAATTTACATGCACATGTGATGGATCTCACCCTATAACGCATGTTTGGGAGCTCAATGAACCGGATTCTTTCTACTTCATAAAATAGAATAAGTAATGTACATTTCTGTATTCCATTAATTCATGTGAAGTACCATTTAGTAAATTAATACTTAAGTGCATTAAGTTTGATATACTTATATCAAAGTGAATTTGAAGAAATAAACATCCATTTCTTTGCTACAATTATTACCTACTAGAGGCTCAGTGCACAGAATTTGTGCACGGGGCAGGGTGTCCTTCAGCCCAGCCTGCTCCCCCTCCAATCTGGGACCCTTTGAGGGATGTCCGACTACCTGGTAGGATAAGGCATAAACGGGCAGTCAGATATCCCTCTCATAATCCAGGCCTGCTGGCTCCCAACTGCTTACGTGCCTTCCTTCCTGATTGCCCTAAGCACTTTTTCCTGCCAGCCTAATCACCCCCTAACCACTCCTCTGCCAGCCTGAATGATGCCTAACTGCACCCATGCCAGCCTGTTTTCCCCTAACTTCACTCGCCTGAAGACATGGTCACCCCTAACTGACGTCCCTTGCAGGCCTGGGTCCTGCCCAATTGCCCTTCCCTGCAGGCCCAATCATCCCCAACTTCTCTATCCCGCAGGCTTGATCACCCACAGTTTCCCTCCCTTGCAGGCCTGGTACCTCCTAACTGCCCTCCCCTGCTGGCCTGACCACCCACAACTGCCCTCCCTTGCAGGCCTGGTCATTGCCAACTGCCCTCCACTGCTGGCCATCTTGAGATAGCCATCTTCTGTCCACATGACAGCAAGATCTTTTGACCACATAGGGGCAGTTATCTTGTGTGTTGGAGTGATGGTCAATCTGCATAATATTCTTTTATTAGATAGGACAAAGGCCAGGTGCATGAGGAGAGGTGGCAGCTGGTTTGCCCTGAAGGGTGTCCTGGATCAGAATAGATGTTCTCTTGGGGCATGGATTGGCCTGGGCGAGGGGCCTGTGGTGATTTGCTGACCAGCCACACCCCCCAGCAACCAAAGCAGAGGCCCTGGTATCTGGGATTTATTTATTTTCTACAACTGAAACTGTGTTGCCTTAAACGGAGGCTTGGGCCCGTCAGGGTGTGCAGAAAGCTTGGCTTCCTCCATCGCCGGGGGGGCAACCCAAGTCTTCTTCCTTCTCTCTGTGGCTGTAGCCATTTTGGTTACATTAATTTGCATACTTGTTCTGATTGACTTGAGGGCATGGATGGTGGGCATGGATGGTGGGTGTAGCAAAGGTACAGTCAATTTGCATATTACTCTTTTATTAGATAGGATTATGTTCTTCATAAATCTATACTACTGAAATCAGGTTTTGTTTTGTTTTAATTTGAAAGGAAAAGTGATTCTCATTCTTTGACTCACCATAAATTGGACTAAACCAAATCCAAGAAATAGGGAAATAATGATCATTTTTACCAATCTTTATTTTATAATAGTGGACAGAGTGGATTTATTAGGTAAGGATAGAATTTCTTCTTAAATTAGCTTTAAAGCAAATAAAAAGTAGGATATGAGAGAGCATGTATTGCTTACTTAACATAAAAAATACTGATGTAGATTAGCATGGATAAATTTATAATTTCAAACCTTTCATTATTATGTAGTATTTTATTTTTGTTGTTATGTTTTGAATGTATTGATTTTAGTGTTCCACAGGCTTTTCATTCCTGGGACCCATGCATAGTTACAAAGATAATTGTTACCTCCTTTAATACATCCTTTTACTGACAAAGTAAATTTTAGGTATCATGTTTTTCCCAGTAGGGTTAGCAAAAGTAGCTTCATGTTGAACTAAAACAGCACTGGGGGAAGTTATGAAAGTTATCCACCTTAACTACATAGGTTGAAAGTGAAGGGAATGCAATCTGTCTACTTGAAAATGGTTGCAAATGAAAAATACCAGTAATTTACCTGGAAGTCCAAATTGCTATTAACATTTTAAGCTAACCTTATCTAATAAAGAAGGAATATGATAATTGACCATTATGCCCTTACAACATGGTGGCACTCACAGCCAATACGGAGGGAATATGCTAATTGACTGCCATGCCCCCACAAGTTGGCAGAGCCCACAGCTGCAAGATGGTGGTACCCAGTCTCCTTAGCCCTGCCTCATCCAGCCAGATTTCCCCCGCCCCCACGGCCCCATGTAACCCAGTCCCTACAGCATCCAGCCTCATCCAGACTTAGTCCCCAGTCCCTTCAATCCCACAGGGGAAGGCAGCTGGGAGCAATCAGGCTGGCAGGCAGAGTGGTTAGGGGCAATCAGGTAGTCAGGGAGGTGAGTGGTTAGGAGCCAGTAGTCCCAGATTGTGAGAGGTATCGCAGATTGAAGATAGTGCAAGCTGTGCTGAGGGACACACTACGCCCCCCGCCTTGTGCATGAATTTCATGCACCAGGTCTCTAGTCCATACATAAAATAGAAACCATCCACATAATGTTATAAAAATCCACTACTGACCATTCTTTATTTAGTGCCTACATTGACTATATTTAGTCTGATGAATGTAAGTTTTATACTAAAATTCTCCCTTTCCTTCTCTCCATTTAAATCACATATGTCAAATGCTCTAGTTAGGAATTCTATGTTAAGGATTAAATTAAGGAATACATTCATTTTACCTGATACATATTTTCTAAGCTGGATAAATTGAGGAACAGTAAAGGATTAATTAAAATACCCCTGGCTTATGATTTGATATAGAAATAAAGGTGCTTCCAGTTTTATCCCTTATTTTTATGATGATATAGTTGCATATATTTTATTGAAACACTTTTATTTCCCACCAGCATGCCTTTTATAGAATATCACACAATAATTTTTTAAAAAATCCATTTTAAGTGGTAAATCACACTTCAATATTAATAATAAGAATCTAAGAGTATGCCGAAACCCGTTTGGCTCAGTGGATAGAGTGTTGGCCTGAGGACTGAAAGGTCCCAGGTTCGATTCCGGTCAGAGGCATGTTACCTTGGTTGTGGGCACATCTCCAGTGTGGGGCGTGCAGGAGGCGGCTGATTGATGTCTCTCTCTCATCAATGTTTCTGACTTTCTATCTCTCTCCCTTCCTCTCTGTAAAAAAATCAATAAAGTATATTTAAAAAAAAAACACAATACATTTTTTTAAAAATCCATTTTAAGTGGTAAATCACACTTCAATATTAATAATAAGAATCCAAGAGTATGCCGAAACCGGTTTGGCTCAGTGGATAGAGTGTTGGCCTGCGGACTGAAGGGTCCCAGGTTCGATTCCGGTCAAGGGCACATACCTTGGTTGTGAGTACATTCTCAGTAGGGGGCGTGCAGGAGGCGGCTGATTGATGTCTCTTTCTCATAGATGTTTCTAACTCTCTCTCTCCCTTCCTCTCTGTAAAAAATCAATAACATATATTTTAAAAAAAATAAAGAATCCAAGAGTAAAAATATCTCCTGTATATTTCAAGAAAAAAAGATAATAGATCAATAAAATATTTCCAAAATATCCAATAAGTCAACTTCAATTTAATTGTTCAGCATACATAGCCAAAACCCTGGGTGGAAGAATATATATATATATAAAGGCAGCGACCTGAACACTGTAATGACCAGAACAACCTGTCACTATGATGCCCACTGAGGCCATCGAACCAGGCTGATCAGTGGCTGGCTACCCAACCACCTGCATCCCCTTCCTCTGTCTGGCCCCACCCCTGATAAGTCCCCACCACCCCAATCTGCCTATGGTCCTTTCCCCAGCCAGCTCTGCCCCTAATCACCTCTCACTCCACTCAGGGGCAGGGCTGGCTGGCCCACCACCCATGACCCCTCCCTCAGGCTGCTGACCCTGGTTGGACCCCCCACTCCATTCAGGATTGAGGCTAGCTGGCCAACCTCCCCTGGCCCCATTTGGAGGCTGGGCCAGCCAGCCCATCACCCACAGTTCCTCCCCATGGCCAGCCCCATCCCGACCCCAATCAAGGGTGGGACCTTTTACCTATAGCCCACAGCCCCTCCCCCCAGCCAGCTTGGCCCTGATAGGGCCCAATCAGGGGCAGACCCATTGGCCAACCTCCCATCATCTCCTCCTCCAGACAGCCTGGCCCTGATCCACTGATTGGGGTCAGGCTGGCAGGACACCACTCATAGATGAATTCATGCACTGGGCCTCTAGTACTTAAATATTTCTGAAGAAACCTTTACTAAATGAGAAATGAGCAATATTTCATGTAGTTAAATACAATAAACTGACTTCTGGAAAATCTCAAGAGAAGAGTTACAACACAAAGTACTAAGGATCTAGAGTAAAACCATGTCTTTGACAACAGAGTAATAAAGCATAGAATTTGTAAAAGACACAATAGACAATACCTTCCTGTAAGACATCAAGTGATTATGGGATTGGAACTGTCAAAAATGGGCTGCTGAAGTATTTTCTGACCCACCAAAATATAATAATTGTCAGGAAGTCATTGCAGCAACCCACTGTACCAGGCAAATAATGCATTTGGAATGAAAAGCCCACAATAAAAGATAACACCTACATGTTATCTCAGTGACTAGCTCAGAAGTCTTCACAACTTACTTTTGTCACACTTAAAATTTACCCTTTAGCTCAGTCTTTTTGGTCTCAGGGTTACAATAGACTAGCAAGGAAAACTAGATTTTAATAAGCTACAGTATATATTCTTAAAGCTGATCTTGGAACCATTAATATTTGTCATTTCCTCTCCTACAACTCATGCTAGATTTCGATTGCTGATGATGAGGGAGGATAAAGATCAGTTTCAATTACAGTTTTAGGAGAAACTGCAGAAGTAGGGACTAATTACTTCTTCTTGGACTTTGATATTGTCTATATTTAGAAATTACAGCTAGTCAAAGACTGGAAAAATCAGAGTAGATTTAATATGGGTCATGAGACCATCTGCCCAACGCAAGAGATGAATTCCAGCAGATGCTCTGGTCTGCCCTTTCCATCTTTTCGGACCATCTCTGATTTTATACACAGATGTGGAGGGGAGCTCAGTGCATATGGACAAGTGTCACCTCAAGCAATCATGGAATAGGTCTCAGTTTCCTGTCTCAGAGCTCTATTTTGAAGCCCAAGATGCTGTTCATTTTGAGCAGGTCCACCTCAGAAACTTGGGAAAGTTAACTCCAGTGACAAACTTCAAAACATAGGGAGGGGCACAAGGGCATAGATACTCCAATCTTCTGTCCTTTGGGAAAAGAAAGATCAAGAGGGAATTCGGAAAATATCTCAGAGGCCCTAGACAGTGGCCTTTATAAGACAGCATTTATTAACATTTTCCCCCACCCACTTCCTTACTTTTTCTTTTTGTATTACCTCACAAAGCAAATTAATGTATGCATAACTTTGTTTTGTGGTATACTTCCAGAGGAACCCCAAAATGAGCACTATAATAATAGCTAGCACACGTTATCCCCTGATTCCTCATTGAAAGCAGCATTTCGGAGAATCCAAGATGGCGGCATAGGTAAACACCTATACTGCTGCCTCGCACAACAATTTCAAAACTACAACTAAAAGACAGAACGGACATCATCCAGAACCACACGAAAGCTGGCTGAGTGTAAGTTCTACAACTAGAGGGAAAGAGAGGGGCTCGCGGAGACCCAGAGGAGCTGCAAAAAGCTGAGGTACGGAGACGCGCGCTAAGAGAGCGGTGCAGGAGTACCTGGCTGGCTTTCTCTGGCGGGAGGGAAACGGAGACTCCCAACGGCATTGAACCCCTTATCTTACGACACTAAACCCCAGATCCAGCCGAAACTCATACGGGGGAGCTTGGACTGTGAAAAGGGAGAAGTGCACGGAAATTTAGGGGAGTTGCAAAGGATCGGAGGTCTGGTTGCGCACGGCACCACATGGAGGACGGATTGCTGATTGTGCCGCTGGCTTTCGCGAGTGGGCGGGAGACAGACCCTCCCAACTGCGCCACTTCTGAGTCCACTGGGCCCCTGTTTGGGGCAAAACCCTGGGGACCTAGACTCGTGTGGTCCTGGTTCGCAGGGGAGCCGGAAAGGCAGCGGTCAGAGGCGCTGCGGGTGCGCGCACGCACAAGGACCGCTCCAGCCATTACCCAGTCACGGGAGACTCAGGGGCCGTGGAGGGCGGGGCCGACTGGAAGGCAAGGCGGTCCCTTAAGCCCTGAGACTCCACCCTCCCAAGCTCAGCAGAGGCTTCTGCGGCTGAATCCAGCACAGAAGTTTCCCCGGCACAGTGAAAATGCCGAGACAAGGGAAGGGATTACAAGCAAAAGAAATGGAGGAAAAAAAACGACTGGATATAGAGTTCAAAACCACGCTTATAAGGTTTTGCAAGAATATGCTAGAAAAGATGGATAAATTTAGTGAGACCCAAGAGAAGATGATAAAGACACTGACTGAAATGAAAACTATTATGCAGAGTACTAACAGCAGACTAGAGAAAGGCAAGGATCAAGTCAAAAATTTGAAATATAAAGAAGCAGAAAACATTCAACTGGAAAAGCAAGAAGAGAAAAGAATCCAAAAATGTGAAGATAATGTAAGGAGCCTCTGGGACAGCTTCAAGTGTACCAACATCAGAATTGTGGGGGTGCCAGAAGAAGAGAGAGAGCAAGATACTGAAAACCTGTTTAAAGAAATAATGACTGAAAACTTCCCACATCTGGTAAAAGAAATAGACTTACAAGTCCAGGAAGCACACAGAACCCCAAAGAAAAGGAACCCAAAGAGGACTACACCAAGACACATCATAATTAAAATGCCAAGAGCAAAAGAGAAAGAGAGAATATTAAAAGCAGCAAGAGAAAAACAGTTTATTACCTACAAGGGAGCACCCATACGACTGTCAGCTGATTTCTCAACAGAAACGATGCAGGCCAGACGGGAGTGGCAAGAAATATTCAACGTGATGAATAGCAAGAACCTACAACCAAGATTACTCTATCCAGCAAAGCTATCATTCAGAATTGAAGGGCAGATAAAGACCTTCACAGAGAAGAAAAAGCTAAAGGAGTTCATCAACTCCAAACCAGTATTATATGAAATGCTGAAAGGTACCCTTTTAGAAGAGGAAGAAGAAAAAGGTAAAAGACAAAAAAATTATGAACAACAAATACACATTTGTCAACAAGTGAATCTAAAAATTAAGTGAATTAAAAATCTGATCAACAGAATAAACTGGTGAATATAATAGAATCAGGAGCACAGAAAGGGAGTAGACTGATAATTCTCAGGAGGACAAAAATCATAAAGCATCAAACAGACTGTGAAATTATAGCAGAAAGATTAAAGTTAGGTGAGGTAAATAAGTGATCAATCAAAGGACTTGTATGCATGCTTATAAACATAACCAATGATCACAGACACTGGGGGGTCGGGGTACGCCTGGGAGGGA
>JAAGEH010000012.1:35045799-35134900 GCA_011751065.1 Lasiurus cinereus | reverse complement strand
AAAAAAAAAGAAAGCAGCATTTCATTATTGGTTGGAGGATTCTGAAAGATGAATAAGAATAGCTGACTTAAATATATGACTTGCTTTATCTTTTGTATTTTATAAACAGACTGAACTCATTGAAAATATTATTTTTGATAATTTGGAGGGAGTGGAGAAAGCAAAAATGTCTTTGTAGAACGAAGGAAGTGAGATTCACAACCTTGATATTGCAATGGTTCTGTAAAGGGAGGCGGGGCTGAATGCTGCTCCTTGGCACTGCACAATTGTGTGGCATGCTCTCAGAAAAGGGTGTGCCTGGCATAGCTGGGTACAGGTGTTCACACTGAGCAGTTTCTCATTGTCAGTAAATAAACATAGAATTGTGTAACATCAAAGGGACACTGAGAGTTTAAACAAACTGAATATTAGTAGTGATCTTATTTGATGGATTAAAACTGCTGTACTAATTAAGCACCACTTAGTTATCCCACAATGTGAGTGACTTCAGTAAATAATAATATAGGTTTATTTTCCATATTTTTAGGTATGGGTCTCTTAATTAAGATTATATTAATTTAAATGTATTAAATCTAAGTTTATAGATTAAGAATCACTGTGCTTAATCTTACTTAAACTATTTAGATTTAAAATTGTCATTACTGATGTATACCAAACATTTTTATAAATCAGTAGAGTGTAGAATATCAAAGGAAAATATCTTCTATTCCACCTGATAATAAAAAGAACAAAAGTAATGATTAACATTTTGAATAGGAAATAACTTATTTTATATAATATGTAGATATGAAGGAATTAGATTGGATTTTATTAATTCTAAGATTCATGCATTTTCATATTTAAATATCTGTAGAGTTATAATATGTCTAATAATTGATGGCTGACCATACTTTAATTGACAGTTTATTTTCTTTCTCAGAATTGCATAAAATACTAGTTTGTCTTACAATTGAGACAGCTCATATAAGATAAAACAAAGGATATCCCAAACAATGTATACACACTTTATTAAGGCAATGTTTATTACAAAACATTTCATTTTTAAAATTGTGCTATCAACTGTTATAGTGTGTATTTATTTTTTGGTACATCCTATAAAAATTGGACATTTTAAAATTTCTTTAGCCTCTATTATATTCCAGAGTTTGATATCAGTCATTAAAAGGCACAGTTTAGAGAGCCAACTGCATCTACAAAATGAGTGTGAGCCTCATTAATGTACATTGAATTGTCACCTACCACTGTGTATGAGTTGCCACCAGTCAAATGACCTTTTTTCACAGAAAACATTTCATTGATTTTAAGAAACAGAGGACTATGATAGTTTTCTAAATTAGTTCAATTGCATAGGGTATAATTCACAGGCAATCAGTTAGAAGGAAAGGAGGTTATTCTCAGCTTTTCATTGGTAAAAAAGAAATAGACAGTAAGCAAGAGAACCTTGTGGAATGATATTATATAGAATTAGTCAATAGTTTCCTTTAAGGTAAAAAAGTTTTAAAGTGGCAATATTCAAGTTCTTTGTATTACTCAAAGTCACTTATTTGTCATGTAACATACATGCATATTTGGAGTAAAATAAATACATACAGTGATGCATTAGGACACTGCAAGATTTTTAAGTGTATTATATAATTTAAAAGATAGGGAATTTTTTGAAAAACTATTAGAAAAATATTAGGTTAAAGCAAATGGGTGTGACTTATTTTTTTCTTATTCCATTCAAGCATATTTGACTACAGATAGATACACAGTAATATTATGTGTTTCATAATTATTTTCTTAGTTTTCTACATCTCTTCGTATTTATGTGAGAAAAGTTAATGTCCAGAACTTATGAATCTGTATGACAGAAACATTCTCTATAAATCAAGTAAATACATTTCTCTATGTGAATGTGTCAGACTCAAGTTACAGTAAACTCCACTGTAATGCAGTGGGATAATATTCATGTTTACAATGTATGAATGAAAAAGAATATGTACAGTTCCCACAATAAGAAGAAAAAATGCATGGCTAGGGATAAGTAATCTGATACACTCAGGTTAAACTTCAATAAGTAGTGAGTGCCAATAATGAAGATAGGAAGTAAAATAAGCTGAAAATAGGTTAAAAGATAGGGAAATTGACAAGGATATACATATATAAAGAAAGATAATAATACATAGAAACAATAACCCAAATTTTAAGTAAGAAGGCTACATGGTAAAAAAACAAAACAAAACAAAACAAAACAACAACAACAATAAAATGTTAGGAGAAAAAAGCTAGATACAATCACAGATAGAGAAAAATGGAAGCAGATTATATAAATTAAGAGTCTGAAAACTGGTAAGTGAAGGATAAAAGCAGAAGATGAACACAACAAGAAAATGTGGACACCTTATCACTAGAAAGAAAAGAAGAAAGTAAACGAAAGATAAGTGCAGAAGAAAGAAGGAGATGAAAGAAATCAATTCCACAAGAAATGTGACTCTTGTCAGTTATAGGTGGGAGAAATGTTTCATTTCAGACAGCAGGAAATGAAAGCTTGGTAGGTTAAAGCTGAATGACCCTACCAAAAGTTTAAATGAAAAAGTGACCATTTTGATAATAAAAAGAAAGTGAAATAAAATTTTTGATTTATGCTTAAGCCAAGAGTCATGTTATTGCTTCTATATAATGAATTTTCAGCACAGAAATATTTATGTGTTAAAAATAAAATTTCAGACAGCATATGGGAAAATTCAGAAGATAGCAAATTTGTTTTGAAATGTAAATTCCTTTCCTTCATCTCTCTGAGTCAGAATATTAGCCACTGTTATCTACTGTTTTGCCTCAGACTATTGGTAGTGTATTGAGACTGACTTGCCAAAGAAGGAAGTGAAAACCCAAATTATATTCACTTACTCATTCATTTATTCACTCACTCATACACATTCTCAGTTTATTTTTTCACAATGATATAGTAGGCTCTGGATATTTAGAAATGAATTAGACACAGTTCTTATCCTTTCAAGCTGTGTAGTAAAAAACAGTGGGAGAGAGATAAGATGTCAAGATCATTAGCGAGAATAATACATGTTGTCATTGATAAATGCACAAAGTAGTATGTTGAGAGGACAAGGTTTGGGCAGAATGAAATTTCAGGACAAGAGTAAAAGTAGGCAAATCAGTGCAAAATTAGAAGGGCCAGGAAGAAAGGGCAAATCTACTTCTATTTACATTTCAATGAAGATTAGGGAGACAATTATTAATGGGCCTTTAAGAATTCTTGCATTTTTATTCCTTTCTATGTCATATTTACCATGGTTTTCAGATAATTAGTTTAACAACAGCCTTGTAAAACTGATGGCACTATGTACTTAAAGACAAGTGAAGGGCAAAATTGGAAGGATAATATTTAAGGTGAACAAATGCCACATTTTTCTTTCATATCTGTATATAAAACTAAAACATGTTTTGCATCCCTCAGATACACAACACACACACACACACACACACACACACACACACACACACACACACAGTTATTTTCTAAAATTTTGGTAAGATATATATATTTTTTTCTAGGAACAGAAATATGCACAAATTACCTCCAAGATAAAAAATTATTGTAAAGATACACATAAAAATTAGCCACATGAAAAAAACATTCTCTCCTGACCTCTGTGGTTCATTGTTTGAGTGTCAACCCATGCACCAGGAGGTCACTGCTTGGATTCCTAGACAAGGCACATACCCTGGTTGTGGGGTTGGTCTATGGCAGAGGCTATAAAGGAGGCAGCCAAAGAATAAATACTTCTTTCTCATTGATGTTTATATATATACTAGAGGCCTATTGCAAGAAGATTCCTGCAAGAATAAAGCTTCCTGCCATGGTCCCCACTGCCCTGCCTTCCTCCCCTCATTTCTCACCACCCTGACTGTTTCTCTCCTATTTCTACAGTCTCACCTACTTCCCACTCTGACTGCTTCCCTCCCATATCCACCACCATGCTTGTTTGCTTCTCCACAGCTCCCCTCCCTTCGGCAGTGCTTGGCTTTTTTCTACACTATCTTCAGTCTTCCCTCTGCCCTAGGGTATGCAAATTAACCACAATCTTGGTTGGGATAATTTGCATACTTGCTCCTGATTGGCTGGTGGGCATGGCTTATGGCTGTAGCAGAGGTAAGGTCAATTTGCATGTTTCTCTTTTATTAGATAGGATTAGAGACCTGGTGCACAAAATCAGTGCAGGGGGGTGGTTGTTGTGTGTACCTCAGCTCAGCCTGCACCTTCTCCAATCTGGGATCCCTCTAACAATCTAGGACTGCTGGCTCCCAACTGCTCTCCAGCTTGCTTGCCTGATTCCCCCCTAACAACTCCCCTGCCAGCCTGATTGATACCTAACTGCTCTTCTGATTGCTCCTTACTGCCTTCCCCTTTCAGCCTGGTTGCCCCTAACTGTTCTCCCCTTCAGGCCTCGTTGCCCCCAACCACACTCTTCTGCTAGCCTGATCACCCCAGACTACACTCCCCTGCCAGTCTGATCTCATCCTCAACTGCCCTCCCCTGCAATCCATAGTCCCCGCAACTACTCTCCCCTGACAGCCATCTTGTGGTGGCCATCTTTGACCACATGGGGGACAGCCATCTTGTGTGAGGGCATGAGGGTCAATTTCCATATTACCACTTTCTTATATAAGACTATATATATATATACACACACACACATATACACATACACATGTGTGTATATGTGTGTGTGTGTGTGTGTGTGTGTGTGTGAAATAAATAAAAAACATATTAAAAAACATTTTTTCATGATAACACAGCATACCTTCTGGTAGCTATAAAGGCTTTGCAAGATACAGGAGAAGAACAATTTAAGCTTCCAGGGTCTAAGCCCCAGCTACTCTGCCCTGCATCTTCTTTTTCCTGTTACCTTCTTTTCCTCTCCCTTACAGATGACTTTTTCTGACTCACTTCATCTACTTTTTATATTCCACTTGGTTTTCTGTGTCTACTACTATGATATCCCTCTGTGACTCTATGGTAGGCCTTTGTGTTCCCCTCAGCTTGACTGAACTTTTAGACTAGCTTCTCCCTGACCATAGACCCCAGGCTTACTTTATTCTAGAGCATTTTTTTAAAGAAAACTTATAATTGTGCATCTTTCTCTGCCTCTTCTCCCAGCCTCTTGCAGTTTTACTACCCAGGATGTCTTTCTCAAGACCTGAGAACCATTTTCTTCATATATAATTATCATGAGTGATAGAGCATCATCTCTCAGTCTCTGTGAGAGGGTGGGAGCCTAACTGTACTAACTGCCAATTAGCAAATACAGATGACTTCATCACATCGACCAATGTACATTTAGTGCCCTCCAGTAAATTTCCATTAGATCATAACAACATTTAAAAATTCTTCTGCTTTTTGTTTCACTGGAGTTGAGTTCAATCTCCTTTTCCTATTGCAATAGTCCTGAGTAAAGTTTTCCTTCTCTGTTCAACCTGCCCAGGGTATTTTTTTTTTTAATAGTAGACATACATTTTCCTAAAAGATGTCCAAACCCCCATCTCTGAAATTTGAATATATTATATTACATCTTAGCAGGGATTTTGTGGATATAATTAAGGATAATAGTCCTAACACAGAGAGATTAACCTGGATTTTTCAGTTGGGCCCAATCTAAATACAAATTTAGAGCAAAGATCTTTAGGCAGTTAGAGACAGAGAGATATGGCAAAAAGAAAACTCAGAGATATTTAAGCATGATATTATTTGATGTCCCCTCTGTTAATTCTGAGATATAGGGTTCTATGTACAAGAACCAGAGAAAGTCCTCTGGAGATTAAAGGTGAACCCCAAGCGGCAGCCATTGAGGAAATAGGGACGTCATTTCTACAACAGCAAAGAATTAGATTGTGACAAAAGTCTGATAAATATTGGAAGCACATTCTTTTCCATGGCCTCTAGATGAGAGCATCTGCCAGATGACATCTCGATTTTGACGTTGTGAGACTCCAAGCAAAGAAACCAGCCAAGTTCATTCAGACTTCTGAAATATGGAACCGTGAACCAATACTGGGTCCATCACCAGTTAGATGGCATCTTAGGGTGAGGACCATCACGTCAGCCAGAACTCAAGATGGTCGTCTGGCCCCTCCTCAGAGGCAGCCCCTTTCCTCCATGTACACTGCAGAGGACAGACAGGGATGCCTAAGAGGCTGGGGTCATGGGGTCCCATTCCTACCCTACTGCCCTGGCCTCCTTCACCTGTGGCCCCCACAGAAGGGTATGTCTGAGAGCCCTTCCCTTGTTACCTCTCACCACTGTCTTCTGCCATCCCTCAGCACACAGGTGTATATCAGTTCTCAAACTTGCCATACTGACATCCTTTTATCCCCTTTTGGGGCCTCTGCTCTGGATGGGGCCTTTGGAATCCAGGTGTCTGGGGTTTTACAACAGAGATGGAGTGGGAAAGGGTTAAGAGCACCAAAGATGGCTGATACAGCCACCCACCTCTGCCTCAGCATGACCAATTAGTTCAGCCTCAGAACGTGGTACTCAGAGGGGATCCCTTCTTCCCCAGCAATGGCTCTAGGGCCTTGGCCCCAGTGCCAGCTTCCTCTCCCCCTTGGTCCTCCCCACAACTGATGCTTACTGCAGATCCATGGACCTTACTTAACCACCCCTTCCTTCCCTATTCCTACAAAGGAGGGTGCGTCTTTGTATGCTATATTCATATAAACTTTGTAACCTTTGGGGGAAAAAATAAAATAAAATGATGACCAAGAGAATGCTGCAGTCAATGTCCGGAGTCTGGCTCAGAAGAATGGAGAGAAGGGAGAATTCCATAAGTGACTGAGGCTAAGATATTTCTGAGTGACTTCCTGGCATGTGATCACAGAGGAAGGAGTCCAAGCTTCTCAGCAGAACACTAAGGACTTCTTCCATGTTCCGAAACTTTGCTTTGGTTTTCAGAATTTCCTGCTCCCCATCTGTTGGCTGGCTTCCTCTGAGGGGCACTGTCATCATCACATGAGTGCAACTGGAATATTGTATCTTGAGAGGATTGCCCCAATGTACATATCCTTTTACTTGACGATGAAAAAAATTCCAAAGAATAAGAATGGAGACAGATAACTGTCCTTTAGGATTAAAAATACCCCCAGAAGTGACCTGCGAAGAGCTGAGACTTGGTTCTGCTCACGTGCTTCAGAGAGATTGGATGAGGAAATGGGGAAATGGCCTGGTTTGGCCCTGACTTTACGAACTTATGTTACTTTTGAAAGTGTCTTTGCCACAATGTGAATAAACTGCCAGCTTTTGGAATAGGGGCTCATTCGAAAGTCTACATTCCCACCTTTTCTTGAAACAGATCTATGTTCTGCAGCTCTGGCCACTGTCCTGAGACCAGGTCCTATCGACTAGATCCTGTCACTGGGAATCAGGGGGCACTGGAGTGGTCCCCCTCCCTGTGCCTTTTATATTTAGGGATTGAACTGAACTCACTTTGGGGCAGCTTGGCAAGAGTGACAGATGGAAGGATGAAGAATGGAGAGGCAGACACCCTGCTCAGTCCCTCCCTGGATGGGATCAAGCAGATGCAGGCCGGCCAGCCCATCCCACAATTGGGTGAGACAGTGTCCTCTGTGACTGCCTCTCACCCCGTGGGGCTAGCCACTCCCCTCAGCTTCAGGCAGTCCTCTGTGTTTCATGACAGTGCACTCTACCTTCACATGCTGTTCCTTCTCAGTGAGAAGGAAGAGAGCAACTGGCCCTCAGACAACTACACAGAAAGATAGGGCTCACTGCTGGCCAGTGTGGTGGCAGTGGCAGGAGCCTCTCCTGCCTCTGTGGCAGTGCTAAGGAGTAGCAAACTGCATGGTAAGGAGCAGTGAGAAGGTAGGTGGTAAGGAGTGAGGGGTCCTGGACTGCAAGAGAGATTTCCAATTGTCAGACATCCCCTGAGGGGTCCCGGACTGTGAGATGGTACAGGCTGGGCTGAGGGACCCCACTCCAGTGCACAAATTTTATGCATTAGGCTTCTATCCTTTATAACAGCAATAGAAAATTAATATAGCCTCATAATCACACTTTCCAAAGGAGGGTAATGAATTGGTGTGGTTGCAGATATTTCATATATAGTGTCTTTAATTAGCAAAATGCTCCAGAGAGTCCATACAAAACATCATTCTCTGGCCTATAGCTTTCAGTGTTAGCTCCATTATATAAAATACTAGAGGCCCGATGCACAAAATTTGTGCATGGATAGGGTCCCTAGGCATGGCCTGTGATCAGGGCTGATCTGTGAGGCAACCAGCAGGATGATCAGGGCTGGGGCTCCCGCTGGCACCCACCTTGGCTGGCCTGGCACCACCTGCTCACCAGCCAACCCTGCCCCCCTATTACCTGCCACAGCCACCAGTCGCCTCCCTCTGTAGTGTGACTGGCAGGGTGATTGAGGGATCCCCACTGGCATCCACCTTGGCTGGCCTGGGGCCTGCTGGCTGGGGCAGTTCCTGTGTTGATCATCTGTCCTCTGGTGGTCAGTGCATCTCAGAGCGAGCGATCATTCCACAGTTTAGTTGATTTGCATATTAGGCATTTATTATATACATACCTGAGCCATTTTGTTCAGAAAAAGGTCATTACCTTTACAACCACAAAGGATTTCATATTCTGCTTAGTAGGCAATTGCTGAGTAAATTTATTTTAATTCCTATAAATTTATTTTAATTCCTAAAATATGTCCACACACTTTTGAAACCCTCTTCAAAAGTAAGCAGCCCCATTCCTTTGAGAATGAGTTGAACTTGGTGGCTTACTTCCAACAAATTATATATAAAGCCAGTGTCTGTAACCACTGGAACAAATGATGACTAGTTGCTATGATGCCCACTGTGGCCAGTGAACAGTCCTGATCAGGGGGTGGAACAGGCTGGTCAACCTTCCGTGGTCCCTCCCCATGGCCGGCTCCACCTCCGATAGGACCCCAACACCCTGATAGGCCTGCAGCTCTTCCCATTGTACAGCCCCACCCTGATTGCCTTCTCACCCCAATAGAGGGTAGGTCCATCCAGCCAACCTATTACCACCTCTCTCCCCAGCTTCTCTATCCTTGATCCCACTCCCCACCCCAATAAAAGGCAGGATTGGCTGGCCCACTTCCTGCAGCCCCTCCCCCTGGTTCACCCCATCACAGATTGGCCCCCCACCCTGATCAGGGGTAGGGCCAGCTGGCCAACTAGCCATGGCCCCTCCTCCAGGCTTCTGGCCCCCAGTAAGCACTCTCCACCCCATTTTGGGCTGTGAGGAGCTGGCCCACCACCCACAGTCCTTCCCATGGCCAGCCCTGCCCCCAATCAGCCCTGCAACCCCAATTGGGGGTGGGGCCCGTTAATCAATCATCTGGGGCCTCTCCCTCCAGCCATCATGGTCCTGTTGGGCTCTGATTGGGTGAGCTGGCTGGCCAGCTTCCCACCATTTCCTTCTGCAGAGAGGCCCAGACTGATCTTCCCTGATTGGGACTAGGCTGGCCAGGTCCCACCAGCACTGGGCCTTTAGTACATATGTCCTATCAAATAAAAGAGAATCATGCAAATTGACCATATCTCTGCTGCACCAACAAGCCACACCCACCAGCCAATCAGGAACAAGTATGCAAATTAACCCAACAAAGATGGCATTCATTTGCATATGCAGGCATCGAGCAGCCTGGGTCCCAGGACATACTTGGGACCTAGACTGCTCATAGCCTGTAGGCCCACACTTAGGTCCTGAGTGGCAGGGGTCCCAGAACAACCCCTGCCACTGCAGGACTATGAGTGCAGCAGCCAAGCACCTGGAAATGGTTTGGGTGTAACTGGCTTGCACATGCGCAGGTGCAAGTAGTGGTTTGGGTCCACACCCCAGCCAGGCGCTCACTACAGAGCTGGCTGCTGGCCTCAAAGACATTTGGAGACAGGATGTTCCCACCCCCTTCCCCCAGCAGCTTGCATGTGCTCAGGTGCTAAGTGGAGGTTTGGGTCCATGCCCCCAGCCCAGTGCCCAAGATAGAGGGCTGGCTACCAGTCTCTGGGGTGTGTGGAGACCCCAGTAGCCACCAACAGGGTCAGGGATACCCCCTAACCCAGTGGATATAATGCAGGGACCTCATGAGCTGCAGAAGAAAAACCACTTTTTAAAAATATATATATTTTATTGATTTTTTTTAATAGAGAAGAGGGCCGAAACCAGTTTGGCTCAGTGGATAGAGCATCAGCCTGTGGACTGAGGGGTCCCAGGTTCTATTCTGGTCAAGGACATGTATCTTGGTTGCGGCACATCCCCAGTAGGGGGCATGCAGGAGGTGGCTGATCGATGTCTCTCTCTCATTGATGCTTCTAACTTTCTATCCCTCTCCCTTTCTCTCTGTAGAAAAATCAATAAAATATATTTTAAAAAATAGAGAAGAGGGATAACATCAATGAGAGAGAAACATACTCCCCACTGGGGATGTGCCACCAATCAAGGTACATGCCCTTAACAGGAATCAAACCTGGGACCCTTAAGTATGTAGGCCCACGGTCTATCCACTGAGCCAAACTAGTTCCAGTGTAAACACCTTTTCTGACTGCTCATTGGTTAAGCTCCTGTATGCCACCACTTGCAGTGTTCTTGGTTACTTGGGTTATAAGAATCCAAAAAAGGTGATCTAAGGTTTTTCCACAATACCCTTGGAGGGAAAAATGAAGGTCTGCTGCTAGAGGGGCTAAGATATGTCAAATCTTGCCTACCTGGTTTGGCTCAATGGATAGAGACTCAGCCTGCTGACCGCAGGGTCTGGGTTTGATTCTGATCAAGGTCATGTACATAGGCTACAGGATCCTCCCTGGCTGGGGCCCAGGTCAAGGCTCATGCAAGAGACAACCAGTCAAAGTGTCCCTCTCACATTGGTGTTTCTCTCTATCTCTTCCACACTCTCTAAAAACCAATGAAATAAATGTCATATCCTATGAAAGACACATCTTGAAAATACCTAAAGAAAGTTGTCATTTTTTCACAGTAAAAAGACTAGAGTCCATGTTGATAAAAACACCTTGGCAAGTGCAGTGGCTGGCAATGGCTGCAGCAATGGGGTAATGGTACTGATGCCTTCCCTTGATCCAGTCATTTCCCACAGAGGGTGCCCAGACTGCAGCTCAGTTCCGTTCCTCATGGGGACATCTCCTGCAAGCTTCCAGTCTGTGAGAGGGGTAGGCTGGGCTGAGGGAACCCCCTACAGTGCACAAATTTTGTGTACCAGGTCACTAATGAAATAGACCAAATGGTGGAACAACTGAACAACCTGTTGCTATGACATGCACTGACCACCAGTGGGCAGGCACAGAACATATAAGGTATCAGCAGCAGGTGGCAGACTGTAGAACATGGTGGATGTTGGCCTCGCAGGATGGTAGAACAGGTGAGTGGGGGCACCAGACCAAGGCGGGACACTGGTTGCTGTCATCAGGGCGAGCCTCTGGTGGTTATTGAAAATTCTTTGCTCTCACACACCACAGTCCCACCTGGTGCTCACACCTGCTGCTGGTGCTAACCCTGCTCACATCCTCTACTGTCCTCAGAGCCTCTGCTTGCACCCATTATCAGTGCCAGCCCTGATTGCTCAGCACCATCATTGGGCACAGTGGCTGCTGGCTCTGATCACCCCTGAGGACTTCTCCCTCTCCCCCTGCTCCTGAGGGGTGATCAGGGCAGCAGCCACTGCTCACACCCACTGATGGCACCAGCCCCAATCACTCCGTGCTGTCAGCACATGTGAGTGGCAGCAGCGAGAGCGGGACTTCTGGCAGACAGGGGATGGGGTCCATGGCAGGAGGGGCCAGGTGGGGGTGTAAAGGATGGGCTGATACCTGCCCCTGTGCCCACCACAGCCTTGTAGCCACAGTTCCTTTTAAGGTGCATGAATTCATGAACTGGGCCCCTAGTAAAAAAAATAATAATAAAGTAAAAGTGAATGAGTACAACTTTGGACACTAGGTCATAAAAGGCATCATAACTTCCTAAATGTCTTTTCTTTGGATCACATACTTTGGAAAAAGTCAGATGCCATTTGTGAGGTTGCACATATATAGCAGGAGTTCCATGTAGCAAGCAGCTCAGACCTCCTGCTAAGACCCTTACAGGCAAACCTTCTTGAAATGGGAGGCTTTAGCCCATATGAGCTTAAAGATGGCAGGAGCTCCATCCCACAGCTTGATTGCTACTGCTTGAGCATTCCTAAAACAGTGGAAGAGACAGATAAGAAGTCAACTCTTCTAAGCTACTTATGAAATCCTGACCAAAAGAAACTAAGAGTTAGCAAAAATTTGTTCTTTTGTGGACTGCATCTGGGATTGCAAGAGATAAATTATATATTCTACATAATTACAATTTCTATGGTTCTATTTCACATTTCATTCTGAGTAAAATGTTGTCAAGTCATTATTATTATCTCATAATTTTTTCTCATGTCCATATGAAGCATATAAGATTAAATTACCTGTTTCTATAAGAGACAGTGTGCTTGTGATTTCTCATTTGCACTGCTATATTAAAATAAAATCTGAAAAATATTTTTAAAATCTGTTGAATCAAAGCAGATTTTAGCTGTTGTAATATAACTCATCTTTCCTAAGTTGTTCACTTTTATCACCAACTGTGACATAAGGTTTTTACCATCTATATACAAATATCCACTTTTATCAAAATAAGTAATTTATAGGTAGAAAGCATGTAAATTTAAGGAATTGAATTACTTATTTATTAAATTAATATAGTCTAATTTAATTTAACAACTTATTTCATCAAATTGTCTTGCTAGCCAGTGCCTAATATCTAATTTTTATTATTTTACCTGAGTTCTTTAAAGGAATTGTAAAAGGACCTTTACTATTATGTCAGCAAAAGCAAGTGTTACTAAACAGACATGATTAAAAATCCATCTGCTGCATATAAGGTAGAGATTGGGTTAAAATATGATCAGTAATAAATGATTTATGATAGATCATCTCACTGCTACAAATCTTCCCTTAGACCTGAAATATCATATAAAAGTCCACCATAGAAATGACTATACTCTTATTCCCTTAGAAAAAATGGATCCGCTACTAAGTTTCCTCCTTGAAAGAAATTGTAAGGGGGCACATTCCATCACATCTTCTTTCGTCAAAACTGACTGGGCCAAGGGATATCAGTTGATCCAGAAGCCACAATATATTAGCTGGCTAGCAATCTGTGATGTGATCTATGGTAAAAAGAATTATGTCCTCAAAGAGAGACAATGTTGGACACAAGGACATCCTCTCCTTTGGCAATTATAACTAGAATATATGGGGGGAAAAAACAAAACAATTTCTAGTCAGAACCGACAACCAAAATAGCTATAGATGTAAGGTCAGAAGAAGGAGAGACAATGATTGACAGTAAGTGGGTCTATGTTATGAGTAACAAGGAACTACAAATAAGCAAAAATTCTAAGTCAAGAATCTATGAAGAGTGTCGGGGACAGATGTAGTAAAGAAAGACTAAGGAAAAGAAAAATCTCAGTAATGACAAAGATTTTAAATTACTAATTCCAAATAAATGATATACTATAAAAATATTATTAAGCACTTCCATTCCCAAAAGTCTATCACTATTTATATAAGCTAAGCTTTTTTTGCTATTACTGTTCTTTACATGAGAGTTCATGGCCATTATAACCACACATATTTTTAAAGTCTGCATTGCTTGAGTTAGATTATATATGTCTCTTTTAGTAACAACCAATATAATGCTACTAATACATGATGTTTATGTATTATAGCCATTTGCACCATTTCTTGATAACCACAAATGGTGTGTGGATTTTCATGCATATAAATGTGGACAGGCCAGTTATCTTTTCTTTCTACCATAGTTATTACCCTTATCATTAGTTAGATTCTTATAATGGAAAACAGTGTATAACTTCAAAAACACCTTTTTCCTGCTTGGGAAATGTTGAGGTTCTTTTCTTAGCCTTACAAAGGGTTCAACATTCTGGAGAAAGGGGCTGCTCATAGATTCAAGAAGGAGTCCAAGGGTGAAAAATATTTTTGAGTGGCACTGGGGGTCAGAGGAGCTTCAGCTAAAGGGAACTGAAGACTCTCCCTTGACCAAGGACCCCAGATTTTATTTTAACACAATTTGTCCCAAGGCAAGGTGGAAATATATACTTCAAAGAGTAAGGTGTCAAAGGATCTTGTCAGATTGGGGAATAGCCTACAGCTGTTCAGGTGTTTGGCCAACAGGAGACAATAAAATGCCCTGAGCTCTCTGGCAGTTAACAATCCTATTCAGGTCTGGGGGAAGTGCCATTTAACCATTTCCAACAGTTAAACTACATATGACCAACCCTGTTGAGTTCCCAAGCTTCATCAACCTTTTGGTAAAACTCTTGTAATTATTACATGCTGGAATCGGTTGTTGGCAGGGAAAAAAGTATAATGATAGTGTATTGATTAATTTACAAAAGAGTTTTCAAATTCCATGATTAGCCAAAACCTGTTTGGCTCAGTGGAGAGAGTGTCGGCCTGTGGACTGAAAGGTCCCAGGTTCGATTCCGGTCAAGGGCATGTATCCTGGTTGTGGGCACATCCCCTGTAGGGGGCCTGCAGAAGGTGGCTTATTGATATTTCTCTATCATTGATGTTTCTAACTCTCTATCCCTCTCTTTTCCTCTCTGTAAAAAATCAATAAAATATATTTTTTAAAAAATCCCATGATTAACAAGTATTCATCCTAGATGTTGTGTATGTCTGTGTGGGTACAGTATTGAAAAAAAAATTACTTCAAATATAACTGTAATTTTGCTACTGTTAATGAATCAAAATTTAAATATCTGTGTTTTCCGATGGTCTTAGGCTCTACAGCAGCTGCTCTCAACTTGTGGGTCCACCATTGGAAAACACAGATATTTGCATTACAATTAATTAACAGTAGCAAAATTACAGTTATGAAGTAGCAATGAAAATAATTTTATGGCTGGGGGTCACCACAACATGAAGAACTGTATTAAAGGCTTGTGACATTAAAAAGGTTGAGAACCACTGCTCTAAATGATCTATTCACAAATATTGCTCATAAGGCATTATTCCTATAGCAAACTAAATTTCCAAACACTAGATTTAAATTGTCTACAAGTTCATCTATGTGATCTTGGGCAGTAATTTTGTCTCTCTGAATTTAAAAGACTAACTTGTAAGACAGGGTTATATAACTGTGCTGCTTATTAATATATGGAGATCTTATGAGAAGCAAATATGGAAGTATTGTACTACATAAATTTTAAGAGATCGTACAAATAGAAAACATCTAAAATGACCATGGGCACGCAAACTTGAGAGGGAGTTTTGTACCTGCCACATGTTATATCCACACCACTCAGAACGAGGCAAGATCTTTCTACTAGGTACAGTAAATTTTATCACATCTTTATCCACAAATCTAGTTGCCTAATATATCATAGTCTAAGAATGGTGAGTATTTATGTTTTTAATTTTAGGGGTTTTAAATATTTGTATTACATAATAGCAGTTATTGGTCTAATAAGTGAAGGGTTGTAGTAAATATAGAAATATTTTCCTTTATAAATAATTGTTAAATAATTTCTAAATTGGAAAAATAATGTAATTGTTTTTATTTAGTTAAATGATGAAGATTCATTTATATATCTATTTAACATTTGTTTTGTTACCAAACATATGTCACATTCCTTGGTTCAAGCTGAGTTCTATTAGATAAGAGGTATATATAACTGCAGAGATATTTTAACCATACCAGGAGTTATAATCTCTTGATCTTGTTAACTTTCTATTTCCATTCAGCTATATCATGTCCTTAATTCTTTTTGTAAGCAGATTAAATCCTTATTTCAGTAAAATATTTTCAGCTCTCCTGACCCATTTCCATGAATCATATTTTCTAGGCCAGAGGACAACACTGGTTCAGCACAAATTTCAGCCTACTCCACTCCTAAACCTTCACCACTGAACATGGTTGGAGAAAAATACGTAACTATATTGACTAGTTAATTTTAAACTCATGATCTCTAAAGTTAGGAGGACATAAAGAAATTTCTCTGCAATTTTTAAGCTTTCAAACCTCCTTCCCATTCTCACTCTCAATGTTACTGAGAAAACGAAAACACTCTGATGATAACTTCTACAACATTTATCACCACATCCCATAATTGCCTTTTCTATTATTGAAACTTAACTTTCCCAGTATTAGCAAAAGACAATCTCTTGTTCATAAGAAACCTTATCTGTTCTTACCAATCAAATGCCATGCAACTTCTGTATCTTCTCCAACCACACAAAGACATTCTGTTATATATCCACTACTTGTAAAAGCCTCTTTGACCTTGTTTCCCTATGTATCTACTAAAATTTCTAGAAATTACTTTGCTTTGTGTACTTGCTCTAAGTACTTTTCCCCCATTCTCTTTCAAATCCAATCCAATCAAGCTCTCATCTTATCCTGTGACATAAAACAAGCAAGAAGACTCCACTCCATTTTGATGTTCCCATCGCTTCCCATATTAGTAAGACTCAGATTAAACTCTTTTAGCACATTATTTTTAACTTTATGAGAGTGGGTTTTATTATATTTTATCATCTGTAAAATTGGTGTCACTGATAAACTTATTATCCAAGGAATTTGTGAGAATTAAATTAAGATTCGTTCCTCATAAAGTACAAAGTAAGAAACAAAATTCAATAATTAAACTATTACTATTATTATTTAGGGTTTTGGTCTGAATCCTTATTTGGTCTGAGATACATCCCTTAAGAATATCACAATATTTCAAAACATTCCTATTTCTTCTATTCGTTCTACTTCTCAAAATATAAAATTGTTGAAATCCAGTTTTGCTTTTGTTTGTGTGTGTGTATTTATTTATTTTTACATTAATAGATTATTTTCTTTATTACACATAATCAAAAATGTTTATTAATTATGTATTCATTCAGATAATAAGTTTGCATTTCATATGGATCTACAATGCCTCAAGTTTTAAAAGTACATTAATCTAAACTAATAATAGAGAAATATGCAAATTTGTCCATTACAGCATCACCTCACAACCAGAGCAGCAGGCTGCGACCCTGCCCTCTGCTCAGGCAGCTACAAGGTCTGGGGTAGTATAGGATATGATAGGCACAAGAATGGAAAAGGGAAGAAAACAGCATTAGGAAAGGGGTGCTGACCAAGGGAAGGGGCGGAGCAAGTGCACCTAGCAAGGAGCAGGGCACAGGTGGCAAGAAGCAGGAATACCTGTCCAGATGCAGGAGGAGTGTGGTGGTGGCTATTGGCGGGGAGACACCCACAGTCCAGATTGGAGTGGAGGACAGTCTGAGGCCTTCTGGGTGGAGGTGCTTCTGCTTTGTGGCAGCAGTGCCCGGGTGGTGTAGACCTCAGCCATCGTGTCTGAACTGGGTGTCCTGGGCAGGGAATGGGAGCAGGAGAGTGTTAGGAAGGCCAGGGAAGGTGGGGTGGAGAACACCTGGCTGGGGCTGAGCCCTGGGCTGGAGGTTAATGCACCACCCTACCCCCCAAACAGAAGCTTTAAAAAGGGAAGGAGGGAGGGAAGAACTTTATAAAGGAATCAGTAGAGAGCAGAGTTAAAGAAGGAAACAGGATGTATAAGTGAACTGTAGGAGCTATAATGAAAAACAATTATAGTTGTATACTGGAGATAGATTTTAAAAATAAGAGTCAGAAAAGAAAAAAAGATAAATGATAGTGAATAATTAGGCAAGTAAATAGATAGATATTAAAACAGTGAAAGTTAGTAGAGAAGGATGTGGAAGAGAGAGAAAGAGGAAGGGAACAAAAATTTTCAAAGGGGAGCCAGTAGAGCTTAAAAGGAGAATGAGAAGAAGGAAGAAATGGGGGAGGGGAAAAAGCAGATTTGAGGGAGAAGTGAAGGAAAAAAAAAAAACAACTAAGGTGGGAAGGAAGAAAAAGGGGAAGGAGGAGAGGGATAAAGATAAAGGAAAGAAGGAATGTGGGGAAGGAGGGAGGGTAGGAGAAAGATGGGAAGAAGGATGATGGGATAGAAGTAGGAAATAAGGAGGAAAGAAAAATTAATAAATGATGAGTTGGTTAGAAAAGTGTTACATAAAGGAGACAGAAAAATTGTGTGAGAGGGAGAAGCCAATAAGAAAGTCAAATACAATTGTGTGTGAAGGGGATAAAATTAAAAAAAAAAGTTAATAGGGGTGATCAGACTGGTGGGAGAGAACAGTTAGGGGTGACCAGGACAGCAGGGGAGGGCAGTTAGCAGGTAGGCAGAGTGGTTAGGACAGGCAGGCAGATGAGCGGTTATGACAAGAGGTCCTAGATTGTTAGAGGGATGTTCAACTGCTCTCAGGATTTGGCCTAAACTAGCAGTTGGACATCCCCTGAGGGCTCTCAGATTGGAGAGGGTGCAGGTTGGGCTGAGGGGACCCTCCCCATGCACGAATTTCATGCACTGGGCCTTTACTGTAATATATTATAGAAATTCAAGAGAGAAATATTAACAAGCTGGAGGAGATTTGTTGTTCCTCACATTTCACAGTGTACTTAGGTTCCTATCTCAACTACTGCATGTGAAAGTCACTTGGAAATTGAATGTATACCTGTTTCTTTTAATCTGTAACAAAGCAGAGTAACTTACATTTTAGTTGAAGATACTTCAGGAATGTTTTAAGAAGAGTATTTATACACACAGCCACAAAATCATATTTACTTTTGCCTTAAGCTGCTATCATTGCAGTCAAACATACACCAAAGTTCAAATTTTTTTTTAAATATATTTTATTGATTTTTTTTTTTTACGGAGAGGAAGGGAGAGAGATAGAAAGTCAGAAACATCGACCGGAATCAAACCTGGGACCTTTCAGTCCGCAGGCCGACACTCTATCCACTGAGCCACACCAGTCTCGGCAAAGTTCAAAATTTTGAGTAATGCCAATTTGTTGTGGTGCTACCTCAGATACTTGTACACACTCAATAGTGATATTAATATTCATTATTACTTCTTGTAATTGAGATGGATCTGAATCATGCATAACAAAGAAAAGGCCAGTTTTTCTGCCATTTTAGTCAAGCACACCATTACCTCATTTGTATATACTGAGATTTGTTAGGCTGAATGATGGAGTGAGCAGATAAGACTCTTAATTAATTTGCCAGGTAAAAAAAAAAAACAATTAGGAAAAGTAACATATGCCTTATAGTAATGAAAGAACAGTGAACATAGTGAGAACTTATGCAATAGACAAAAAAAAAAGAATGAAACAAGATTAATAAAGATGGGGTTAAGGAAATACAAAGTGTTTAAAAACAGCAATAATAATGAAAAGAACTATGCAATGCATGAGAAACCAATAACAGGGTAGGGTCTTGTCCTGTAAAAAAATAGTAATATTAATTTTAATCATGCTCATAGAGTGTAAGTAAAGGAGAGACTAATGTATGTGTATCAGAGTCATAATTACCCCAGAGACAGAGTCAACAATGCAATATTGCTTCTTGGTATGCTGGTGGGCATCTGTTATCTCCTACCCTAGGAAAATGATTTAACTTACCAGATATTTTAATCAGATCTTCCTCTCTCTTATTTGTACCACCAAAATTCAAATAGCAGTCATTATGCATATAGGTATATTTGGTAGATTTCTTGCCACATTAATACATCAGACCCATGTTACCATTTTCTTATATCACTTAAGAGGTGACTTTTGGTAAAAACATCATAAAGTTTATTTATGTAAAACTTTTTATTGTAGTTAAATTTAGGCATTAAATATATTTTGAAAAAGGAATTATTTAATAGATTTGATTTAGTATCTGAGAGGTAATTATATGTAAAGAATGGAGTATAATTAGTATAATGATTTTGATTAACATTTATTCTTAACAATTTAAGAATAAATCAATTGAGGATAGATTATAAATATATTTAAAAATCATAATATCGTATTTTATTGAGTTTATTAAATTCTACTTATGTAGATAATATAACCTCATGTATAAAATGTTATTTTAGAACTTCTCCAAACAAATACACACCACACACACATATACATATGAAAATCATACATATGTTATCTTTGACTAGAGGCCAAGTGCACAAAAATGTGTGCACTCAGGGGGGTGGGGTCCTCACTTGGCCTGCACCCTCTTGCAGTCTGGGACCCTTTGTGGGATGTCTACCTGCTGGCTTAGGCCTGGGGGATCAGGCCTAAGCTGACACTCAGAAATATCTCTGGCAGCCCAGGAGCCCTTGGGGGATGTCCGACTAATGGTTTGTGCCTGCTTGGACTGGGGCCTAAGCTGTTAGTTGGACATCCTTAGTACTGCTGCAGAGGTGGGAGAGGCTTCCACCGCTGCCACTGCTGCGCTGGCCAACCATGATCTGGCTTCTGGCTGAGCAGCGCTCCGTCTGTGGAAGTGCACTGACAAGCAGGGGGAGTTCCTGCATTGAGCATCTGTCCCACGGTGGTCAGTGCACATCATAGCAACCAGTCGTTCCCAGTCTTTCCAATGTTAATGTCAATTTGCATATTATCCTTTTATTGTATAGAATGGGAGTTCCCTGTATGAGAAGAGTTAAAGATGAGAAAAAGGCCTAGAATTTTAATACAGAAACAGCAACATAAAGGCAAAGCACATTTATTTAACACCCACCATATTATGGAGAACATATTTCTTGTAAATGTCCCAGCTAATCAATTAGGCATGATATTTTCATCTATTAGGTGAACAAAATGAAGTTTAGAAGTTAGAAAATGGATATAAACTGATAATGGCTTCAGAGTGGCATTTGAACTCAGACTATTATAACTCCTAAACCTGTGAAATTAATATAAATTATTTTGTTAGTTATATATTTTCTCTGATATTCTCACAACTTACAAAATATAAGATGTTTTACATTTTGAAAATCCACTTGAAGAAAATATATACATAAAGGCAAGCCTACTACATTAATAAGCAAATATTATCTTTCTTATCAGAATTCAACAAAAGCTTAAGCAATCTTAGTTCTAGGTAAGAACAAATTGAAAAGCAGAATATTAAACCAGAATTTAAGTGAGCAAATAGCAAATGTTTTATTGCATAATTCATGGTAATAAATCCAGAGGTCTTTATCAAGGGACAGTACAGAAGCAAAGAAGAAAAAAAAAAAGAACAGGGTATTTATTCTATATACAAAATAAAAAATGGTCTGTTGCATGCAACCTAAATCACTAAACAGGAAAATTGGTTTAACTTACCCAATGACCTTGATGGTTGGAAGGTTAACTCTGTGTGTGTGTGTGTGTGTGTGTGTGTGAGAGAGAGAGAGAGAGAGAGAGAGAGAGAGAGAGAGAGAGAGAGATTTGGTAAAAGAAAACCCTGGAATGTTTCATCATCAAATGCTATCAGTCTCTGATTATATACTGACACCATAGAGGATATCAAACTTATCTAAGTTCACAGACATGCTTTTTTTACATCTATGTTAAAGGAAACAAATCTTCATTTCTAGACAGGAACTCTTTCTCAGCTCCTAACTTCTATTTCTAAATCACTATTAATGTCAAATATCCTTGTGGATGTTTTATATGTGTTAAATTTGAACTAGTCATTGAAATAAAGTTATTTATATATTAAAATAATGTATTGCTTGTCTAAAAAGAAAGAAAGAAATGCTTTTCCCCATATCTCTAACTTTAAGGAAATTATAAGAAAATATGTACTTCAAATATGAGAAAAAATGAGTATCAATCAATATTAACATTTTAGATTATTTAAATTTTCATGTGATCTTAACCTCAGAAATATACTTTTTATTTAGTTTTGTTAGGTTAAATATGATTACTTTATTTTCTAGTGATTATTTCAGTTGTCACAAGAATAGAACTATAACTGAATGAGAAAAGAAAATAAAAAAGGCTAAATATTATCTAAAAGCTACCTAAACCTTAATAAATCAAACCAGCTTGACAGAGAAAATTACTGAATGGGAGAAAAATAAGATAAGATAAGCCTAATCTTCAGACACAGGTTAAAAAAGTCAATATTGCAGCTTGATAAAGAACAGATATAATTTTGAAAAGTATGGAATCTTCTTTTCTCAAGGTCATTAGAAATAAGATTCTCAATCTTGGGGAGAAAATCAGTTGTATTTTACACTGAAGATAAGAAATACTAAGTAAACTCAAGGCAACTTCCAGTTTTATTTTTTACTAGAGGCCCAGTTCACAAAATTTGTGCATGGTGGGGGCAGGTGTCTCTCTGCCCAGCTTGCACCTTCTCTATTTTGGGACTACACTTGGATATCCTCTCTCACAATCCGGGACTGCTGGCTCCTAACCAGTCACCTGCCTGCCTGCCTAAATTGTTCCTAACCACTCTGCCTGCCAGCCTTATAGCCCCCTAACTGCTGTCCTGCCAGCCTGATTGATGCCTAACTGCTTGCCAGCCAGCATGATAGTCCCCAACTGTCCTCCCCTGCTCATCTGATCTCCCTCAACTTCCTTCTCCTGCAGGGCTGAGGGGACTGAGGGACTGAGGCTGAATGAGGTGGGGCTCAGGGGACTGGGCACCACCATCTGTGGCTGTGGACACCACCATCTTGTAAGGGCATGAAGGTCAATTAGTATATTCCCTCTTTATTACATAGGATTCTCAAAAATTATGCATTTATTTTTTTAATTATGTTTTAAATAAAAATATAAGGAAGTCCCAGAGACTGATCTAGCTGGTAATAAGGAGAAATATTTCAATAATTCTTGTGAAGCAGCAAGGGGAAAAAGGGTTATTTTGTATGTGAGTAAGCAAGAGAAATAGTGGCTGGGCCTGATTATCCCCAGCTTCAAAAGGTTGTGCCACTGCCATGAAGAAATTCCATCTAGTCTTTAAAATGAGTGTGAATAACATAAGGTAAAGAGGAGCTAGCCAAGCACAGCCAAGCAAAATCCATCAGAAAGCATTATATTTTGCACTGTGTTTAGTTTTGTATAATATCCAATTAAATGGAACTAGTGTCTGACCCTCCAAGACTCCACTTTCTTTTTGGAAGTACTTCTTATTGTTTCAGAACAGCTGTACCTGTGATCTCCCGTTCAGATAAGCATGGTCAAAACATTAGGGAAAGTATGGGAGAAATAAATATTCAAAATAATTCATACACTTTGTCAGAAACAAAAAATAGATGTGTGGAGCCCTATTGTGCACAAAGAGGAATAAATTGTTGAGCATTGGGGTACTGTTTAGATTTTAATGAGAATCTGTATCAGTACGTCCTATATTATAGATGATATAAAAAATCCTGAGGTAGAGGTAATGGTAATGAGTTTATCACAGCATTGCACTACTGCTTTAAGTATATTCAACACATCTTTCCACAATATCACAGGGAGGACAGGGAATCATTTGTGACAAACTTGCACTGACAAGTACAAATTCTGAGGTGAACTTTGCTAATGGGGTTTCATCTTATGATAGATATGAAATGTGGGAGGTCAGCAACACCCTCTTAGTTAAAGGAGAACATAAGGACACACTGTTTATCCATGTTCAAAATTCATGAACAGAAGACATTCTGTTCCAATCATGATAAACTGTCAGCAACAAACTCACGGAGAATCTTTTCCAGTTTGTCCTTTCAGAATAGTCATTAAACTGACTCACACATCATTTTGGTTTTGACATTTGAAAAACATAAAATACAGTTATATCTGGCACTAATGAAGAAGTTTAATTCACTATATTGCTGTTCAGGTGGGTTCAGCCTAATATTCATATATATTTTCCATCCCAGGTAAGGCATAATAAGTCCAAAGTTTCACAAGCCAGCACACACTTCATGGCAGTGTAAGCAGGGACAGAAACTGAGACTCAAAATTTTAGTATCACAGCACAATCAGGAAAAGCTGATTAACCTTTGTGTATCCTGGGATTGCAGTATGTTTAAGTATTACCAAATGACATTTGGGAAGGTCATGAAACCTGAATAAGGAGCTCTGTGATAAGTCAAAGTCTATTATTAAGAGGCACATGCACCTTTTAAGAAAAGGAAGAATGGTTAACAGACACTTAATAAAACATAACTTATTTATACCACTTCTGACTTAGTCCCCAACTACTTACTAGTATATAAGGCAGTAGGCCTGCAAGAAGAGTTTTTAAAAATGTAGGTTGAGACTTTGAGAATCACAGATTCTTATTATTTAAGCCAACTACAACCGCAATAAAAGGCACATGGTTGCAACTTTAATGTGGACCTTTAATGACCAACTTTACAAAGGTTATTCAGAGGGTCAAGGGAGTCTGCAGCATCATCAGTTTTTCATTGGATGTTGGTGTTAAGTTTGCCACTATTAGTTTGGATTATAACATGAGATACTGTCCGAAAAGGAGCTGGCAAGGAGGAGAAAAGAGTATGCCAACTCCTGAAACACTATTTAGATAGTCAGAAAATGACTTGTCAGAGGTGGCAAAGGAGCTGAATTCACACCATGAAGGTGAGGGCAGATGGATCCTGTTTGTATTCCACTACAAGTACCTCTGTGAATCAAGGTTAATTGTATCTCAGAAACACATCACACACCAATGAGGCCTTCAAAGCCCTTTATGGTCATCAATATCAATCAGAATTTGGATTCTGATTAATATTCCCGTCTTTTAGGTGCTTTTTCAGTACTAGAGGCACACTGCTAATAGAGACACACATACTAAAGACAACAGTCAGTGTGCAGGAGACTATGTCAATACCCCACCCATAGCCCTCTGTCCCATTTCAAGAAACCAGCTGTTTATTCATTCTAGAAGAATAGATGTCCGTTCTGCCCAGAAGCCAAAAAGGCAAAATGTGCCAGTAAATTACCACTCACTAAATACTGCTCTTCACTCATCTCTCCATTTTTTACTCTCTCAGTCTCTTACCTCCAAGTGTACACAAAGAGTTTCAACCTAAATCCCTCAGACCCTTTACCATTCAAGTGTTTTACAGCATTTCTAAAAAAAAAATGTTCCTATGGGATTAATAACATTCTCTTATTTAAAATATGTTTTTATTGACTTTAGAGAGAGAAAGGGAAAGGGAGAAAGAAACATCAACATGAGAGAGAACCATTGATATACTTCCCTCACACACCGAACCAGGGATCTGCCTGCAACCTGGGCATGTGCCCAGGCAACATTTCAGTACACAGAACTATGCTTAACCAAATGAGTCACACATTTCAGAGCAACAAATTCCTTTTTTCTTCCTCCTTTGCTTTTCTAATTTGACTTCCCACCTTCTTACTTTCCCAATTATGTTCCATACAATTCCAAAATAAAGCATATGCGCTTGCATTCTGGTGTCTAACCCATTCACATTACACTACAGCTATTTTCTTAAGTTATATTTTTATTATTTAGAATGTAGTATAGAATTAAATAAGCATGCTTATGCAAGGAATAAATAAAGTATAATGATAACATATAAAATTTGGAGCCCATTTTCTTTAAGAGAGCTTGCCAGATTTTTTTCTAAATATTTAGCCAAAGGAGAAATGAAATAATGCAGAGGGAAATTTGGTTATTTGATGATGCTTTCTTTGCTCCATCACTAAAAATGTTTGAAATGATTCTGAAATATTTTTCTGTATTACAATTTTTCTATAATACTATGGGAATCCAAGTGAAAGAAGAATATCATACTAGGTATTAATATAAAGAAATTTGTTTGAAAGTGAATACAGGTTTCCCATAGTGGTGTCACACAGACATAGAAAAACAAGTACAGACACAATGAAATAATTAAAGAGAAATGATGCCCAGAATACATGATGATAGACACACAGGTTCACTATGTTGTTAAAGTTATTTATCAATGTCTTTACCAATGTACAGGGAAGCTAGTACAATAAACACAATATAAATAAAAATGATAAATTAAAATAGAAATCTCTCATTTTCAGAAATAAGTACTGTATTACCTAAATATTATCATTGACTAGATTTTTCCATTTTGTTCTTTTTAAATATATACTGTGATTATAAGTGTGTAATTGGTTTCAGAGAGAAAGGGAGAAGGAGAGAGAGAGAGAGAAACAGAGAGAGAGAGAGAGAGAGAGAAACAGATGAAAGAAAATCATGGATTGGCTGCCTCCTGCATGCCACCACATTGGGGATCTAGACTGAAACCTGGGCATGTGTTCTTGACTAGAATTGAACCTGGGGTATTTCAGTTCTCAGGCTAAGGGTCTACCCAATAAGCCAAACTGGGTAGGGCTCCATTTTGCTTTTTTAAAAGTAAGTTTTGAACTAGCACCTCAATATGTGACCAGATATTCATATTACCATTTAGGAAAAAAAAAAAAAGAACCATCTACTGCAGAGTGAACTTATAGTACTAGAGAAAATGCTTTATTTACTTAAGAAATACCAGATAATACAATTTTCTACAAGGTTCTATAGTCTTAATTATTACACACATACTACCATTTATACATTGTTACCACATAAAATCTATATAACCATATCTCAGATATATTCAACTTCTTTGAATCTTTACCCCCACAATGGGAATCTAGATTGTCTCTATATAATGGCTATAATCAGAACTTGAACAATAGAAAAATTTTGGAATAACTCAAGCAAGAAAGATTTTAATTAAAAGTAGAAAATCAGGGAATATTACAGAAAGGAAGTTTGTGTGTGCTTGTGTAAATTTCTATTCAAGACAGCAGTAAATGTTCTGTTTTAAAATTCTATAATAAACTAATAATTTCTTCTTAATAAGTAATTCAAAGTAAATATTTTTTCACATTTTAATTGAGAAGGTACTGGAAATAAAGGAAGAGGGGAAAAAAACTATGCCATTCATATCTATCTTTCATTGCAGATATATGAAGTACATAAACTGCATATAGTAATTATGGAGCATATATAGGATATTTTGCTCCTAACATGTCTGTGTTGAAATTACTCAACATGTTTAAAGTTCGGAAAATTATAAATATCATTATTTTTCAAAATGCATAAAAATGTCCCATACATTTGATCTCATAATAAAATTATATTTTAGTAATTTCTTTGTCTTTATTTGATATTTAATTCATCATGTTGATGCTTCAGGAATTGAAAGGGAAATTGAGGTTACAGGTGAAAATAATAAAAAAATATACTTAATATTTTTATAAGTAATAAAAAGTGCTTATAGTATTATATATGAGAGAAAATCATTCTGAGAAAAAAGAAACTTTTAAATACAGATGACTGAAAATTAGAATTGTTTCAAATAAATCATTTAAGCCATAAAAAGCTTCCATACATGAGGTGTATTTCATATATATCTATTGCATTTTCATATTTATGGTATTTTCATTTATATATCAACTGAGTACAATATAAAATACTAGAGGCTAGTGTATGAAATTCATGCATGGATGCCGTCCCTAGTCCTGGCTGGCAATTGAAACATAAGCATCTGGCATGGAAGGGCAGGTCCCAGCTGACCTTTGGGCCTTGGGCAGCACCTGGGACTCCTACCTTCCACCCCACTCCCGCCTCCCTCCCACCTGAGTCTTGGGCTCCTGCCTGGCTTCCTCAGCTTCTGGGAGCAGGGCAGTGGCCCCGCCCCCGCCACTGTCACTGGTAGCCATCTGCAGGGCAATCAACTGGGTCATTAGGTGGCGCTTGCACCTGCCTTGACTGGTGTCATCCGCTCACCTGCTCCACCATCCCACTGAAGTCCAGTTCTCGTTGGGGCCCATTGAGACCAGCAGTGCCTCCACTGCTGCCCACTGCCAGCACTGTGTAACTAATGCCCACTATGTTCCACACTGCCCTCTGGTGCTCAGCACACATCATAGCAAGCGGTTGAACTCCCATTTGAGGGGACAATTTACATATTAGGCTTTTATTATATAGGATAATATTTTAGCTTCTGAGGCAAGTTTAAATTAGATTTTATAAACTACTTGTTATCTTATTTATTAAACAAGTATTTATTGGTTCACTACTACATGCTGGGCATGATCCTATACCCTTCGTTTTCAATAGTAACATTTTTCCAGCTTTAATAAAAAGTAATTAACAAATATAAATTGCATATATGTATATATTAAGATGTACAATGTGATGATGTACATATTATAAAATAACTATCACAATCTAGCCAATAAACATAATTTCTTTCTTCATATAATTACCTTTTTTAAAAAAATAGTGACATTTTAAAATAGGCAAAATCTCTTCTTTCATGGGTAGCCTTGGATATGAGAATCAATATTTTCTCAGTTTTTTTTCTTTAATGTTCAGTAATTATATTGGCACTTGTTTGTGCTTTTCTACATATCTGTGGCAACCTTACACTCATTTCTAACTGCTAAAGAAAATATACATGCTTAGTACTAACACAGAAAAGTTATTATTTTAATTATCAATAAGATTTATAAAGATACAGCTAGATAGTTAAGTCAATATGAAACACTGTTTTATATTAGTTGACCTGATAATTAAAGGATAATTGAATTATCAGTTGAATTATTTTAGTAAGTGATCTTTTTTTGCCACTTGGATTTTTTAAATTTAATTTATTCATTGTTTAAAGTATTACATAAGTCTCCTTTTTCCCCCATTGACTTCTCCTCAGCCACTCCGACTCCCCAGCACAGGCCCTCACCCAATTACTGTCTGTGTCCATGGGTTATGCTCATATGCATGCATATAAGTCCTTTGGTTGATCTCTTACACACACCTTATCCCCTGCCTTCCCTCTTAGGTTGGATGGTCTGTTTGATACTTCTATGGCTCTATTTTTGTTTGTATGTTTATGTTGTTCATAATATTCCACAAATGAGTTAATTCATGTGATATTTATCTTTTTCCAACTGGCTTATTTCACTTAGCATAATGCTCTCCAGTTCCATCCATGCTCTTGCAAATGGTAAGAGTTCCTTCTTTTTTACAGCAGCATAGCATTCTATTATTTAAATGTACCACTGTTTTTTAATCCATTCATCTGCTGATGGGCACTTAGGCTATGGAAATCTTAGCTATTGTAAATTGCACTGCTATGAACATAGCAGTTACATATAACTTTTCTAACTGACTTTTCTGATTTCTTGGGATATGTTCCTAGAAATTGGATTCCTGGGTCAAATAGGAGTTCTTTTTTTTGAGGAAACTCCATACTGTTCTCCACAGTGGCTGCACCAGCAGTCTACATTCCCACCAGCAGTGCAATGGGGTTCCTTTTTCTCCACATCCTCTCTGGCACTTGTAGTTTGTTGGTTTATTCATGGTAGCCATTCTGCCAGGTGTGAGATGGTACCTCAGTGTCATTTTGATTTGTGTTTCTCAGATGATTAGAAACTTTGAGCATGTTTTCATATGTCTGTTGGCCTTCTGTATGTCCTCTTTCAAATAGTGTCTATTTATGTGTATTTTTATTTTTTAATTAGTATAAAATAAGCATTAAAATGTCAAGATTGAATTCTAAGCAAGATATCACTGATCTGTCCCTTTTATTCTCATTTTAATAGCACTGCTATCCAACTTGAAACATGATACATCTGCAGACTGTGGAAATTTAGGATGAGATGAATTATCAGTGGAACACTTGCCAAGGTAACACAGGGGTCTATAAGAAACAGGCTCACTTAGGAACTCGAGGCCAGCCAGTCTAATGACATCTTCTAAACTAAGGAATGCAGCCAATTTGTATCACTACCAAACCTGACATAAAATATCACACAGAATCAAAGCAGAGATAAAAGATTCAGAGGGAAAAAAATAAAAAACAACAACAACAGTATTTAGTAGTTTAACATCGAAATAATTCAGCAAATTACAGAATAATCATAAATTTCAACTTTTTTCTCTGGCTTTCATTAAAAAAATAAAACAATAACTTTATCTCTAAAATAAGCTATGTTTGGTTTCTTCAAATAAATCTCATACTGGAAAGAAAATTTTGACAGAAGAGAAATGTGAATTCTAGCTCTGAATGCTAATTGACATTTGGCAAATAACCACATCTTTGAAACCCATGAGTGTAAGGTCATCTATGATAATGAGAAAATGCCTCATATATCTTTTAAGGACCTGAGTCAGGTTATGCAAACCATTGTACACAATATATCATATACAACTGTGACCTAACACACACACACACACGTGACACTAATAAGAAATAAAAATGAGAGTCTTTATTTCCAATTTGAATACCTATGTACAGCTCATATTGTATAAATTCTGTTACACAGTTTTGAGACTTCAGAAGTGATTAAGATTTTTTTTTCTTCTCAGAAAGTTGGAGTGCCTCTCTGAGAGTGATTACTCAGTTAAGATCTGAAATAAAGTAGTAGAATGCCAAATTGAAGTGGGATATTTATGCTAGGCAGATGTTGGACAATATTACCATGGCTGAAAGAAGCATGGTTGAAGTAATCAAGGAAGCAAGAAGGCCATAACTGGAGAAGAGAAACCTGGGTGACACTGGTGAATGATCAGGTGGCAGCTGCAGCTAAGTGAGGGTTAGAGCATAAGAGAAGAACAATGGAAAATTTTTGAATTGACTTTTTTAGGGTTACAAAATGATCAAACATGTATTTTAAAATGATTTCACTGGCTGTAGTATTTGTAGAATGTTCTGAGTAGCATACTATTGATTGATGATGTGGAAAGAATTAGTGATGATATACTACAGGATAAAGAGGCAAAGAATCAGGTTATGGCTAAAATCCAAAGTCAAATTGTGTCTCATAATCAGCTAGATTATGCTGCAGAAACAATTGACAGGGTTTTTGTAGCTTATCACAACAGAAGTTACATTTCCATCCATATTACATATCTACTGCAGTTCAGATGCAGCTGTCCCTTGTCATGTTAACTTTGGGTCCCAGCTGATGGATCAACCTTTATTTGGAGCTCTGCTGATAGTCCTGGCAGGAGGAAATTGGCAGAAGGCATTTTGGCTCTTAAAGCTTCTGTTACAAAATGACCTACGCCATTTTCTCTCATATTTTACTGAGGTCACACATTCAACTCTGACATTAACGGGATGGGGAAATACTATCAAGGACAGACACTACAGGAAAGTGAATTGGAATAGACTAATAGTGATACAGCCTACCACATGGTAAGGCTTTATCTATAACATGAAGCCTATTGGGAACCAGTGAGCAATCTCAAACAAAAATTCATTTAAAGTAGTACATACATATTAAGGCATCAGATATTAAGTAAAGTTGATACCAAACTTTTGGATTGGAACCCAGATTCTTTGTCCGCCAGAATCAAAGAATGAATCCATGTACAGAAAAGTGGTAAAGCAAAGGTGGAGATTTATTGAAGAACAAGTACAAGTCCCACATAGGGAGTGGGAGAAGAGTCCCACAGAACGGACTCCCACATGGGGTGGGGGAAAGATCCCACTGTGTTCCTCTTTCCGATGGCTTATAAAGGCTGCAAATCCTGGTGCCTTGATATACCCTCTGATTGGTCACTTTTCCTTAGACTGGTTACTATAGGAACTCCTAGGCTCACAGGTCGAACCTCACATGGGACTTAATGAAGTTCTCCCCACTTCCTTCTTTTTGAATGAAGGGCTTCTTTCTCTTTATCCACCATATATGATTATATATAGTCATATATAATCTTCAGGCTATATTAGTTCTTTAAACAAATTAGTAACACTGGTAGCTATGTTTGAAGACTTGGTCTTGGTGGCTTTGCCAGGCCTATTCTATTGTTTACAGCCAAATTTTATTTAGACTATCCCTATTTCCCTTCCACACAACTTAGTTCAGAAGGCTATATCTCTTGATCTATCACTTTCAAACTCTAAGTAGGCAATAGACACTTCAGATTTCCAGCCTTATATTAAAGTTGTTCTTGACTTTATTCCTACTTAAAAATTCTTTAATTTACATATATTTATATTAATATGAATACATATATTTTATAGTAAAGAGTTCCTAAGGATAGAATATTTCAAGGAGCTGTTTTGCTCAAGGTCCTTGAATACATAGGTTCATAGTCTGTAAATTTATTCAGATGGTTTCCATTGTCTATTAATGATATAGTCAACATTCCACCAATAAATTACCCACATGACTCAGGCCCTCAGCAATTTTTCAAACTTTAAATACAATTTTAAAAGCAATTTTAAGTACAAATAAGAAACCACTGTAAACTTAATTACATTATAAGACTCCATGTAATTAGAAAGTATGTACACAATGGCAACAACCTTTAGTGATTAACTACAAAACTTTCAGAGTAACTGTCTAGTCTGCTATAGACCCCAATTCTGTTTTTGACATGGTTCATTTAATGAATCTTTTATTTTATTTTAAACTCTATTGTATTATTAATGTAAGCAATGAATATGGTTGCAATTAATGGATCCAGGTATTATTCATAGGAAAATATTTTAGATGTAAAAACAATGAGTACTCAAATTATTGAAAGGGAAAAGGATGTGTGATGTTCTCCCCATAACAAAAAGAGACCTATCAACTGAGAATAATGCATTAGTTTAGCAAACTTTTATCATTCAATTATAAACAAATTGTAAAATTCTAATTTGTTTATAGATTTTTTTCAACTATGAAATAGTAACAGAGATGGAAGTTATAAACTTCAAATAATTAGAGAATATTTTTTAAAATTACAACTATAAATATCCCTTATATGGGCTTTCAAGTAAATTTTTGCTTTTAGTTTGGTTTTATTTTATTTTTGCTGATATAGGAATGATTATCTATCGATCTATAATTTATATAATATATCATCTATCTAGTATTTATCTTTATCATTTATATTATAAAAAAAATGCTTGACTTTCCATAGAATGATGAATGTAAATGAAGCACACACACACAAAGGCTGGGTATGGCTAGAGTTTGAGATATGGAACTTGACTTGTGGTTGACTAAAGCAGTGGCTAACAGGAGTCAAGTTAAAATAGAGGTAAGGCTCTGATTTGAATTCCTGGTGTATCATTTTGTACAAGGAATTTGGCCTCCCCTAAAAGATTATTCATTGCCACAGCTCCTGGGAGACAAGCTCTAAATCCTTTGAATTTCTGAATGAGTGTCTGTTATTTATGGTGGGATCCATTAATCACACCTAATAGTTGATGCTAATAAAGTAACTCATCATGTCAACAATTACACTATTGAGATGACACAGAATGGGACTAACCACACCAGACAGACCAAACTTGTGAGTTGAAGGTTGGGTCTCATGCCATATCATACCTCTTCAAAAGGGAAGAGGACTAGAGATTGAGTTCAACCACATGGGTAAAGAATCAATCATACCTATTTTATTAAGCTTTAATAAAAATTCTTGAGTTGAAGGTCCAGTGACCTTCATTCATCAGTAATGTTTCTTACTGTAATAAATAATATAAAAGGAGCCACTTGAAAATGGAATTGGAGCTGCTATCCCAGTGGAACTTCCTTAAACACTTACTCCTCAAACCTTTAAAATGTTAAAACTGGGCAAACTAACTTTTGGATGGGGCTTAAGGCAGAATTACATTTCAAACAACTGATTGTAAAGCTAATAGGAAAGTAGACATTATAACTAGGGTAATGAAAATAAACTCATTTTTTTCGTAGTGGCATCACTATATTAACTTATCTATACCCAAAGAAATTCCTGCCTTAGTTTAACTCCCATAGAAATTCCTTCCTTCTATTCATATAATTATTCTCCATCTCTTTATTGTAAACTAGAGGTTGAGTGTATGAAATTTGTACATGGTGGTGGTGGTGGTGGGGGCGGTTTCCCTCAGTCTAGCCTCCACCCTCTACAATCTGGTACCCCTTGAAGGATGTCTGACTGCTCATATAGGCCTGATCCGGTCCTCGATGGGCAGTTGGACATCCCTCTCACAATCCAGGACTGCTGGCTTCCAACTATTCACCTTCCTGCCAGCCAGATTACCTCATAACCACTCCCTGCCAGCTTGATCAATATCTCACTGCTCCCCTGCAGGCCTAAATGCCCCCAACTGCCCTCCCCTGCAGGCTGGTCACTCACAACTGCCCTCCCCTGCAGGCCTGATCACTCACAACTGCCCTCCCTTGCAGGCTTGGTCACTCCCAACTGCCCTCCCTTGCTGGCCTGATCACCCATAACTGTCCTCCCCTGCCGAGGTGGTTGTGGTGACCATCTTTGACCACATGGGGTGGCCATCTTGTATGTTGGAGTGATAGTCAATTTGCATATTACTTTTTTATTAGATTATTAGATAGGATACCCCTTTCCTTCACTTCCAAAGTGATCACTATTTTGTTTTTTGCCTGAATCAGTGCCTTAAATATAACTATATTTTTGGATCTTAAATAAACATTTGTTCCTTTTATTTTGGGGTTAATGTATGTGTTCCCACACATTGATAGTAGGTTATGTAAAGAATCTCAGAAAACATCAGAGGCTCTCAGACTTGACCTTATGGGTCTCCCTTTGCTTCTAATTTCTTTCTGTTTTTAATATACTAATCATTTGGTAGAGTCTTTCTTGAGTTCTATGAGTCTTTCTAATAAATTATTGTGCTAAAGAGTAGTCATGAAACCCCAAAATTTTGTAGCTAGTTAATCTGAAATGAAAGTAGTTCTAGAATGCAAAATTACAGGTAGTATCTATCTATCTATCTATATATATATATATATATATATATATATATATATATATATGACTAAGTGACTAACCATATGTCTTTCCAATTGACTAGTTGGCCGGTACGTATGATGTGCACTGGCAATCCTATATAATAAAAGATTAATATGCAAATTGACCAAACAGCAGAATGACTGGTCACTATGACACATACTAAACACCAAAGGCAGACACTCAACACAAGAACTGTCTCTTGGTGGTCAGTGCACTCCCATAGGGGGGCGCTACTCAGTCAGAATCCTGGCTCATGGTAGGTGAGTGCAGCGGCAGTGGTGGAAGCACCTCCCACCTCCACAGTAGTGGTAAGGATGTCCGACTGATGGCTTAGGCCCAAAACTCGTGGGCCTAAGCCATCAGTCGGACATCCCCCAATAGTTCCCAGACTACAAGAGGGTGCAGGCCGAGCTGAGGGACCTCCCTGTTAGTATAAGAATTTCATGCACTGGGCCTCTAGTCTGAAATAAAAATAACTTTTGGAATTTTTTCTCTCAGACTATAGTTTTGTTAAACTGCTTTGTAATTATCAGGAGTAACCCTGAGCTATAGAATTGGGTGAAACAGGACTTAAGGTGAGAGGAATTAGGGATCTGATTTCCAAAATTTGGTTCCAGGAATGCAGATTCAATGAAAATGTAATTTTTCTTGAAAACTAGAAAGTCAGCTTATGGAATAGTCTACTGAAAAGTGAGAAAACATATATTTCACCCCTATGTTCTCCTTAAAATAAGACAATGGTAGAAATTTAGCATAAAAACACTATAAATATTAAATATATACTGTCAATATCACCATGATAAATGGAAAATTTTGTATTGAATCAGATCTTTCTAAGTATATGCATCTGAAGCTCAACTCTTAATTATTTGCATTTTTAAAGTATATCTTTTTAAAAATAAAGTATATGCATAATTAAAAAATATATATTTGTGTACCTTTATATTAATTCTACATTATTAATTTATATCCATTAAATATATGCATTTTAATTATATAGGTATATTTTAATCATATGGATTTGATATCCATACTTAAATACATTAAAATATTAGATATCCTATATAAAAAAAGGGTAATAAGCAAATAGACTGAATGGCAGAATAACTGAATAACCAATCAAAGCATAATATGCTAATGATATGCTAAGGGTGCTCAACTGGTTGCTATGATGTGCACTAACCACCAGAGGGCAGATGGTCTGACTGGTAGGGTAGCGTGCTGCTGGGATCTAGCTGATCAAGACTGAGCAAAATGGGCTGGACACACCCTGGAGCCCTCCTTCAGTTCCTCCCTAGCTGGCCAATCTTCCACATCTTTCCCCAGCCTCAATCCTGCACTGGTGGGGTCCCTTGGCCTCACCTGTACCCTCTCACAATCCAGACAAGGGTTCCCCTACTCCTGAGTACAAGTTATAATAAAAGGCTATATAATAAAAGGCTAATATGCAAATCAACTGAATGGCAGAAAGACTGGTTGCTATGACATGCACTGACCACCAGGGGCAGACTCTCAATGAAAGAATCTGCCCTGTGGTGGTCAGTGTACTCCCACAGTGGGGGTGCTGCTCAGTCAGAAGCCAGTGAGCACAGCAGCAGTGGCATGAACCTCTCCCATCTCCACAGCAGCATTAAGGATGTGTGACTAAAGTATGGAAGCAGGCCTAAGCCATCAGTTGGATATCCCCCAAGGGTTCCTGGACTATGAGAGGTTGGGTGCAGGCCGGGCTGAGGGACCTGCCCCAAGTGCATTAATTTCGTGCACCAGGCCTATAGGTGATATAATAAATAAAAATATTAATATATGTATTTCTCAAGTCGGTAATTTAATGAAAAAATATAATTCTATTCTGAAATATATATGTAGATATATATATATATATATATAAATATATTCAAAACATAGTCATAGATGACCAATTTAACCAATATTACCATTTTTTATTTTTCTATGAAGTTCTCCATTTTTTATTTTTCTATGAAGTTTTCTATGAACTTTTCTATGAAGTTTTTTCTATGTTCTTTTCAAACCTGCATAAAAGATCATTTCCATTAAAAACTACATATAAACATGGAAGGGTAATTTAAAATAATAATTTCAACATCAGGAACATCTAAATAACATTCACAACAACTCTTCTTTAAATAGGAATATAAAAACAATTTGGCAAAATCTGCTCAAGGAAATTAAAGACCAATGGAGTACAAAGCGGTCTCTAGAATATACTCTGAGCATTCTGTGCAAAGCCAAAATCAAAAGTAGCACTTTTATTAGAATTTTGGATAAGGAAACAACCAAGTGTATTTTTATGAATTCCAGGATTGAACAGCTCACTGTCAAGACATGTTTAGTTTACTAGAGTAGAGGCTTGGGAGTAAACTAACTGGTTGTGTAAAGAAATGCCGTAGATTTAACTGCAGAATGCCAACTGTATGCAGGCAAAGCGGTTCAGGTATTAGTATGCTCAACCTCATCAAAAACGGCCACTTCATCGCTGAATGTGAAGCAAAATTATCTATGTAATGGCTTTTTAACCTCTGATCTAGAATCCATGTATCCTTAAATTTTATTTGCTCAAATGGTTTTTAAATTGCTTGAGAATTGCTCAACATACATATTTATATTAAAACTATGCTAAGCTTATAAAAAATAAAAATTAACTCTCTGAAAGTATCATCTGACACTGTTTTCACAATTAGAGTAAAAAAAGTAAAATATAAAAATGTTAAACTTCATTTGCATGAGTAATTTATAGTCATCAGCTTTAAACAGTAGAAGAACTAATGAAGCACTGGCAATTGAACACCTATGGCTATGTTCCTTATTATTTTTCTTCTTAAGCCTTAATGAGCTGTAATTATAGTTGCTTGTATTTTGTCTTCAACACGCTCTATTATAACAAAAGGTAGTGACAAGGAGCTGTATCTCACTTCAGGAACACCAAACTTACTACAAATATGTAAATGAGAAGCCACAAAGCAACAGAAGAGCCTGGAGGTATTAACATCTGTGTGAATGAAACAGCCATTTCACAATTCAGTGGACCTTAAACACAGCAGACATTGAAATCTGCTCATACATGGGGTGGATTTTTGAATATGCTCAATTACTACTTGTTTCTCAGCTGCTTCTGAACATGGCTTCTGTAATACTATAGAGTCTGCTTTCATATCACTGGCATGTAAAAATCATTGTTATTAAATGACCATTTAAAATAATCATAAATACAGGTTGAATTGTACCATTCGCAAAGCCACTCTTTGGGGTGAAAAGATTGAAACAGACTTATTCAGAGAAAGGAAAATATGAGAATAACTTCTGTCAAATTTTGTTGTTGTTGTTGTTGTTGTGTGTGTGTGTGTGTGTGTGTGTGTGTGTGTATGAATTTGAGAATGGATATTCTATATATCCAACATGAATATATTTCAACATATGATAATTAAGTCAATAAATGTTTTAGTGAGATACTTGTGAGTAGGGTTGATTTTCCTGAGCAGGATGCAAGGGTGATTTCTTCCCCGGGTTCTTATCCAGATGGATTTGAAGAATGAAGCCACAGACAAAAGCCGGTAGATGAAAAGAGTGGAAATTTATTGGAACCAAATACAGACTGCCACATAGAAAGGGAATCCCAAGGGGTAACCCACTAAGCTCCTTTTTGTTAAGGTTTATAAAGGCTCCAGTTCTTTGTCTCTCTCTTTTTTTAAATATATTTTATTGATTTTTTACAGAGAGGAAGGGAGAAAGACAGAAAGTCAGAAACATCGATGAGAGAGAGAGATTGATCAGCTACCTCCTGCACGCCCCACCGTGGAGACGTGCCCACAAGCAAGGTACATGCCCCCACCCAGAATTGAACCAGGGACCTTTCAGTCCGCAAGCCGACACTCTATCCACTGAGCCAAACCAGTCTTGGCTCTTTGTCTCTTCATAATGCCTTCAACTGGTGACTCTTTTCCAAAATACAAGCTTCAAAGCCCAATCCCACGTGGTGCCCTCCTCTTTCTCTCCCCCTTCAGTGGTAGAATTCTCTATTGCCTGTGAAAAACTGCTTCCTCTTTCTCCCATTTGTCAGCATTTCTCTATCCTCCTTTGTTTCTTTGTTCTCCCCAAACTCTGTGGCTTTCCCCTCTGTTCTGTAAGTGGATGTCTTCCTCTCCCCTTATCCTCTGGCACCTTATTTTTTCCCTTTGTGAATGTATGCCTTTTGGCAGCTCCAAGCCCTCACTCTATGCCTCCCCTGTACCCACCTCCCCACCCGCCCATCCCTCCTCAATGGACCCTCTTTATTCCTAAAATTCCCTAAACCTGACTTTTAGGGAAAAGCCCTTTCACTTGCAAAATTAAGAAATCATTCAATCAGAAATAGAAAATAGTAGTTAGTAAAATCATGCTTATTTGTCTTCAATAGACAATTTTAAAATATTATTTTAATATTTATTTAAAAATGAACAGAATCTTTAGGAAATTTGTGATCATTTTTTTAAACTATGTGAGGTTTCTACATTAGAAATATTTTGAGATACCAGGCATAAATATGAGAAAGATCCTATACTTTATTTTAATTATTGAAATACAAACAGCATAATTTGTAATTAATAAAATAAAATATATATGCCACACAAATTACAAAAAAATGACATTATATCATGAGTTCCAGTACACAATTGATTTGGAAGTGTGAAACTACTAGTTTTTCCAATATCATTCTCCGCTCTTAACCTTTTTTATCAAAATTGGTTTTGGTGCTGAATATTTGCAGAAATGCCACTGTTCCCATTTAAAATGCCAATTTCATGACTTTATGAGTATGTAATGGTAGCAAACTAGCATTATTTTATTTATGTTTATTGCCTCTGCAATTTTAATAGACTATTTCATCAATTAGTCACATTTAAAAATCTAGGTGACATATATTCTGAAGTTTACACACATTATAATGAAAATGCCCTATATGTTAGGCTTAAGAATCCATGATACGTAATAAATATTTTAAGCACTCAGACTACTTAAACCCTACATTTACTCCAGTAATTGAGAGTCTCCTTGGGTGCATGAGAGATGCTATGTTGCATATAAATTTTCAACTTTTAAGCTTATTAGACCATGTGAGGAAGGACTTTGGATGACATACTTTAAAAGGCTATAACTTCCTCAGAATTATTTTGCAAGTTATTTTTATTACTCCCAAAACATTTCTATAATGTCATTTCTTGGCCTTTAACAGATTCATATTTTTTATTTCCTCCATGTGAAAGGGTGTGGATTGGTATATGAAATAAGTTGGAGTTAATTAGAGCCATGCTTTGAAGAAGCCTGCTTTTGTGACTCAGAATTTGTAGGGTATCTCGCTAATCATAATTTTAGAGCTTAAACCACTTTGTTTTCCTTAAAATGTAGAATATTTGAATGAAATAGTATAACAGAGTCTAAACCGTATTATGCCAAACATAATCATTTATTTGAAGCAGGATGCTGCTGACTGACAACGGTCAAGTCTATCAAGTCTCTCAAGAAGACAATTTCTCTCAAAAGGGAATTCCATTAACATATCCATTTTATCTGTTATTGATGCATTCCATCTGCAGTGGTTGTAAAATTATATTCCTGTTGCTTTATATTATAAAAGCTAAGCCACTAAAGGCAACATAATAAGTGAGAAAATTCTTACAAAGGACTAAGCAAAAAATAAACTTTTATCACATATATATGTATTTCTAAGCAAGATGTTCTTTATTATTTATTTTCTTTTACTTTAAAATGCAATTTTAACAACACTCAGCAAAGGCTTTTTATGTAGCTTATGTAGGTTTTGGAGATTGATTTTAAAAAATTGTCTTCATGGAACTTGCCCTGAAATAGAGCAGAAAAACTCATAAACAAATAAATAAGCACCAACAATCAATCAAACAAACAAGTAATAATAGGTAAGTGGAACAGAGTTCTGAGGCAAGTTCATTTCTAATGAGGTGAACAGGGAATGCTTTGCTAATAATGCACCATTGAAGGAAAAATTTGAAGAAATGGTAAGAGGAATCCATGTGGAAAACTATGAAATAGTACTAAGCAGACAGAACAGGAAGTGCAAAGGTCCAAAGATGTCTTCTATCACTTGGGACATTTTGAATGATTATTCTCTTATTAAAAGCATATATTTAATTTCATGACTAAATATTTACCAAAAGAAAAAAAAGAACTAGATAATATTGAAATTAAACATAATCAAAAGAAAAGAAATAGTTTCTAGAAAATTTAATATTTTATTTTTTCAAAATAATCTCTAAGTCACAAAATTAACTATCAATATGTTTAACAAAATATTCTATGACTGGACATAACCAGTTTGGCTCAGTGGGTAGAGTGTCGGCCTGTGGACTGAAGAGTCCCAGGTTCGATTCTGGTCAAGGGCATGTACCTTTCTTGGTTGCAGGCACATTCCCAGTAGGGAGTGTGCAGAGGCAGCTGATCGATGTTTCTCTCCCATTGACGTTTGTAACTCTCTATCCCTCTCTCTTTCTCTCTGTAATAAAGCAAAAAATATATTTAAAAAAATTCTATCACTGCATTATCCCATGTGATATAGCATCTTTAAAAATAACAGCAAATTAAAGTGCAAAGTTTATAGTTCATTATTAACTAACTTAATTATGTGTGTATGTTGTGTGATGAAGGGAAAAATTGCCAAAAACACATTATCTATAGTTATTGGTGGCAAGTGTGTGTGTTTGTATATGCACATGTGATAGGGGATAAAGATAGGACTGTTGAATATCTAACAGATACATATTTACTTAAACAGAAATAGGTACAGAACTTATATTATCATCTAAAATAAAAAGATAACATCCACCTTATAGATATTTCACTCTTTTCTTTCATCTTCCCTTTGAATGACAGGTGCACAATATCAACCACTCAGGTCATAGCCCAGTTGCCATATAGATCCATGTAAAGCATACTTAATTGTTTCAATACTGCTTTATTTCTATCTCCATCTATTGCTCCCCATTATTTGTTTTTGCACAACTGCACTCATCCTGAAATATTAAAATGTGAACAGAGACAAGTGTGTATTCTGAAAATAATAGATGTATATATTTATTTGTTTTATGTGTATTTATTACTTTACTACATATCTATACATATATACCTATATGTATAGATATTAACTTTTATCAAATAATTTTTAAAGTCCTATTTAAGTTGTTGTAAAATTCAGTGATGTTTTGATGGCATAGTATTCCACAATTTGCCAACATTACCATCTTATACTCACTGAATTTTACACTGATATTATTTCTTTAAATATATTGTCCTTGTATTTAGCTAGCTTATCAATATCATTATACCATTTATATTTTTGCATCTGATTTTTTTTTCAATAATCTCACTTATTCGCCCTTTCATCTAGGAAAATGTATTAGTTATGCCAAATTATACTCCATGGAGTGATTTTTGTATGTGAAAAACTTCTTTTCATAGGAACTTTTCTTTTGAAATATTTTATTTTTCTTGGCTTTACATTTTTGCAATGTAACTACGTGCATTATTTGATATCTTTTCTATCTAATAAAAGTGTAATATGCAAATCAACCATCACCCCATCACATCCACAAGCCATGCCTACCAGCTAATCAGGAGTGAATATGCAAATTAATCCCAACCAAGATGACTGTGGCCACTGTGTGAACAGAAGGAAGGATTGGGTTTCCCCAGCAATGGAGAAAGCCAAGCTTTCCACACACCCTGGTGGGCCCAGTCTTCCACTCAAGGCTAGAACGTTTCAATTATAGAAGATAAATAAAATCCTAACAGGAATGACTGTCTCCAGGGGATGAGCAGGAGGCTTAGCTCCGCTCCAGGCTAAAAAGTTTCAGTTGTATAAAATAAATAAACCGCAGACACCAGGGCATCTGCTTAGGTCACTGGGGGGCATGGTGGGCTTGCAAACAACCACAGTCCCTTCGCCTATGCTGCCCCACACCCCAAGGAAACCCCCACCCTGATCTGGGACACCCATTTAGGGCAAAAGACCTGGCCCCCACCCGTGTACCAGGCCTCTATCCTATCTAATAAAAGAGTAATATGCAGATTGACCATCACTCCAACACACAACATGGTTGCCCACATGTGGTCAAAAAATCCTGCCCCCATGTGGACACAAGATGGCCACCACAAGATGAAAAGGGCCAGCCTGCAAGGGAAGGGAAGTTGGGAGGGAACTAGGCCAGTAGGGAAGCACAATTGGGGGGAAACCAGACTTGTAGGGGAGGGAGAGTAGTTGGTGAGGAACAGGCCTTCAGGAGAGGGTAGTTAGGGGCAAACAGGCTGGCAGGGAAGCAGTTAGGCATCAATCAGGCTGGCAGGGGAGTGGTTAGAGAATGATCAGGCTGGCAGGTAGAATTGGTTAGGGACAATCAGGAAGGCAGGCAGGTGAGCAGTTGGGAGCCAGCAGTTCTGGATTGTGAGAGGGATTTCCAACTGCACATTTAGGCCCAATTCCAGTGGGATTGTGTCTAAATGGGTAGTCAGGCATCCCTTAGGGGGTCCCAGATTGGAAAGGGTGCAGGCTAGGCTATGGGACAGTTCAACCACCCAGTGCATAAATTTTGTGCACCCGTCCTCTAGTGTATATGTGTATATATATGTGTGTGTATGTGTGTGTGTTTGTGTGTATGTGTGTATGTATTGTGTGTGTTTGTGTGTATATGTATATATGTATGTGTGTGTATGTGGGTATGTGTGTGTGTTTTGTGTGTATGTATGCATGTGTGTGTGTGTGTGTGTGTGTGTGTGTATACATGGCTAATATAGAAAGTGTCCCCTCAGGAGTTCAATGAGGAGACCAGGACTTTGATCACTCCCTATGTCATGTGCTGACCACCAGGAGGTGACATGGAATGAAGTAAGGCCCTGGCCAGCAGCCATAAGGCCCCAATTGACCCTGATTGCTGGCCAGGCCTAGGGAACCTACCCATGCACAAATTTTATGCACCAGGCCTCTAGTCTTATCTAATAAAAGAGTAATATGCAAATTGTCCATCACTCTAAGACACAAGATGGCTGCTCCATGTGGTCAAAGATGGCTGCCCTCATGTAGACACAATATGGCTACCACAAGATGGTCTGCAGGGGAGGGCAGTTGTGGGTAGTTAGAGAGTGACCAGGCCAGGAGAGCAGGGCAGTTGGGTGTGACTAGGATGACATAGGAGGACGGTTTTGGGATACAGTTCAACAGGATAGGGCAGTTGAGGGGACCAGGACTGCAGGGGAAAGCAATTGGGAGGCAACCAGGCCTGCAAAGGAGGGCAGTTAAGAGGGTCCCAGGTCTGCAGTGGAGGACAGTTGGTGGGGACCCAGGTCTGCAGGAGAGGGAAGTTGAGGGGGAACAAGTCTGCAGGAAAGGGCAGTTCGGAGAAACCAGACCAGCAGGGAGGGCAGTTAGGGGTGACAAGGCCAGTAGGGGAGGGAAGTTGGGGATGACCAGGCTGACAGGGTAGGACAGTTAGGGGTGACCAGACTGGCAGGGGAAAGCAATTAGGAGTTACCCAGCTGGCAGGGGAGGCCATTTAGGGACAATTGGAGTGCAATTAGGCATTGATAAGGCTAGCACGAGAGTGGTTAAGTGGGTGATCAAGCTGGCAGGCAGAAGTGGTTAGGTGCAATCAGGCAGATGCAGGCAAGCATTGGGAGCCTGCAGTTCTGAATTGTGAGAGGGATGTCTGACTGCCTGTTTAGGCCTGATATAGGCTTTTGGGCAATCCTCAAGGGGACCCAGATTGGAGAGGGTGCAGGCTGGGCTGAGGGATATCCCTCCCCATATACACAAATTTCATGCACCAGGCCTCTACTCTTACCTAATCAAATAGAAACATGCAAATTAACCATCACTCCACTACACCCACAGCCAATCAGAGTGAGTTTACAAATAAATCCAAAAAAGAATGAGGTTAATTTGCATATACAGGTGCAGAGAAGTGTGAAGCCTGCTATGAGGGCAAGGGGGATAGTGGAGGAAGCTACTAGAGTGGTGCTCCAGAAGCAGTTGGGACATAAGGACTCCAAGCGGCCCAATAGCGGGGATGTGCCAATTCTCCAGCAGCAGGGGTGTGAGGATTTGCTGGCTCTTGGTGGGAGCAGGGACTTTATGGTTCCCAGGTGGCCATGGAGCTGCTGCGAGTGAAGCCAGGAGCCTATTCTTGCACGAATATCGCACAACAGGGCTCTAGTCCTATCTAATAAAAGAGTAATAGGCAAATTGACCATACCTTTATATATGCACAAGCCACACCCACCATCCAATCAGAGCAAGTATGCAAATTAAACCAAAAAAAGATGGCTAGGGCCACAGAGAGAGCAGGAGGGAGGCTTGGGTTGCCCCTGGAGATGGAAGAAGCCAAGCTTTCTGCACACCCTGGCCGGTCCAGGTCTCCACTTAAGGCAACAGAGTTTCAATGGCTGTGCCAGCAGAAGGCTTGGCTCCGTTCCAGGCTACAAAGTTTCAATTATAGAAGATAAATAAATCCAGGACACCCTTCAGGGTAAACCAGCTGGCCCCCACCCATGCAGCAGGCCTCTGTCCTATCTAATAAAAGAATGATATGGAGATTGACCATCACTCTAATATACAAGATGACTGCTGCCATGTGGTCAAAAGATCCTGCCACCATGTGGACACACGATGGCCACCACAAGATGGCCAGCAGGGGAGAGAAGTTGGGAGGGACCAGGCCTGAAGGGGAGGGCAGTTAGGGGTGACCAGGCCAGTGGAGGTGGGAAGTTGTGGGTGACTAGGCTTGCAGGGAAGGGCAGTTAGGGGGGACCCAGATCTTCAAGGGAGGACAGTTAGGGTTGACCAGGCCTTCAGAGGAGGGCAGTTAAGGGCAAACAGGCTGGCAGGGGAGCAGTTAGGCATTAATCATGTGGCAGGGGAATGGTTAGGGGCAATCAGGAAGGCAGGCCAGTAAGCAGGTGGAAGCCTGCAGTCCTGGATTGTGAGAGTTATATCCAACTGTCCGTTTAGGTATGATTCTTTGCGGATAGGGCTTAAATGGGAGTCGGACACCCCTCGAGGGGTCCCAGATTGGAGAGGGAGCAAGCTGGGCTGAAGAACAACCCTCCCTGCCATGAACAAATTTTATGCACTGGGCTTCTAGTTGCATATAATTAACAAGCTCATTTCATTTGTCCAAGTATGATGTGGATGCACTTTACTTTTTTGCTGGAAGCTATCCAGTGTCTACACTACCATGAAAGTACAAACAGGAAAGAAACCCAGAAGTCTGATGGACTTTGAGCTTCGGCAGGGACTAAATGCTATGCACTGATTGTTTTATTGAGACAATGTGCCTCAAGCAATTTCCTGTTCATTAATGGTTCTTACAAAAAAATGACAACATTCAATTAATGAGGACACCTTGCACCTAGATATTGGTTTCTAAATATCAATTTCCAATAAAACTAACAAGCTTATTGGATAAATCAATTATTTTAGGACTATTGCTAAATGTAAAAATAAGCCTGGAACATCTTGTGTACCAGAAAGTAAAAAAAAAAAAAAAGTTTTAAAAATGAGAGGAGCACATCAAAAGTTTGCAGGAGTCAGCAGGATGAATTTGTCAAATGGCCAACTCAGGGTTATTTTGAACCATTACATAAACAATGTTGCTACTGGACTATAATGCACAGAATAAAATATCCACAACTACACATTAGTAAAATCAGAGATTTTTAACCTTTTTCATCTCATGACACATATAAACTAATTACTAAAATTCTGCAGCATACACAATAATATTTTTTGCCAATCTGGAAAAATTGTATCATTTTGATTCATTCACACCAGATGGCTATTATTGTGCTAGCTGTTGTTTTATATATATGTATGTATGTGTGTGTGTATGTGTGTGTGTGTGTGTGTGTGTGTGTGTGTGTATATATATATATATATATATATATATATATATATATATTACATTTGACAATCTAAGGCAAAAAGGTCAGTACTCCTGACTAAATAGTCAGATGTTGCATGTTTTAAAAATTTTGCCTGCTGTGGTACACTGGTTAAAAATCACTGGTATAAATAATAAAGCAAATGAATTAACAGAGAAGAAAGGAGTGTTCTTTCTTAGAGTTCAAATTAATAAATGTAGAAAGATTGATGAACACAGAAAATCACTATTGGCAAATATAATGGTCATAAATATTGTAGGCAAGTATAATTGGGAGATGTTATATCAGATGGGCAAAAGTACAATTACCATTATATTTTCATAGTCTCAAAATATCTCTCCACAAATAGTGATTCATTACAAATGAAGAAATAAATGACATTTATAGTGGAGAAGATTGTAAGGCACCACCTCAACAAAATGCTCTAAGTTAATATTACTCTTGAGAAGACATATCAACATTATGTACTTACTGTTATAATACCCCAGGAAGAATATAGCAACTCTTCTCTTATATTTCTGCCAAAATCATGCAAATCAATCTAATCTGAAAATCACATAAGATTCATATAATTTCTATAAAAGACAAGTAAAATAAAGAACTTCCTCAGATTGAAGAATATTAAGGAGACAGGACAAATAAGAGCAATATTAAACCTGTATTTGATCCTACACCAGAAAAAGAGCAGGATGGGGCAATAGGCATAATTTGAATAAGATCTGCAAATTATTCAATAATATTGTATCAGTGTTAATTTCCTGGTTTGATAAGAGCACTATTATGGTGAAGGCCTAGGTCAAGAGTGGCTGATGTGGGCCAAGGAGAGAAAAAGGGGACATGTGCAATATTTTCAGCAATAAAGATTTAAAAAGTAAGATAAAATAAAATGCAAACATATGGGGAAAGATTTCTGCAATATAATTTTTGGTATAATATTATTTTTCTGTTTAAAAATGCCTGGTATTTTCTTTTTACTCAGAGAAAATCCCAAAATTGTTAACGTGATTTACAAGGTGCTACATGGTCAAGAACTGCCTATCTTTGATTAATCACCCCATTGACTGTTTCAACTAAAATAGCCTTCTTTTTTTCTTCTTCAAAATTCTAAGAATGTCTTACATAAAGGCCTCTGAATTTGCTGTTCTCTGCCTAGAAGTCACTTCCTCAAGAATGGATGACTCCCTTTTTCCATCCCTTCAAGATTCTACACCTTATGAGGCAAAATAACAGCCCCATTATCATTACCCATTTAATCAACTTTGTTATGCTCTATAGTACATAGCATGCCTAACATTTTGTCATCTTTTAATTTTAGTATCTTTACTCATATGTCAAAAGCAACTAAATCAATCCAGCATGCAAACTCCACTTTCATTCAGTAAAATTGTTTGAAAAAGGATACCAGCTTGTGATACCACTCCTGAACCTCTGCTGTATCTAGGTGGAGCCACATAGTTATTTGTAGCAAATATAATTTAAGTATCTTTTGTGTGTTTTCTGAGTTAACAAATGTGTGTATTTTCCCAAGATGTTTTTTCCCTATCTGTCACTTTAATGGAGAGGATTCTGAGGACTGAAACACAATATGGAAGAATTTTTTTCAAAAATAGCCAAGTAGAAAGCCAATTTGCCAGGGGAGTTCTTTGTGGACTGTGACATAAGAACAAAATAAAGGTAGATTACGTTACATTGATGAGAATTCAGGATTTACACTTTACTTTATCAGGGAATACCTTACATTCTAATGAATAATAATGAAATGAGTGTTTTTTTTTAAGTAAATGTGGGCTAAATTCTTGGCTTCATAGTTGGCATGAAAGATGAAGTGAAGAAAAATTTCTGCCATAACAATCAAGACTGAACATGAACTAATTTAACTAAGAATCTAACAAAGAAGTTGGAAACTGGAATGCTACTTATGTCTCTTTGATATAGTGTTTAAAAAGAAACTTTTGACTTTTGAGCATTAAAACAGTTCTTAGAAATTATTGTTGCTAAGTGAGAAGCTGACTGGAATCATAGACAGTGCCTCAGGAAAGCACATTTTCCTACTTCCCCTTCATATATTGCCAAAGAGGAAAATATCAAGGGAGAACTATTCACTCTGACATACAGAACAAGGACTCAGAGAGAACATCTATGAGGGAATTTCCACCAGAAATTAGAAACCATACCTAACCTGAAAAGAGAGCTGTCATCCATGTCAAGCCATGAAACTCAGGCTTCATCATCCCTTTGAAGTAAATATGTAAATTCCTCATTTTCTCAAGCTTGCTGCTGCTGTTTGTTTTTGTTTTCATTGTGCTTGTACTTTGTCCCAGCCTAACTCCTGTACATTTGGAGTAGCAGACACTTACATATTTTATCTCACAGTTTGTTGCCCTGAGTGGAACTACATAAATCTTATGGAGATAACTACTCGTGACCTGCACTTAAAACTAGATGCAGTTATTAGAAGTATTTGTGTCATATTCCGTGAGGAGAGAACAAGATGTTCTGTGTTTGAAAACAAAAGTGGAAGAGAGATTTATATATCACCCTAGGGGACAGTTGCAATAACAGTTAGGTGATTGTACACATCTTGATCTCCCTCCACAGGGTCTAATTTCGCTTGGAATCACTTATGAAATAAAAACTCATAATTCCCAGTGTTGCTCCCTATGTCCTAGCTGGTGCCCTGAACCTTGTTCTGTTCACGGAATGTGAACAGAAGTGATTTTTGCCTTTCTAGTTGAAGTAGATAAGAGGCTGCTGTTCTCTTTTCCTATCTCACAGCTAAGAAAACTATGGCTGTCAGGGAGAGCATTAGCTTCATGAAGACTGTTTGTTGTTGTTCATTGCTTTATCTATAGGTGTAATAATGAATGAATGAAGAAAGAAAGAAATGCAGGAAGAAGAGGACTTAATATATTTATTGTATCGACTTTTTTTTCCTTATGTGAGAATATCCTATATATAAAAGAGAATCATGTAAATTGACCATACCTCTGCTATGCTCACCAGCCAATTAGGAGTGAGTATGCAAATTAACCCAACAAAGATGGAATATTAATTTGCATATGTGGGTGCCAAGTGGCCTGGGTCCCAGGAACATCCTTGAGATCCAGACTGCTCTGAGCCTGTAGATCGATGCACATGCCCTGAGTGGCCAGGGTCCTAAAACACCCCTGACCAGGAATGGCCTACAGGTGCTGGCACCAAGCTGCTCAGTCCCAGGACAAGCAGCCAGGGGCACCAAGCACAAGCAGCCATAGTTTGACTGCAATGATCATCCAGTTCCTTGTCTACTTTATCACCAGTGACAACAAACAGGCCAATGAACTGAATCAGTTCATTTATTTTGATCAACTCTTTAGTATTTTGTTCCAATAATATTCTTTCATATTAACAAACAGGCCAATGAACTGAATCACATCATTTATTTTGATCAACTCTTTAGTATTTTGTTCCAATAATATCATTTCATTGTCATTGCAACATGGCAGAAGTTCCTGCCCTGCAACTGCACCAAGCAGCCCGAGTCCACAACCCCAGCTCAGCGGACATAGCAAATGTGCCACCATCATGCTGTGTGTCCATGGGATCCATGCCCCCCAGCCCACAGACACTCTGAACATGCAGCTGCCATGCTCTGTGTCTGCAGGATCCATGCCCCCAAGCCCGCAAACACAACCAACAGGGTCACTGGGCTTAGCGGGCATGCCTGCAGGAGCTGGGAACATGCCTTTAGCACAGTGGACACAATGCAGGGGATCCTTTGCACATGGGGTGCAGAGGAAACACCTTTTCTTTTCTTTCTTTTTTAAATATACTTTATTCATTTCTTTTTACAGAGAAGAGGGGAGAAGGATAGACTGTCAGAAACGTCAATGAGAAAGAAACATCTATCAGCTGCCTCCTGCACACTACCCACTGGGGATGTGCCCCCAACCAAGGTACATGTCCTTAACAGGAATCAAACCTGGGACCCTTCAGTCTGCAGGCTGATGCTCTATTCACTGAGCCAAACCAGTTCAAGTGTAAACATCTTTTCTGACTGCTCATTTGCTAAGATCCCTGTACACCTCCACTTGCAGTGTTCTTGGTAACTTGGGTAATAAGAATCCAAGAAGGTGATATAGGGTTTTTTGACAACACTCCTAGAGAAAAAAATAAGGTCTGCTGCTGGAGGAGCTGAGAATGTCATATCCTGCCCTAGCCAGTTTTGATCATTGGATAGAGCCTCAACCTGATGACCACAGGGTCCAGGATTGATTCTAATCAAGGGCATGTACCTAGGTTACAGGCTTCTCTCTGGCAGGGCCCAGGTCAGGGCTCATGCAGGAGGCAACCAATCAAAGTGACCCTCTCACACTGATGTTTCTCTGTCTCTCCCTCTCTCTCTCTGTTTCTTCCACACTCTCTAAAAATCAATGGAAACATGTCATCAGGTGAGGTTAAATAAATAAAAAATAAATAAATGTCATATCTTATGAAAGACACATCTTGAAAATGCCTAAAGAAATTTGTCATTTTTTTTCATGATCAAGGTATTTAAGTCCATGTTGATGAAAACGCCTTGGCAGGTGTGGTGGCTGGCAGTGGCTGCAGCAGTGGGATGATGGGGCTGGTGCCTTCCCCTGATCAGCCCAGTCACTTCCCACAAAAGGAGACCAGACTGTGATTTAGGCTTGTTCCCTGAGGGAAGCGGGCCTAAGCCATCAGTAGAACATCCCCTAAGGGCTCTCAGTCTGTGAGAAAGGGCAAGCTGGGCTGAGGGACATCCTCAAATGTGCATGAATTTCATGCACTGTGCCCCTAGTTAAAATAACATTAAGAGCCTATCATCTACAATTTATCATAATTTTATTGTTATTATACTAATATATGTGATAGTTTTCAGGAGGAAAAACTAACCTTAGAATAAATCACATTTCCTAAAAATTGCACACATTTAATTATCTGTGGAGAAGAAACATGATTAACTATGTCCATTTTATCTTACTTATACAATGTATGTCTTGACTGCAATGATCTTCCAGTTCCTTGTCTACTTTATCATCAGTGACAAAAAACAGGCCAATGAACTGAATCACTTCATTTATTTTGATGAACTCTTTAGAATTTTGTTCCAATAATATTCTTTCATATTAAATTTCTAAATCACTCCCAAATGGATTTAAATTTGCTTGAATGGCTATTGATATTTTATACATACACATATGCATTTATGCACATACTTATACATGTTGTATATAGTCTTTTTATGATTTGGTCAGACCTGTGGTATATAGATATTTGCCTGGAAGGTAGTAGAAGCCCATAAATATGTTATCAATGGGCTTAATTCCCTAATCTCTTTTTTTACCCTGAAGTTTATTAATATCCAGTTCTCAAAATATGCTATTACTCACAATCCTAAGATTTTCATACTTTTTTCCTTATTATTCTTTATTTTAGATATTTTTTATGTATTATTTCATGGATAAATGCAGCAAAAATTAATGCCATAGTTCATTGAGACAAATATGTAGGTAATTTTCAGTGTTTATCTATTATTATAGAAAAAAAGGCACATCAAAACCTTCAGGTAATCTGTACCCTTGGAAAGGAGTTTAGAGTTATATTTTTAAAATATATTTTATTGATTTTTTACAGAGAGGAAGGGAGAGAGATAGAAAGTCAGAAACATCGATGAGAGAGAGAGAGACATCAATCAGCTGCCTCCTGCATGCCCCACTGTGGAGATGTGCCCTCAAGCAAGGTACATGCCCCCAACCGGAATCGAACCTGGGACCTTTCAGTCCCCAGGTCGACACTCTATCCACTGAGCCAAACCGGTCTTGGCTAGAGTTATATTTTTAAAATAAAATTATTTGTTTCATGAAAACAGAAGAAAGTAATAACTTGATAAATTTCTCTTTATTGGTGTTAATATGCTGAATATGAAGTACCAATGTTAATTCTAAAATTAATATTTCAATGTGATACATTATCCCCATAAAGAGGAAAGAACCATATGAGATTCTTCAAGGAGGTTAATCATTTGATTATAAAAGAATTTTGATTTAAAAATTTATTACACAAGAATACAGTGTATATGAAATGATTTTTTTGAATTAGATAAACATGGACTTACCAAAGAATCTGGCCTTCTAATGCTCAGCATTTTTTGTGAGACATTTATTCTCTGAACCTCTAAATCTTCATTAAAATAATGAGCATCTTTTTCTTTTCTGTATACAGTTATTATATGCAGTAATTTGTGAGATTTTGGCAATTAGAAAATAACCTGTTAATGTTAGTTTCTTCTCTTAACTTGAACCCTAATTTTCTTTAATACCAAAAACATGTTGAACATCTACTATGTATTCAGTACATAGTAGATAGGCTTTGTTGAGACAAATCTTAAAAAGACCTCATCTTGAACCGTAAGAAAAGCATATCAATCTGGAAATATTACTAATTTCTATCTTCTCCCCTATCAAGGATAATATTCAATTTTGCTAGGTTTTTAGATAGCAAACAATGAATAATCAGGTTATAATTCAGAAATATTTGGACAATGTGTATAAACATCTCTTTACATCCTATATAATAAATAGATAATATGCAAATTGACCATAACCCTAACACACAAGATGGCCACCCCCATGTGGACACAAGATGGCTGTAACAAGATGGCCAGCAGGGGAGGGCAGTTGGGAGGAACCAGGCCAGCAGGGCAGGGTAGTTAGGGGCAATGAGGCAGGCATACAGGCGAGCAGTTGGGAGCCAGCAGTCTTGGATTGTGATGGGGCAGTCGGACATCCCTTGTGAGGTCCCAGATTGGAGAGGGATGAAGGTTGGGCTAAGGGATACCCCCCATGTGCATGAATTTCATTCACCAGACCTCTAGTCTTATTATAAATGTTCTAAATGTAAGAAACTTGAACTACACATGCCTTCTTGGAAACTTGCATTAGTAATTAACAGAGCCTCAACATAAAAAAAAAATCAGCCCATCCAGCATGGCTCATTGGTTGAGCATCAACTTACCCTGTTTCCCTGAAAGTAAGATATCCCCCCAAAATAAGACCTACTTCCAGTTTTGCCTCTCGTAATATAAGGCATCCCCCCAAAAATAAGATCTTCCCGATAATAAGGCCTCCCCAAACATAAGGCCTCCCTGGAATATAAGACCCTCAAAGTTATAGTAAGACATCTGACTCCTGATTTAAAGAGACCTCGCACTGCCTGAACAGCTCTGGCTGTGCTGCGGCCAATCAGTGAGCTGGTTTGTGAGGACAACTACTACTGTACTATATACAGGTAATAAATTTCCTTTTTTTTTTTTCAACAATAAATGTGTACCGTATTCTTCTTCATGGAAAAATAAGACATCCCCTGAAAATAAGACCTAACATGTCCTTGGGAGCAAAAATTAATATGACACTGTCTTATTTTTGGGTATGAACCAGAAAACAGAATCCTGGTCAGGGCATTTGCCTAGGTTTTAGGCTTGATCCTCAGGAGGGGTTGTGCAGGAGGCAGCCGATCATTGATTCTCTCTCATCATTGATTTTTCTATCTCCCTCCCTCTCCCTTCCTTTCCGAAAGCAATAAATATATATTTTAAAAAGTCAAATGTTCCTTATATGAAGAAGTAAATCAATATGTATATAGTTTCCAGTGTTTACTTTATACAGACTCTCAAAAATGTAAATTTTTATTTCTTTTACTGCTTTTCTTTTAATTATCACTCCTCTGATATAGTCTGAAGAGATTTAATCTAAAGTCATTATATATATCAAACTGTTTCTCTTGAAATATAATCCATTTTTTCCTATATCTGCTTCTTAAGCATTTTCTCATACACATATTATCTAAGATTGTATCATTCACTTAATAGCAATTTTAAAAATATGCATTTCTTTGTGGGAGCCCCTTTCCACGTCCCGCTTGGTTCAGGGTTTGGGTTCTGAAGGATGCCACACACAAACGAAAAGAGACTAGAAAATATTAATGTGGCAATATTGGGGGGCCAGGCGGGAGCCTTCCTCTAGTGCAGTGGTTCTCAACCTGTGGGTCGTGACCTCTTTGGGGGTTGAACAACACTTTCACAGGGGTCGCCTAAGACCATTGGAAAACACAGATAGGATTCATAACAGTTGCAAAATTACAGTTATGAAGTCGCAACAAAAATAATTTTATGGTTGGGGGTAACCACAACATGAGGAACTGTATTAAAGGGTCGCAGCATTAGAAAGGTTGAGAACCACTGCTCTAGTGGAAAGGACTACCACTTGCTCTGGCCTTTTTCTCCCTTTTATTAAGGCTTTGGGACACACCCCTAGCCTTTAGGCAGGAAATAACAAAACAGAAATTAACATGAAACAAACAGGTAGAGGCTGCTTCAGCTAACAATGTTTCAACTAAACAGTGAATGATTAACTCTGACTTTTCAGAGCAATTAAGGTTGACCAGCCTTCTGGTCTCCTGTTCACATCTATTAGTGAGAGACAATGTTTAGTTTCCGGCATTTCTTGTTATGATTATTTCCCTAACAAGAATGGAAAAATAAATGCAAAAAGAGATGCTATACTGGATATTACCATATGTGCATTAGAAAGTACAACAAACCATCCAAAGATATCCATACCCTAGTCTAGTGATCAGCAAACTCTGGCTCTTGTGACACATGTGACTCTTTGGCCCCTAAAGTGTGGATCTTCCACAAAATATCAGGTGCAGGCACACATGTACAGTGTGATTGAAACTTCATGGCCCATGCACAGACATCAGTTTTCAGCTCTCAAAAAGAAATTTCAATCCTGTACTGTTGATATTTGGCTCTGTTGACTAATGAGTTTGCCAACTACTGCACTAGTCCTAGAAAACCGGAATATGTTTGTTACCTTAAATGGCAAAAAGACTGTGCAAATGGGTGGAAGATTAAGACCTTTGAGATGAGGAGATAATCCAAGATTATTCAGGCAGACCTTATGCAATCACCCACTAATTCATTGAAAGGAGAGCTGTGATCAGAGAGCTGGGAGAAGGGATCACAAGCCAAGGAATAAGGAGAGTATTTAGAAGCTGGAAAAGGCAAGAAAATTTTTCAGAGAACCTCATGAAAGGAATTCAGCTTCCCTTTACCTTGATTTTGGCCCAATGACACTTATATGGAATTGTGACATACAGAATTATGATGGTAATAAATGTATATTGTTTTAAACCTATAGGTTTAAAACGCATTATGAGCACATTTCACAGACCTAGAACACACTTTCCAAAAATTCATCTGGAATAATAAAATAAAAATAAAAATAGATTGAATAGCCACAGGAATCTTGAGAAAGAAGAACAAAGTTGGAGGATCACAAGATATCAAGCTATATTACAAACCCACTGTTATCAAAACTGCCTGTTACTGTCCCAAGAACAAGACATATAGACCAATGGAACAGAACAGAGAACCCAGAAATTAACCCAAGCCATTATGTTCAATTAATAGTTGACAAAGTAGGCAAGAGCAAACAGTCTCTTCAATAAATGGTGTTGTAAAATTGGTCAGATACCTGCAAAAATATGTAACTAGACCACCAACTTACACCATATACAAAAATAAACTCAAAATGGATAAATGACTTAAAACCTAAGACAGGAGATGATAAAAATCTTAGAAGAATCCATAGGCAGCAAAATATCAGACATAAGGAGAAAATTAACAAATGAGATTACATCAAAATAAAAAGCTTCTGCACAGCAAAATAAACCATCAACAAAATAACAAGAAAGTCCACTGCATGAGAGAATGTATTTGCCATTGTTATATCCATAAGGGACTAACCTTCAAACTTTATAGGGAACTGATACATCTTAACAAAAATAAGATAAACAATCCAACCAAAAAGGGGAAAAGGACTTAAATAGACACCTTTTGAAATTTGACACACAGAATGCTAATAGACATGAAAACACGCTTTTAATTGCTAATTATCTGAGAGATACAAATCAAAATCACAATGAGTTATCATCTTACACCTGTCATCTTATACCTATCATCAACAAATCAACAAATGACAAGTATTGGACAGAATGCTGAGAAAAAGGAACCCTCCTGCATTGCTGGTGGGAATGCAAACTGGTGCAGCCACTGTGGAAGTCAGTATGGAATTTCCTCACAAAATTAAAAGTGGAACTCCCATTTGTCCCAGTAATTCCACTTCTAGGGATATAGCCCAAGAAAACAGAAACACTAATCAGTAAGGGCATATCCACCCCTATGTGCATAGCAGAACAATTCACTATAGCTGAGATTTGGAAACAGCTTAAGTGCACATCCGTAGATAAGTGGATTAAAAACTGTGATACATCTACACAATGGAATACTCTGTTGCTATAAAAAAAATAAAGAACTTTTACCATTTCCAATAGCATGGATGGACCAGGAAAGCATTATGCTAAGCGAAATAAGCTAGTCTGAGTATGATAAATATCACATGATCTCACTTATTTGTGTAATATATGAACATTATAAACTGATGAACAAAAATAGATACAAAGACAAAGCAGCATTGAACAAACTTTCAAACTTCAGTGGGAAGGCAAGGGTGGGTGGGGGTGGTAAGAGATCAACTGAAGGACTTGTATGTGTTCTTATAAGCATAACCAATGGACACACACACTAGAGGGTGAGGGCATGTGCCAGAGGGTTGTGATGGCTGGAGGGAGAGAGGTGGACTTGGTCAATGGGATTAAAAGGAGACATATGTAATACTATATGTAATACTTTAACAATAAAACAAAATTTAAAAAGTGTGTTATAGAAACAGTATAAATAAATATAGTATGTAAGAATCAGTTCCAATTACATGTTTTTTTCCTAAACATGGGGAAATGAAATTTGTTTCAGTAAAATTACAAATGAAATGTTAAATATATTTTAGGTCTATGTATTAGTAATTGAAACTATAATATTAATTTCATGAATTACATTGGTTTACTATTTTATTAAGTAAATATTGAGACAATTTACATAAATTCTTGAGTAAGTACTTAAATGGGTTGTTCTGTTTATAACATGTTTTCTGTCTGAAGTATCATTTTTATCAAAGCAATTCTAATTGTATTACTACAGAGGGCTATAAAAGTCTTAATTTGATTAAAACAACATTACTAAGGGCAACTATAAGAAAATATAAGTATATTATATTTGGAAGATCATTTAAAACATATAATTTAATGCAGATTAAATATATTTTCATTTAAGGTTTATGCTCCTTTTCATTCAAAGTTACATTAAGGCCAAAATATATTAAAACCATAAATCATATAAAAGTTATTTCAAAAACTTATAAAACCTCTTGTAAGGCAGAATCTGCATTAACATAAACATTTACTTATATTTATCATGTAAAGGACATAAAATTATCTCCTGAAAAATTAATATGTGCTTTCTGCCTTCACTATTATCTAAGAGTTTAACATGATTCATAAGGGACAAGAGATTCTGACTGTTAAACAAACTTTTAAGTATTTATTTTTCTCCCAATGAGAGGTAAAATAAAATATACACATTATAAGATGTATGATATTATTAGATCTACTTCAGTTCCCCTGTTTTTATCTTTGGCAATTAACAAATTTATTAATTTTTACTTAAAAATATAATTTTATTGTTTTAAGAAAGGAAAAGAGAAATAGAAACATTAATGATGAGAAAGCATCATTGATAGGCTATGTCCTACACGTCCCCCACTAGGGATTGAGCCTGCAACCCAGGCATGTGCCCTGCCTGGAATCAAATCATGATATCCTGGTTCATAGGTGATGCTCAATCACTGAGCAATACCAGCTGTGTAATAATTAATGATTTTAAATTTAAAAATGAACATATTAGGATACATAGTAGAATTTTATCACCATTGACTTTGAGCTCGACATCTAGCATAAAATAGAACATCAGAAAAACAGTATATATTATCACTACCAGCACCGACATCACAAGAAAAAACACAACCCTACCATTATTGCATAGTGTTTATATTCCCATGTCCATTCAGAGACAGAGACTGAAAATCCTTTTCAGTGAAAATAAATGCCAATCATTTTCAAGAAGTTTTAAGCCTATTGGAAAAATCCAGTAAGACAGAAGCTAAAATCACATAATACAGATTATACTATGAAAAAGAAAAGTTCAAATTGGCAATTAAAATTCTTTATCATAATTCTAGAGATTAATTTTGCTAAATATCCAACATAATCAAAGCAGATGTGTCACTAAGTGTTAAAAGTTGGACTATCTCTAGCATACTCTATGGTGATTCTCAAATTAGTTGAAATAAGATTATTCAGTTGGACATTAGTCTTGAAGTGCATATAGATAAACTATAATTCTTAATATGGGATTTAGACAGTATATTAAGCTATCTTAAAATTATTTCAAAGACAAATTATTAAAAAAATTAACATGGAATATTTAAGAAGGTCAAAACAACTCTATTCAAATTTTTGGAAACCATCATTTCAATAATGGAATATACTTAATCTATATTTCATCAGAGACAAAAGTAAGAAGAGAGAGCATAATCAATAAAATGATTCATCTCTTTAGTTTTTTTTTATTTAACTATTAAAGTTACATTCAAATGGGAGTCTGCTAAATAGTCAGCTCAACCTGGGAGGGTCCACAGGTAGATTTGGTGAAATTTTTTAGGTCAAAAGTATTATGCAAAAAAATGATGATCTGCTCTTAAAATGAACTTTAAGAAAACTGAGATTCTCCTCAGGGCTGAAAAGCTATTATTTTGTCCATGGTTAGTTCCTATAGATAAATGTTGCTTTGCCTGAATTTGCAATACCTATTCTAAGCATACATTCATTTCAACATGACAAATAATGCATTTGTATCATTACCATCATAATTAGCAAGTTATTAATATTAATAGGAAGAAAGCAAAGGGAAGGCCAGATGCTATAAGCATGGTCATCTGGGCAGCTTCACCAGGAAATAGCAACTGCATATTCCACAGGAAACCACTGGTCCATGCCCTGCAAATCACTGGGTAAAGGGAGATGGACACATTTACTTAGAAGTCTAGGTGGCATAGTGAAGGTGCTTGCCTGTCAGTCTAACCTGGGGACAAAGATAATAGGCTAGGGGTGGAGTCATGCAAAATCTTGGAAGGATAAAATCCCTCAGACAAAGGAATTCTCCTTATCTTGACCCTTGCACTACCAGTTCTCGCTTGTCCTGTGACCTGTGCAAGCCCAATATGTGGCTCTAGAAGCTGCATAGACCAGGGTCATGCAGACCTTCCATACAATAGACTGTAGTTGTGAACACAAGCTAGCCTAGCCAGATGTTAGATTGGACTCTGTAAATATGGAGCAGAAACTCTGGGCATGGCTTTAATTCTGGCTCTACTGAAGACAAAATGAAACTTCTTCCATGGCAGGAAAGAGGGAATGGGATTTTGGAAACCCAGGGTTTAATTCCACAGAAATAAAGCTTTCCATGATACCTCATCCTCCCATGGGAGCATCAGGAAATTCTCATTCCCATATCCCAAGAAACCCACCCCCACAGGCAAGAAGTGGGGACACAGAGGACAACCATCAATAGTAGTATCAGGTACACATCAGACATTTCAGGTAATTAATATATATATAGACTAAGCGACCATTACAACTGGATGACCAGGCAACTGGATGTCTGGCCAGTAGCTATGATGAACAGTGATGACCTGAGGGGAGATGCTTAACTGCAGGAGCTGCCCACTGGTGGTCAGTGTGCTCCCACAGCAAATCTCCCACAGCTGGCCATCCTCCCATGTTCCCTCCCCCTGGCTGGCTGGCTCTGATTGACCCTGATTGCTGGACAGGCCAAGAGACCCCACCTGTCCACAGATTCATGCACCAGGCCTCTAGTAGGTCATAATTTTGCTTGGCAGAATCATTGGTACTACTTGCCTATTCCTTATGCCTTGAACAAAATAAAAACAAAAAACCACACTATTTTCTAAAATAATTATTTCTACTTAATTTTTCTACCTGAAAAATACTGAGTAAGAGATAAATAAGAAATATTAAAGATAAAACCTCAACTGAACCAGGGCCACACAAGGAAGTTAACAGCTTCTCTGATCTTTGACTTCTTATTCAAGCAGATAAAGGTTCTCATCTTTAGTTTGTGACTTTTTAAACTTTATTTCAGTTCCATGACAGCTCATTAATTGTAAGGAATACTTCTGCAAAGGTCCCTTAGAACTATGTTAATAATATTAATGATGCTTTCATAATAAGATGAGCTACTCAGTTTTGACAAAGGATGAACATCCATTAAAGTAGTCTCTTTTTTCCTCCTCTTCCCTACTACGAAAAGGCAAAGTCTGAAGTTTAATCAGTATGACCTTCCAGAATAAAGAACTGTATGAAAACAGTTATAACCTTTTAGAGTTTGATAATGTCATTTTTATTGATAAACAATTTCTATTTCATATTATTTACTTCAGTGCAAGTCATAAATAAGGTAACTCAATTTTTGGAATCTGCTATTAAAAATGTTGTTTTCAAATAATTTCAGTATGATGAATGAACATACCCTAATTAATAAATGCTACTAAAAGTTATTAATAAACATTAAAATACTAGCAAGTGTCCCTCTAGTAAAAAAAATTCCATTGTTTTACGGATTCTTGAGTATTATGCCTCCATGTCTCTAAATAATATACTTCTATATCTTTTATTTTTAATTCAGAAATGTTATACCTTATTAATTGCCAACATCTAGATAATAAAAGCCTAAGAATTCCTTACAGTGGAAAGACCAGAACAAACGGTCGCTATGATATGCACTTAATGTAGGAGCTGCCCCCTTGTGGTCAGTGCATTCCTACAGGGAGAGTGCTGCTCAGCCAGAAACCTGGCTCACTGCTGGCAAGTATAGCGGCAGTGGCGGGAGCCCCTCTTGCCTCTGCAGCAGTGCTAAGGAGCAGTGAGCTGAGCAATAAGGAACAGTGAATAGATGGGCAATAAGGAGTGAGGGGTCCCAAACTGATAGAGGGATGTCTGACTGCCAGACTGAGGGTCATAACCTCAGGGGTACTGGGCTGTGAGAGGGCACAGGCTGGGCTGAGGGTAACCACAACCTTAATACATGAGTTTCATGCACTAGGCCTCTACTGTTATGATAAATACTTATTTACTTTCCCCTGAATTTAGTGGATAATTGTGTTTTAATTTTAATCAAATCATTAGTATGTGTTTGCATCATTATTACTATAAAAATTCTACATAATACTGAGAAATGCTCTATTTCTTACTTAAGCAGTCTCTATTGCCTTCATGTTTGTTTTGTTGTCATAGTTGTTGTTTTTTTATTTTTATTTTTTTATTTTTCTCTTGTTAGAGAATATTCTGAAATACTGGTGATATTTATTGACATTTAATTTACTTCATATTTAAAATTCAAATTAAAAGTTTCATTTAAGCCCTGGCCTGTGTAGCTCAGTTAGTTGAGTGTCCTCCCCTGAATTTTAAGGTCACTGATTTGATTCTGGGTCAGGGCACATGCCCAGGTTATGAGTGGAAATAATGACTACCAATTGATGCTTTTCTCTCACATTGATGTCTCTCTCTCTCTCTCTCTCTCAAAAATATCAATAAAAACATATTTAAAAAAAGGTCTTTAAAAATTGAATGAGCTGAGACCGGTTTGTCTCAGTGGATAGAGCATTGGCCTGTGGACTGAAGGGTCCTGGGTTCGATTCCGGTCAAGGGCATGTACATTGGTTGCAGGCGCATCCCCAGTAGAGGTCGTGCAGGAGGCGGCTGTTCGATGTCTTTCTCTCATCGATGTTTCTAACTTTCTATCCCTCTCCCTTCCTCTCTATGAAAAATCAATAAAATAAATTTTTAAAAATATTGAATGAAGTTTGCAGTTAGAGGAAAACCCCAGTAATTTCAGGACATGGTGATAAATGTGAGAGAGGTTCTTTGACAAGCGACTACCAAATACGACCAGGTTCACTTGTATCCCTTACTTTGTGATTCCAGCTGTCACACTGGAAGCCAATATCTTGGAATTTGTCATTCAGTATAAGAAAAGTGTAGCACTGCTGGCATGGCTCAGTGGTTGAACATTGATTGACCTATGAACCAGTAGGTTAAGGTACAATTCCCAATCAGGTCACATGACCGGGTTGCAGGCTCAATCCCCAGCGTGCAGCATGCAGGAGGCAGCCAATCAATGATTCCTTCTCATCATTGATGTTTCCATCTCTCTTCCTCTCCCTTCCTCTCTGAAATCAATAAAAATATAAAAAAATAAAAGTGCAGACATACAAAGTGCACATGCAGAAGGCCAAGAGGCATATGAAAAAATGCTCAAAGTCACTAATCATCAGACACATATAAGTTAAAATAACAGTGAGGTAATCACTTCAAACATGTCAGAATGGCTACCATCAACAAATCAATCAATGACATGTGCTGGTGAAGATGTTCAGAAAAAGGAGCCCTCATGCCCTGCTGGTGGGCATGCAGACTGGTGCAGCCACTATGGATAACAGTTTATAGTTTCTCCAAAAAAAATAAGTATGGATCTGCCATTTGACATAGTGATCCCAATTCTAGGAATATAAGAAACCAGAAACACCAATCAGAAAGAATATATGCACCCCTGTGGTCATAGCCGTGCAGTTTATAATAGCTAAGATCTGGAAACAGTCCAAGAAACCATCAGCAGATGAGTGGTACATCTATACCATGTAGTATATCTATACCATGGAATACTATGCAGCAGTAGAAAACAAGGATCTCTTATCCTTTGGTGGGACCTAAAGATAATTATGCCATGTAAGAGAAAGACAAGTATCATATGTCTCACTCATATGTGGAATCTAAAGAACAAAATAAACTGATGAACAAATAGATCCAGTGATATAGAAACATGGAACAGACTATTCAATCTCAGAGGGAAAGGATTGGTGGGGGGTATGGGTGGAAAGAGATCAACCAGATAATAGTGTGGTAAAGGTCTGGGGTTGGGGACAGGTCAGGAATAGGTGGGCTCAATGGAGGGGGGCAAAAATGGGGTGTCTGTAATACTTCCAACAATAAAGATATTTAAAAATATATATATTTTATTGATTTTTTACAAAGAGGAAGGGAGAGGGATAGAGAGTTAGACATATTGATGAGAGAGAGAGACATCAATCAGCTGCCTCCTGCACACCCCACACTGGAGATGAGCCTGCAAGCAAGGTACATGCCCCAGACAGGAATTGAACCTGGGACCTTTCAGTCCACAGGCCGATTCTATCCACTGAGTGAACCAGTCTCAGAAAGATAATTTTTTTTTTTAATAAGAAAAGGAAAGTACTGATATAGGCTTATTCTTCCTTCCATAAACTTTTACATGCCATTGGAACTGTCAGCAGGCTTTTTTTTGTGTGACAAGTTTTAGCCTTTTCATGGCTCTAAGAGGATAATTGTTTCATATTTAGTCATTTACTAGTACATTACTATATCCATCTTCTGTCATCTAAAACTTTTTAAATTATTTATTTACTCTGTTTTATATTCCTATTTTGTCCTGATAATTAATGTCTTCAACTATACTTTCCCTTTTGTGGGCTTTAAAGACAAAAAAAGAATATATATATATATGGCCAAATTGTCATTGTTAATTAAAGCTAGATTCCTTTTCAGTCTTCAAAGCTCACATTACATAAGGATACAAGCCAAATCAGGAGGAGCCTAGGGACTATTTACTAGAAAATAGCTCTAACTATCCGTAACTGTGAATTTAAGCACAAATTTCTTTACTCAGAGGAGCCTTTGCTTAATCATATATTATTTCTGTAATTTAGTGAACATTTATTCTCCCATATTTATATCTTCATTTTTAAAATTTTTCTCCAAATATATTTAATTTCACTTGCATTTAACTTTTTTAATTGTAGCAAGAACACTTTTAAGTATACTCTCTTAACAAAATGATAAATACACTGTACATTGTTAATGACAAATACAATGTTGTACAACAGAATTCTAGAACTTATCTTCCATAACAAATTTATACCCGTTGAACATCAATCTCCTGTTTTCCCTCTCCCATCATGTGGCAACAACCATTCTATTCTCTGTTTCTAGGATTTTGACTCTTTTAGGAAACTCATAAAAGTGGAATGATACAGTATTTGTCCTTCTAAATCTTGATTAATTTCACATAACATAATGTCCTCCAGGTTCATCCATGTTGTTGCATATGCAGTATTTCCTTTTAAAGGAAGTGCAATATTGCATTCTGTGTACATATCACACTTCTTATCTCTTCATCTGTCTGTGGACATTTCAGTTGTTACCATGTCTTGCCTATCCAAACTAATAAAAGGTTAATATGCTAATTAGACTGGGTTGAATGGACATCTTCCATACATCCAACTTCCTTCTGGACAAAGCCAAGGTGGCAGGGGCTGAGGCAAAGGCTGTTAGGGGCAATCAGGCCAGCAGGGAAGCAAGCAGTTAGGGACATGATCAGGCTGGCCAGTGGAGAAAGCAGCTAGGGGCACAATCAGGCTGATAAGGCAGAGCAGTTAGGGGTCAATCAGGACATCAGGGGAGGGTAGTTGGGGGCAATGAGGCCAGCAGGGGAGAGGTTAGGAGACATTCAGGCAGGCAGGCAGCAGTAGTTAAGGGCAATCAGGCTGGCAGGCAATGGTGGTTAGGGGTGATCAGGCTGTCAGGCAGCCGAGCGGTTAGGAGCCAACAGTCCCAAATTGTGAGAAGGTGTCTGACCCATATTGGAGAGAGTGCAGCCCAGGCTGAGGGAAATCCCCTCACAGCCACCCGTGCAATAATTTCATGCACCAGGCCTCTAGTCTATAATAATAAAAGCCCAATATGCTAATTAGAACGGAGAGCAAAACAATCTTTCGGACAAAGCTGTGGCTGTGGGGGCCAAGGCAGAGGTAGGTGGGGTGATCAGGCAGGCAAGCAGATGGGTTAGGGGTGATCAGGCAGGCATGTGAGTGGCTAGGGGCAATAAGGCAGGCAGGCAGGCCAGTGGTTAGGAGCTAAAGGTCTGGGCTTGTGAGAGGGATGTCCAATTGTCAGTTTAGGCCCAATCTGGCAATTGGACATCCTCCAAAGAGTCCCATATTACAAAAGGGTGCAGGCCAGGCTGAGGGAACCCTCCCCCCATGCACAAATTTTGTGCACCGGCCTCTAATTATGAATAATGCAATAAATAAAGGCCTCTAGTCATCTCTTTAAGATCTTGATTTCAATTCTTTTGGATATATACCCAGAAGTGGGATTGCTGGATCATATTGAAGTTTTATTTTTAGCATATTGAGGAAACTCTATTCTGATTCCCATTATAGCTGTAGCAATTTAATTTACACCAATATTGTACCTGGGGTTCCAATTTCATCACAACCTTGCCAACAATTTTTATTTTATTTTAGATAATAGTACTCTAACAGGTAAGAGGTAATATATTATTGTGGTTTTGATTTGTATTTTTTACATGATTATGTAGTTGAGTATATTTTTATGTGCCTATTAGACATTTGTCTGTCTTATTTAGAGAAATATCTATTAAATTTATTTTCCCACAGGCATGTTTCTTTCTTTTTTCTTAATTTAAATTCTTTATTGTTTAAAGTACTGTATTGGCCACCCCAACCCCAGTACATGTCCTAACCCCTACTCTTCTGCATCTGTGTCCATTAGTTATGCTTATATGCATGCATACAAGTCCTTTGGTTGATCTCTTACACCCTCACCCTCCACCTTCCCTCATAGGTTGGACAGTCTGTTACATGCTTTTTCTTAATTCTGGTTCAATTTTTACTCATCAATTTTTGACTGGCTTATTTTGCTTAGCATAATGTTCTCCAGTTCCATCGAGGTTACTGCAAATGGTAAGAATTCCTTCCTTTTAATGGCAGCATAATATTCCATTGTGTATATATACCATGGTTTTCTGATCCAGTCATCTGCTGACAGGCACCTAGACTGTTTCCAAATCTTAGCCATTGTAAATTGTGTTGCTATGAATATAGGCATATATGTTTCCTTTCTGATTGATGTTTCTAGTTTCTTGGGATATATTCCTACAAGTGGAATCACTGGGTCAAATGAAAGTTACAGTTTTAGTTTTTTGAAGAAACTCTATACTGTTCTCCACAGTGGCTGCACCAGTCTGCATTCCCTCCAGCAGTATATGAAGATTCCTTTTTCTCTGCATCCTTGCCGCATTTGTCATTTGTTGATTTGTTGATGATAGCCATTCTGACAGGTGTGAGATGGCACCTCATTGTTATTTTCTTTTATTTTTAACTCTGTAAATTATTTCTTTTGTTTTGTAGAAGTTTTATTAATTTGATATAACCCCACTTGTCAATTTTTGCTTTCGTTGCTTATAGTTTTAGTGTCATATCCAAGAAATTATTGCTGAGACCAATGTCAAGAAGTTTTTATCCTATGTTTTCTTCTTAAATTTTTACAATTACAAGTCTCAAGTTTAGATATTTTATCTATTTTTACTTTATTTTTGTGTATGTTGAAAGATAAGGGTCCAATATCATTCTTTGTAAGTGCGTATCCAGTTGTCCAATGCTATTTGTTGAAGAAACTATACTTTCCCATTGCCTCTTCTTGACACATTTTTTGAAGATCAGTAGGTGTACTCTGAGGCATTTATTCTGTTCTATTTTTTAATATGTTTGCTTTTATGCCAGTACCGTACTGTTTTGATTGCTGTAGTTTTGTGTTATATTTTGAAATAAGGAAGTGTGATGCCCTTAGCTTTGTTCTTTTTTCAACATTACTTTGGTTATTGGGGATGTTTTGAGGTTCAATATTAATTTCATAATTATTTTTTAAAATATCTCTAAACATTGAATCTTTATAAGAGATGCATTTAAAATATTATGGATTAACAACATTAAGTCTTACCATCCATGAAAATGAAATATCTTTTAATTTTTTGTGCCTTCTTTCTTTTATCAGTGTTTTATAGATTTCAGCGTGTATCTTTCTTCTTCTTGATTGATTCCTAAGTATTTAATTCATCTTGGTACTATTATTTAAGTTTACAAAGTCAATAATTTTTTACAACACAGTTGATTTTTGTATGTTGATTTTGTATCCCAGAAATTTACTCACTTTGTTTATAAGTTCTAAGTTTTTTGTTTTTTTAGTGAATGTGAAGTCTCAGTTTTCTACATCTAGAATATGCCATTTTCAAAAATATATAATTTTACTTCATCTTTTCTAACTTAGATACTTTTTTATTTCCTTTTTTTACCTCAGTGTTCTGGCTAAATATTCCAATAATACATGCGATAAAGTAGTGAAACTGGGCATTCTGGTTTTGTTCTTGATCTTGGAGGAAAAGTTTGAAGTTTTTTATCATTCATTCTTTTTGGGTAACTCAGAAACAATGGACACAATAGGTATCTAGCTAACAGATTTGGAGTCTTCCTGCTAGGGTGGAGATTTTTAAGGTGATTAAAACAAGGTTATTTTCCCAAATCAGATTTTTGTGTCTGAATTTCCTGGGCAGGAAATAGGGGGGAATTCAAACATTCTTCCTGAGCCTTCTGTTTTCTCAATAAATGCTAGAAATCAATATCCCAAAAAGCAGATTGAGGGTGGCAGAATTTTGTTTCCTTTCACTAGTCCAGTATAATCAGCCTCACCTTTTCATTTAATTTCTAATTTTTAAGCTATTATTCATAAGTTTAAAAAAATTAAAAATAAAATCTCAGAATAGATTCCCAATATTAATTTTAGTATTTCTTAATATATATTTTATTTATATACTTCATACCACCTATCACAGAAAAATAACTAAGTGTCATATACAACCGCATACAACTAATCAATAACCAGAATTTATAAATGCTAAAATGTTTAAAGAAAATCTGCAGTGTATTTGGTTAAGCAGTTTAAAAAGCTTTCACAAATTTCTGTCAAAAATAAGTTTTGTTTAATGAATGATGTTCTTCCAATGAGCTATATATATGCCATATGACAATGTGTGTGCCATATGGCAATGTATATATTTGCTATTGAATCACATAATATATAAAAATATCAATATAGGGAATTTATACCCTTGTAATTTAATTTTCTTATTAATAACTGGAAAGGAGCAAAGGAAAGGCCAAATATTATAGGCATGTCATTTGTGCAGCTTTGCCAGAAAGCTGCAGGTAATTCTCCCAGGCAGCCACCAGAAGGGAATGGATGGGGAGAAAAGATATATGCTCACTAAAGTCTGAGTGACATATGGGAAGATACTTGTCTGTCAGTCACACCTGGGAACAGATTAATGGCTAGAGTCAGTGTGGCCACTGCAAGCATGGGGAAATTTGAAATATTTAATCTGCTAAACAAAGAAGTTTGCTCTCTCTTGCTTTGTGCTCCCACTGTCTTATGTTTTGGGGACTCTTAGGACTCTTATTGCAAGGGGTGTGCTCTCTTGGATCCTATATATTTGCCCACATGGCTCAGAGCCATGTGGGCACCACCCATGACTAATGGACTACAGCTAGCCTAATGCTAACCAGACCCAACTCCACCATGAAACTGAAAATATGGAACTAGGCTTTGCTTCTGGCTTTTCTGAAGGATGTAATTCCAATAAAATAAAACGTTCTACTATGTTTCATCCTCCTGAGGGGACCTCCAGAAGTGTTTATTCCAGAAGTACCCAAAGAACCCCAGTTCCACTAACAATGAAGATTATCCATACTTTTCTTCCATAACATAATGACATCACAAAAATAAATATATTTTTAAACTAACAAACTCAATTTCAATATGGAAACACTTGTTTTCAAAAGATGAAATAGGTTCAATTCATCTTGTTACCATCCATCTTAGTTTACAAATAAGGAATAATAAATAAATAAGTAAATAAACAAACAAAAACAAATAAATAATAAAAGAATTCACTTTCCAAAATTAATGAGGAAAACCCTTGACAGAATTAGAGGGAGCAGTGGATGGCTTTCAGGAGTTGTGAGCCAAATGAAATTGACTCTATATACTGCTTAATACATTTACTGAAATTGAAAATGTGGCAAATTATACTGAAATGTTAATTTGTTATAGCATGGATATATTTAATAATAGTATTTAAAAATCACAGAAAATGTGGGTGTCCACTAGTGAGTAGCGTTTATATTCAGAAGAATAAACTTTATGTATTGACTAATGTTTTAAAAGCTGTTCCAAACCATTGCCTTTCATGGAACTCATTCTTCCAGACTGAGTACATTGTTTCAGAGCTTCTTGTTTAACAGCTTGCCATGTAGTTGACACTTCTGTAGGTCTATCATTCCAATGATCTGAGCTGCATGATAGCAAGTAATGGAACTAGAGATTTGATTGCATGACAGAATACTATATAATGAGAAAGTTGTCAAGCAGTCAAAAATGGAGACAATAAAAATAGACTGAGATTAAAAGCTCTAAACATTCTGACTCTAAACAATTAAAACAAACAAAAACAAACAAAAAACAACTACATTTTCATAAAAATACTATTATATTAAAAATAATATTTTTCATTTAATTTCATTTTGAGAAGCTAGATGAATTTGTGACTCTATAACCTAACTTTCTCAGTATGAAAGAGTGATTTTGTAAATTCTGATGACTGACCCATATTCAACTTGATTTGATTCAACTCAATAAACATTCATTGAGTGTCAAGTGCAAGGCATTAGACTAGTCATTTTGGCAAGTATGCTGGTGAATAACATGCATAATGATATACAATATATCATTCCTTCTGTTTAGAAGATGACATATATTTATGTATGTGGCAATATGGGAAACAATTTATATTGTAAAAAAAAACCCACAAAGGGTTTGGAGAATATGGGGTTATACATACAAGATATGCATCAATCTAAGGGAAAAGTATTCATAGGTATATTATTTACTTGGATGAGTACTAAAAAAGCAGAAAGATATTGACTATGAATGGAGCAAAGTTTTGGCACGCTGTAGCCACTGTTTTGGGATACAGATTTAAAGCTATTCATTAAGAAATAAAAGATTCATGCATCATTAAAATGTCCATACTACCCAAAGCAATCTACAGATTCAACACACTACCCATTAAAATAGCAACGACATATTTCACAGACCTAGAAAGAATTCTTCATAGATTCATCTAGAAGAAAAAAAGACCACAAATAGCTATAGCAATTCTGAGAAAGAAGAATAAAGTAGGTGGGATCTCAATACCAGATTTCAAGCTATATTACAAAGCAATTGTTCTCAAAACAGCCTGGTACTGGCACAAGAACAGACATATAGACCAATGGAATATAATAGAGAACCCAGATATCCACCCAAACCACTATGCTCAACTAATATTTGAAAAAGAAGGCATGAACATTCAATGGAGCCAAGATAGCCTCTTCAATAAATGGTGTTGGGAAAATTGGAGAGATACATGCAAAAAAATGAAACTGGACCACCAACTTACACCAAATACAAAAATAAACTCAAAATGGATACAGGACTTAAACATTAGAAGGGAAACCATAAAAATACTAGAGGAATCCACAGGCAGCACAATCTCAGATATATGCCGAAAGAACTTCTTCACTGATACTGCTCCAAAGGCAATGGAAGCTAAAGGAAAAATAAACAAATGGGACTACATCAAAATAAAAAGCTTTTGCACAGCAAAAGAAACCATCAACAAAACAACAAGAAAGATCACAGTATGGGACAACGTATTTGCAAATGTTATCACTGATAAAGGTTTAATCTCCAACATCTACAGCCAATTTATACAACTTAATAAAAAGAAGATGAACGATTCAATAAAAAAATGGGCAACGGACTAAATAGAACCTTTTCAAAAGACGACAGAAGGAAGGCCAAGAGACACATGAAAACATGTTCAAAGTCATTAATCATCCGAGAGATGCAAATCAAAACGACATTGTGATACCATCTTACACCTGTCAGAATGGCAATCATCAACAAATCAACAAATGACAAGTGTTGGCGAGGATGTGGAGAAAAAGGAACCCTTGTGCACTGTTGGTGGGAATGCAGACTGGTACAGCCACTGTGGAGAACAGTATGTTGTTTCCTCAAAAAACTAAAAATGGATCTCCCATTTGACCCTGTAATCCCACTCCTAGGAATTTATCCTAAGAAATTACAAACACCAATCAGAAAGGATTTATACACACACCCCTATGTTCATAGCAGCACAATTTACATTAGCTATAATTTGGAAACAGCCTAGGTGCTCGTCAGCAGATGAGTGGATCAGAAAACTGTGGTACATCTACACAATGGAATTATATGCTGCCATTAAAAAGAAGGAATTCTTACCATTTGCAGCAACCTGGTTAGAACTGGAGAGCCTTATGCTTAGTGAAATAAGCCAGTCAGTGAAGGAGAAGCATCACATGATCTCACTCATTTGTGGATGATAAAGAACATTATGAACAAAAGGATAGATACAGAGACAGTAAAGCTTCAAACAGACTGTGAAATTATAGCAGGAAGATTAAAGTTAGGTGAGGTAGATAAGCGATCAATCAAAGGACTTGTATGCATGCATATAAGCATAACCAATGAACATAGACACTGGGGGGTTGAGGTATGCCTGGGAGGGAGGGGGGGGCAATGGGGAGATATGTATAAAAATTAATAAAAATTAAAAAAAATTAAAAAAAGAAAAGAAATAAAAGATTCAGAAATAATATTTGACCATCCCCCTTTTCCTGCCCAGGAGATTCAGACAGAAAAACCTGCTTGAAGAAGATTTTAGGATGTACCCTTACCCTAATTTAAACAAAACATGGCAAATAGAAGGCTTCAAGAATGAGCCTGTTAGCTAAATATCTCTGTGTCCCACTGTTTCTGATTTGCTTATTAAGTTTCTGATAAATTGCCCATTCTCTCTTCGGAAATCTAAAACCCCATTTCTTTCTTTTCTCCTTCATCTGAACAAAGGAGTCTTGTGTACCCAATGTTGACTCATCGACTATGGATATTGCATGCTTATAAAAACTGCCCATGAATAATAATTAAAAGTTTGTTTTTTTTCTGATAACCTGTCTGTCAATTTCTTAATTAGCCCAACCAGAAGAATTTAGACTGTTGGAGGAAATGTATTAATACTTTTTAGCCCCCACAACTACGACATTACTAGGGCAATTTTTCTCTCTCATGACATTATAAAGACAGTGAAATAAACAAAGCACCTCTGTAAATGACTAGTTGCATTGTGTCAGGGTCTAATATTCAAGCTTTTCTCTTTTAACATCGATAATGTGCTTTAGAAAGTCCTGGTGCTGCAATGGGCACTTACTCATTGGTATATAACTGGTCATGGGAACAATTTGAAATGGCACTTCTCCCTACCATGGATGGTAAAAAATAAATTTAATAATGATAGAGGGTAATTCATGACTTCTGCAACATATAGGAGTTATTCAGGAAAAGATCACAAGTAAAAGTACCAGATAGAACTTGATCAAAATCCAGAAGCAAGAAAAATCATAAAATGTCCTATAAACTGTGATGTAATGCTGGATGGGGTGAAAGTATAAAGGTTTTTGTAACATTTTTAAAGGAGCATGAATATTTTCACAAGGGTGGAGGATTTTAAGTATTATAAATTAAATGGTGATTTTTTTTCTTTAGAAAGATATATTTGCATTTGCCTAATATTATAATACAGTTCAAGGGATATCATTATACAGAGGAATATTTAGCAATACTTATTGAATAAAATGAAAAGAGTTAAAGCTGAATTAGGTAGACAGGGTAATGGGGTGGAAGAAGGAGGAATCATGGAGTTAGCTGAAACACAAAATGTCTTGCAGAAAAATAGAATAGCAGAAAAACAAGGAGTTTTGAAAAAAAAGGATTTGTTTTGCAAGTGCAAAATAAAATGCTGCAGAAAGGAACCAATCAGAGAGCAGCACAGGTAGACGAAGAGTGAGCCTTCTGCAGATACAAGGAGAGGAGCAGAATGCTTAGGGGCAACCATTTGAATCCCCTCCCAGAGTGGGGAGCTCCTGTTTGTTTGCAATAAATTCCTGCCTTATTTGAAGGCCTCTGGTCTGTGGCTTCATTCTTTGATCCAGTGAGGCCGGACCCTGAGAAGAATTCCTGCTCACTTGTTATGGCACCATAAAATATATTCCACTTTTATTGATGTTGAGTTTTAAATAATTATGGACCTTTAACAGTAACATTGATAGCATATAGTTTGATTAGATACCATTAGGAAATATGAAAGTTTACCTATATAAGGGATTTTTTGTTTGTTAATCCTCACATGAGTATATTTTTCCAATTGATTATTAGAGAGAGTGGAAGGGAGAGATGAGAGAGGAGAAAGAGAAAGATCAATCTGAGAGAGACACATCCATTAGCTGCCTCTGAGGAACAGGGGTGGGATCTGCAACCCTAGTATGTGCCCTTGATGGGAATCAAACCTGAGGCCCTTTAAAGCTCAGAGCCCAAACTCTAACCACTGAGAGCTACGCTGGCTGGGATGAGCTTTTGAATTTTTATAAATCTTATATTTCACTTAATCCCCAAAATAAAAATTTGAACTTTGAGAGAAATCAATAAAAACATCAAATACTATTTGGACTTCATTATCTTTCCTCCCAGTGAGACAATAGAAAATTCTCTAATAGGAAACAATGTTGTTTCTTTTATCTTTTCCTCCCCAAAATGAACTGAGCTGACTCAGTTTGGGATTTTTTTTTTTCTTATATCTACCTAGCTGTTTTTTTCCTATGTCAATGTCAATTCACCTTTCTGATTTTCTGAATATCTTTCACAGTTTAAAGTTTCAAGAAATAAAGTTGTTCTCTGATTTTGAGGCAAGTGAAATGAAGGAAACTGAAATAAGATAATTAACATTCTGCTAATAAATCACAAGATCTTATCTTCCTAGGACATTTAGAAGCAGATAATTTATACCTTTCCTCCCCAGCCAAAGAGTAGCTTAAATCACCATGGTAAAGGAGAGAGATAACAGAGACCCAATTAGTGACATTCCTGCCAGCCAAACCCCAGAAGATGAAGTCAAGTGTATAAATAATAAAACTCTAGTAAGATTACAAGGTCCCAGAGTTCTTGCAATGAGGATTATTAAAGTAGGCATATAGTCTGATATTAACAAAAGAGAAGGGAGTGAACAGAACCAGATACCTGATTAAGTATAAAAATACTTATACTGAAAAAGTCCACATAACATATTTTGTGTTTTGATTTTTACTGTTCAGAAATTTGGAAATCCATAAGGGAATATATTTCTAGCACTCTGTAACTTGATAATTCAAAGTAGTTAAAAATTATTATGTGTTTTGTTATAGAAATAAAATATTAAAGGAAGTGTGTGTGTATACATACACTCAATTTGTTTTTATTAAAGAAATTTGACTATCATGTCATATAAAATTAATTAAAATATAATCTATTCAGATAATACATTTTAGCTAGAGATTGAAATATTTTTGCTATCATTTTGCTAATATAGAAATATACTATACAAGACTATCCATAATCATTTATACATATCACATTTGAACTCTATTTATTTATTTTTTGTGATATTTTAAAAATTGTTAGACATATACATTTACTAAATTTAAAGTTAGCTAATCTACCTAAATGCCAGCAGTTTTTTATTCAGGAAAAAAAGCTATGACACTAAGAAAATAGTCAGAATTATTTATTAGTATATGTATCTTAATGTTTTAATTTGAAATGTGATAAGTTGCTTTAAATCACTGCCTAAATAAAAATGTATAAAAATACACTAGCTAAAAATATCTGTCAACATGTTATAGAAGTATAAAGATAAATATTTTGGAGAATATCTTACTAAATGTAATAAAATATGCTATTTTCACTACATAAAAATTCATATTAAATGCATTCACATTTGATAATTGTATAATAATGCATTCTAAATTACAAAGAGGGCAGTTATATTTTATAGAAAGTGTATTTCTAACACTAGACTAGTGAAGTGTTCTCTAGTCATGTAAAAATATTTTACTTGTTAATTCATTTTTTTTTTCAGAGTGTGATTTTATCACAGACAGAATTTTTAGGTTATATTTTAATCAAGCATTACTGACACCTTAAATTGCTTGATTGCATGTGCCCTTTGTGCATGACCAAATCTGACCCTAAGAATTACTGACAAGACTAAGACCGTTAATACATATAGAGAGCCTAGATAAGTCTAAAATTTAATTTGTCCCAAAGAAATTATTGTTTTTCATGAAGTGTTTCAAAGTTAAAAAAATGTGGACTATTTAACTTCAAAATATGTAATTTCACAATAAAAAATTAAAGGGTGATAAACTTTCAACATTATTTTCTGTGTAGTTTTAATGCCATCAAATATACATTAGATAAATCCATTTTAAGAATTATCAACAGAGTCCCAATTTCAATGTCCAACAGTTCAGAGTCCCAGTTTCAATGTCCAACAGTTCCTTATGTGTACACGTCAGCAATGGTATCTGGATGGTGGACAAATGGTGGCAATGCAGGTCCGACACTCTCTGGTTTGGTCCTAGGCATCCTGTATTGATGCACAGCTGCTGACTGCTAGCATGGCAAGGCTTCGTCAGCGTCTTCTATCTCTGGACTGTTTTCTCCTCTTGTCTTCGTGGTTGGAGCAGACCTGTCAATTCCTCTCCTATTGCAGGAGTCCACTTGGTCTTGGAGTTGTTTCCTGAAAGTATATAAACATATTTTCGACCAAAAGTTAATAAAAGTGTCTTTTCTATAAAATGGACTTGGGGTCCTTTTTATTTTTGCCCAAACGATTTTCCTTTGGCTTTTTTTGACACTATGTGTGTTTCTGATGGATGTCTTGCTGTTAGGATTACAAATAAAAATAATTTTCTAAAGTAAAACTTTCCTAGATGTAATTTATTTGCAGGATATTTTTTCTTATAGGATATTATCCTACTATCACCCACTGAAATTGGGACTCAAACATTTTTTGTTCTTATAGATTTATTTCTAATCTGCAGAAGCAAAATGTTTTTTAAAAAAACTTTTTTTTAAACAAGTTTAAAAATATTACTTCAAAATATGTAATTTCACAATAAAAAATTAAAGGCTGATAAACTTTCAACATTATGGGGGAAGAAAAAAACAGATACAGAGGCAAAGATGTATTGATCAGACTGTCATACTACAAAGGAAAGACAGGGGAAGTTGGGGAGGTGGGGGGCTGTAAGAGATTAGCTGAAGGACTTGCATGCATATATATAAGCATAAACAATGGATAGAAGACACTGCAGGGGGGGAGGGAGGAGAAATGTACCGGGGAGTAGGGAAGGCCGGAGAGAGGCCAATGAGGTAGAAAAAAAGAGACACATGTACTACTATTACTTTAAACAATTATAAAAGAAAAGAAAATAACAGTAAAAAAAAGAATTATTAACAGAGCCACCAAGTAGATGCTCATATTGTAAAGATATATTCAACCTATCCTATTTATTAAGAGAGTAACTGAGGTACTGGCTATTGTAAAATAAATGTTTATTCTGAGGCTAAAACAGTAGTTCGGTTTTCATTTGAAAGGTGCCTCAATATGGGAAGCAACTCTGAGCAAGACTTGCCCACTCCCTGCTGCTGTTGAGGGCTTTTGTACAGGTCTGTGTCATCTGCTTTTCTGCACATCAGAAACGCAGGCAAAATTTGAAGTCTGGGTTACAGGACGGGCAGCCTCAGGTCTTATTTGAGTGAGGGAAAAGTTATTAGGCAGAGTAATTTTCCAGGGATCTTGATAAAACCAAAGAGACTAAAAAAGTTATATCACAAATTGATGTATAATTTGTGTAAAGATTAATCAGCTTTTATGAAGAAGGAACAAAGTAGTATTCAAGAGTTTCAGAATGTAAACCTATATATTAGCAATAATCAGGAGAATTATGATCAAGATTGTGAAACCCCTATGGCTTTAGAATCACTCCTTAAAGTTGTTTATAACATTCAGTATTCTTCTTAATGATCTAAGGAACTGCTCACAGAAAGGGCATGAGAAAGATAACAATTGCAGGCAAACATTCATTCTGCTTCCATTTAAACTTGAATGCTAAGACACCTCTTGCTGTTTCGACATAGGAGAGTAGATCAAGTTATTGGTTGCCACTGACATAACAACAGGAAAATGCTTTTGAAGACCCAGTAGCTAAGAAAGCAAACAAGCTCATTAATAAACAACAACAACAACAAGTGTCTAAATTATATATGTCTAATTTACTGAAAAATAAACAGTACTTTTAAACTTATCTATCATTTTTATTGGTAAATATCCAATAGTGTTTAAAAATTATTTTGTAAAAGGTTATTCCCCCTCCTATTATTAACCATCATCTACCAGTTGCCCTTCACATAGGCAAGTATTTCTTGTGCATCCCCTTTCTTATTCATCCTTTCATAGATATTCCCTCCATAGACATATATATACTATTAATAATAGTAATAATCAACAAGTTAAAACACTTTAGCAAAAACATCAAGAATAATTAAAGCAAGTCCTTATTTGTACTTTATGTTGACCATAGGCTTTATTTAATTTTTGAAAATAGAAAGCTTTCATTTATTCTATCCCTCAAGTTTTGCATTATAGAACTTCCTTCTTCTCCCAATCCAATATAATTATACCTGCAGCCCTCACTAATAAAATGATCACATTTAAGACTTAAATGATATCTGAAATAATTTTAGTGATATTTCAACGAGGCAATTAATCCATAGTATAGTCTATTCTACATTATCATCCTACATTTTTCCATTCTCTTCCTCTTACTTTTTCTAAACCACTTGACCTTTTATTTCTACACTTTATTTTATCCTTCCAATCCTTCTTTTTATTTCCTTTCTTCCCTCCTTTCATTACTTTCTTCTTGTCTTGTTTTTCCCAACTTCATGAAGTTATTCACACCTTTCTGAATAATCTCACAGGACTTTCACTGTGTTCTATTATAACTAGAGGCCCAGTGCATGAATTTGTGCACTGGTGGGGTCCAGCTGACCTCAATTGGGGCAGATTGGGGCTGGGCTGGCTTGGGGGAGAGGTCACAGGCAATTGGCTGGTGGGTCCTGCCCCCAAATGAGGTGGAGGATCTGATCAGGGGTTAGTGGCTGGGGAAGGGGCTGTGGGAGATTGGCTGGCCAGCCCCACCCCTGATGGGAAGACAGGAAGCTGGGAGAGGGGCTTCAGGCAGTTGGCCAGCCCACCCTGCCCTTGATTGGAGTGGGGGGGGTCAATTGAAACTGAGGCCAGCTAGGGAAAGGGGCTGCAGGAGGTTGGCCATCTGGCCCTGCCTCCTATTGGGGTGGGGAAGTGATCAAAGTTGGGCTGGCTGGGGGGAGGGGCCAGCCACCCCACCTACAATCAGGGTGAGAGAGACCAATCAGGGGTAGGGGGAGTTGGAGTGAGGGGCCAAGGGAGGTTGGCTAGCCAGCCCCACCCCTCAATCGCTCAATCGGGTTAGTTCATAGCAACCAATTGTTCTGGTGGTTACAAGGTTCCAATCTCTGGCTATGTATGCATATATATATAAAACTCATGGATATTATTTGTCCGTTTACATTATCCATCCCTCATATTGTTAGTTTCCCAAAGAGGAATGCTATATTTGTCTTATTGGGTAGCATTTAGAATCTTTTATTTACCAAAATAGGGCCCAGTGCATGAAATTTGTGTACTCCTGGGGGTCCCTTAGCTGGGTCTGTGCCCTCTTGCAGTCTGGGAGCCCTCGGAGGATGTCCAACTAATGTGGAGGCAGGAGGAGTTCCTGCCACCACCACTATGCTCGCCAGCCATGAGTCAGCTCTGGCTTCTAACTGAGTGGTGCTCCCTTGTGCAGAACACTGACAACTAGGGGGAAGCTCCTGCATTGAGCTTCTGCCCGCTGGTAGTCAGTACAAATCATAGCAACCAGTTGTTCTGCCGTTTGGCCAATTTGTATATTAGCTTCTTCTTATATAGGATAGAATGTTCTCAATATATGTTAGTTTAAATGTTAGATGATTAAATATAATAGAGCAAAAGTTTGATGATATCTCTCACATAATAGAAACATTAAAATTCTACTGCATGCCCACGAAGGAGTAAGTAGACATGTTGATAGAATCTAAAGGGAGAAGAAATCAATTTACTATATCAATGATGAAATCAAAAGCAATGTGCAAGAAAAATACCTTATTCACTGTGAGTGTTGCAACGTTCTCCAGGCAGTCAGAAAGAGTATGGTAAAGATTAGATACAAGCATTGATATCTAGGTGGAACTGTTCTCTAGAATATGGGCTGTTTATTTTATTCTACTTTTTTTTACTTCCCTCGAAAGAAGAAGCTACGGTGGGAGGGGGAGGGGGTAAAAAAGGCCTATGCCTGAATAGTGTGTTTGAGATTGTGATCCTAGGATATAGGACTAAAAATCAGGTAGAATATAGAGCTGGCCATCTGTTTTGGGGTTATTGTTTCTTTAATCCCTCAAACCTTCTAAGAATTTCTGTAAAATGTGTGAAAAAAAATTAAAGAATTTACCTAGCAGTCCCAAACTGCTGTGACCAAATGTTGTACTTAAGGTATGGATTCTAATCAATTCCATTATGTTTCTGCCTAGGGTTCCCTCAAGTCCCAGGCCTTTTCCACCTCAACCTCTAAATCTTGGACAGCATTCCAAGCTGACAGGTTACACCTGTATTGAAATGGCCAATGACTTTCTGAATTCCTCTCAGCTGGCTTCAGTGGGAGACATAAGAGGTGAGACTGAGAGAAAGAGAGGTGATGCCCAAAAGACAACTGATTCCCTCAATTACTGAGATTCTATGCTTCCCTTTAGTGACTTCCAGAGCAATTAATGAGTAGATTGGTTTTCTAATTATTTTATGTCTGTATGATTTTTTTGTCTCCCTCATTTCCCAAATAACTAAGTTATAATATCTATGGGGAAAAATAAGTATCAAATACAAACAGCTTCTCTTTGAATTGGGTCTCATTGGCAAGTCATTTTTTTCTGCTGAGTCTCAGTTTAAACACTTTGCAAATGAAAAAATAATAAGCAACAACCTAATAGTATTGTTATGAATATGCATTGCAATAAGGGATAAAATGTCTGACACATAATCAGTGGACAATAAATACTAAATTTTTGTTTCTTCTCCCATTCTTCAGCCTATTTTCTATTTCTACTTCTTCCAGTTTTCCCAGCTTCTTGACTCCATCTCCCAGTAACTGAGCTAATGGGAGAGCATAGTAAACTGGTCTTTTCTGCCTGCTCTGGGACTAAATCTTTTTGGTTGAGGATGCTCTATCCCATAGGGAGCCTGTGAAGCCACAGTTTTCTAGTTAATCAGGCCTAATGTCTGATACCATTTTCTTCATTCCTGTGCTAATAACGAACTAGCTTTCATCTGCAACATATTCATTGTCTGAAAAATCCTTTGAACTCTATTTGTTTCTCATTACCCTCTAACACCTAGCACCCACTTAAAGCATCTTTTTATTAATTCCATATTGTGTCTTTTCCTGAACATATAGCTGGTATTATATGGTATATAGCCTTTTGAGATTGGTTTCTTTCACACGGTAATATGCATTGAAGGTTCCTTTAAACCTTTGCATGAGCTGATGACTGATATATCTATAATAGTGAATAATATTTTATCCTCTGATGTAACAATTTATTTACCCATTCACCTACTGGGGAACATCTTGATCGCTTCCAAGTTTGACAGTTATGAACAAAGCTGCTATAAATATCCATGTGCAGCTTTGTGTGTATATATAAATATTAATGAGCATAATTTCTGAAAAACATGGTAGAGTATGTTTCATTTAGAAAGAAACTGTCAAACTCTTTTCTTTAAAAAAATTACCTTTATATTTGAAAGTATTACAGATGTCTCATTTCCCTCCACTGACACCCTCTACCCACTACCAGCCACCCCCCAGACCTTCACTGAACTATCATTTGTTTCCATAGGTTATGCATATATGCATATAGGTTATTTGGTTAATCTCTTCCAGTGCTTTTTCCCTATAAGATTTGTCATTTGCTGAAACTGGTTTGGCTCAGTGGATAGATCGTCGGCCTGCAGACTGAAAGGTCCTGGGTTGGATTCCAGTCAAGGGCATGTACCTTGGTTGTGGGTGCATCCCCAGTAGGAGGTATGCAGGAGACAGCTGATCGATGTCTCTCTCTCATCCATGTTTCTAACTCTCTATCCCTCTCCCTTCCTCTCTGTAAAGAAAAATCAATAAAAATATATTATAAAAAAAAAAGATTTGTCAGTCTGTTCCATGATTCTGTCTCTTGATCTATTTTGTTAATCAGTTTATAGTGTTCATTATATTTGATGTAAGTTAGATCATATAATACTTGTCTTTCTCTAACTGGAAAATTTTGCTTAACATAATACTCTCCAGGTCCCACCATGCTATCTTAAAGAGAATTCCATCTTTTTACAGCTGCATAGTATTCCATTGTGTAAATGCACTGCTGTTTTTTGCTTTTGTTTTTATCCACTCATCTCAAAGTAACAATACCATTTTGCATTTCTACCAACAATGAAAAACATTATCCTGTTGCTCCATATCCTTTCCCAGCATTGGACTTTTCCAATATTCTAGATTTTGGCCCTTCTTATGAATTGGTAGAGGTATTTTTGTGGCTTTCATTTGCATTTTTCTCATGGCAAATAATATGGAGCATGTTGGTATATGTGGATGTGTCATCTTTTTTGATGAAGTATTTGTTAAGGATTTTGACCCAATTAAGATGTTTGTTTAAAGATTGCTGAGTTTTAAGACTTTTTTATTTTTTAAACTAGAGGCCCAGTGCACAAAATTCATGTGTGAGGGTTTGTGTCCCTCAGCCCAGCCTTCACCCTCTCCAATCTGGAACCATTCAAGGGATGTCCCAGTAGGATTGGGCCTAAATGGACAGTTGGACATCTCTCTTACAATCCAGGACTGCTGGCTCCCAACTGCTTGCCTGCCTACCTTCTTCATTGTCCCTAACCACTTCTGGCTGCAAGTCTGATCACCCCTTAACCACTCCCCTACCAGACTAATTGATGCCTAACTGCTCCCCTACCAGTCTGTTTTCCCCTAAATGCCCTCCCCTGTAGGCCTGGTCACCCATAACTATCCCCCCTGCAGGCTTCGTCCCCCAATTGCTTTCCTGTGCAGGCTTGGTTCCCCCGGAATTGCCCTTCAATGCAGGCCCAGTTGCTCCCAACTTCCCTCCTGTGCCAACTTGGCCACTCTTAACTGCTCTCCCCTGCAGGCTTGATCACCCCCAACTGTGCTCCCTTGCAGGCCTGTTCCATCTCAACTTCCCTCCCCTGCTAGCCATCTTGTAGCAGCCATCTTATGTCCACATTGGGGCAGGATCTTTGACCACCTGGGGGCAGCCATCTTGTGTATTGGTGTGATGGTCAATTTTTGTATTACTCTTTTATTAGATTGAATAGAGGCCTGGTACATGTGTGGGAGCCAGCTGTTTTGCCCTGAAGGGTATCCCGGATTAGAGTGTGTGTTCCCTTGGGGCATGGAGTGACCTGGGTGAGAGGCCTGTCGTGGTTTGCAGGCTAGTCATGACCCCAGCAACCCAAGTGGAGGCCCTGGTATCTGGGATTTATTTATCTTCTATAATTGAAACTTTGAAGCCTTGAGTAGAGGCCTGTGCTTGCAGCTATCTAGATTTAGTTTAATTTGCATACTCACTCCTAAGATTGGATGGTGGAGGTGGCTTATAGGTATAGTGGGATGATGGTTAATTTGAATATCACTCATTTATTAGACGGGATATATTTTTACTGATTTTGGAGAGGACAGAAGAGGGAAAGGAGAAAGAGATAAAAATATCAACAATGAGAGAGAACCATTGATCAACTGCCTCCTGTATGTCCTCCATTGGGAATCAAGCCAACAACCAGGGCATGTGCCCTTGACCAGAATTGAATCCAGGACCATTTGGTCCACAGGCTGACACTCTGTCCACTGAACCAAACTAGCTAAGGCAGTTTTAAGGATTTAAAAAATATATATATTTTGTGAGTCCTTCATCAGATATGTCTTTTTAAAATACATTCTCCCAGTCTATAACTTGTATAACTTTTCTTATCTTTTCAAATTGTTGCTGGATTTTGAAACGCAGTGGTGAGAAGGGACATCCTTATTTTGTTCCCTATCTTGGTTGGATAACTTCTCACTAATAAGTATGTTACCTGTAGATGTTCTGTGCATTTCTTTTATCAAGTTGAGGAATTCTCCCTTTATTTCTGACTTTCTGCCAATTTTTATCACAAATGGATGTTGGATTATGTCAAATACTTTTTATGTGACTATGGATAGCATCATGCTATTTTGAGTGATTAATTTTTAAGATCTTTGTTAAAATTTATTTAATTAATATTTAGGATTTCATTATTTCTATCAGGTTTCAAAATAATAGAATCTCAGAGATAACATACTATTATAGAAGCAAGTTTTGAATAATCAGAATGCTTGGATTTAAATCCTGATATTGGCATGTACTATTTACACCACACTTGTCAAGTGACTTGATCTCTCTATGCTTCAGTTTTCTGTTGGCAAGATCGGGACTATAGAGTGCCAGACTCAAAAGATTACAGTGTAATTAAATTATTTAAGATATATAAAAGAGTGTTTGGCACTGATGCACACCATAGAAGTATTTCTGCCCCCTTCCAAGTGGTAATCTAAACAACAAAGAAGCTGGATTGTTTAACCTATTTATACGTTAATATATCTACTGGGCCTAGAGTATTGTCTGGTTCCTAGTTGCATTTGCATATCATAGGTGAAATTAACCACTAAACTATAAAGATATGTAAAGAGGACTATCAAACAGAGTTTTAAACTCACAATGATAGTTTTATGCCATAAATAAATTCTATATTAGACATAATTTATTCATTAGCAAATAAGGCTGCTGCTTGCACATATGGGCCCCTTTGTGAAAATTAGATAGAAGCAATCCTATTCCTAAAGTATAGTGGTTTTTCAACCACTGTGACACAAGAATTTTTAAAACATGCGGTACTTGACCTCTTTTGCCTTAGATTGACAAATTAAAAATGACAGCAACTAACACAACACTAACTGTCCTGTGTGAGTGAAACAAATTTATACTTATTTTTTTTTCAATTGGCAAAAATATTATATACTTTTTAGTGTGACACAGAATTTTAATCATTAGTTTATGTATAGCATGAGATAAAAAAGGTTATAAATTATTGCATTAGAACAAACTATCACTAAGCCAGGGAAGATGGCTTCATGAGAAAATTATTTCTATTATGTGAGAACAATCTTAATTCCACAGCAGACCCTTCTCAATAGATACATATTACTGAATATTGAGGATATTGCTAAATCAAAAAGAGATCAAAATGGTTAACAGTTAATAAAATCAGTGTCTAAATTAAGATTAATAACTTTAAAATGGTATTTTACACTGCTACTTCTTAATTTTCTCTTTTTAATAGATTACTTCAGGATAAAGACAAACAGGAGAAAAATAAAAGTCTGTGCAAGTGTGTATGTGTGTTTATGTGCGTGCATGTGTGTGCATGTTTGTGTGTGTGTATGGGTGTGTGTGTGTGTATGTGTGTGTAGGTAGGTAGTTTGGCTAATAGGGGAAGGTAATATGCCTGTGAAAAATGTTCAGGCCTACTCTATTGTTTGAATATTAGTGCCTGAGACAATAGCTTTAGGTATTTACTGTTTTCTTTTAGTGAGAAGATAAAGCTTCTATTTCCTTAAAATGTCTGAAAAAATTCAGGTTATAAGTAAATTTATTGAAATTAAAGATGTTAGTGTAGTAATTTTCTTCTTGATTTAATTATGTATCTTTTCCAACTTAAGTTATACCTTTGTTTTCTCCACTTTTTATTTCCATCAACTCTAAATACTGATGACCTATTTTCTTTCTAACTGCTTTACAGAGTCTACCTCATTTTCTTTGACTATTATATTCTACTTATTATTAGAGGTAGAGCTTTCATAATTATTTGCTTATTATAACAACATATAAACTTTTCTCCATTATAAACAAGTATTTTCCTATAACAAATATTTTATCATATCTATTATAATGGTTTGTTGTTATAATAGTTTGCAATGTAAAAATAAATAAATATGTAGCTGAATCACTGATATGGAATTTTTGGACTGGAACCCAGATTCTTTGTCCATCAAAGTCGAAGAATGAATCCATGGACAGAGGTTAATATAGCAAAGGTGGAGATTTATTGAAGAACAAGTACATACTCCCATGTGGGGAGGGGGAACATTTCTGTTTCATTACCAATTCTTATGTTTGCCTTGAGCGTGTGTCTACATTGAAAAAGAAACTGTAAATATAAATTCAACATTTATTTCAGGCAATTTCATTAAAGTAAGAGGCAAATGTATAAAAAGAAGCTGTTATGAGATGTTTGACCAGGTCACATGTGAGCAATGAGAAAGAGAAGATATTTTCTTATAAAGCTTTACATGGGCTAAAATCATTTTAACTGTGACATTTCTTTGGCTTAAGGTTCTAGAGAATTAAAAATTTCGCTGGTACTTCTCTATTTTATGGCTGTGAAACTATATGCTTAAAAATATTGTATATTTATATACCAATGTAATACAATAGAAAACCCAAAAATCTACCCAAACCACTATGCTCAATTAATATTCGACAAAAGAGGCATGAACATACAATGGGTCAAGACAGTCTCTTCAATTAATAGTATTGAGAAAATTGGGCAGATACATGCAAAAAAATGAAACTAGACCACCAATTTACACCATACACAAAAATAAACTCAAAATGCATAAAGAACTTAAACATAAGATGGGAAACTATAAAAATACTAAAGGAATCCACAGGCAACAAAATCTCAGACATATGCTTAAGCAATTTCTTCACTGATACTGCTCCTATGGCAATGGAAACTAAGGAAAAAATTAACAAATGGGACCACATCAAAATAAAAAGCTTTTTCACAATAAAAGAAATCATTAAAAAAAAAACCAACAAGAAAGCCCTCTGCATGGGAGAACATATTTGTCAATGTTATTACAGATAAAGGTTTAATATCCAACATGTATAGGGAACTCATACAACTGAACAAAAGGAAGATAAACAATTCAATCAAAAAATGGGCAATGGACATAAATAGGTACTTTCCAAAAGAAGACAGAAGGAAGGCCAAGAGACATATGAAAACATGCTCAAAGTCACTAATCATCTGAAAGATGCAAATAAAAATGACAATGCTTATTACCTCTCACCTGTCAGAATGGCTGTCATCAACAAATGACAAGTGCTGGCAAGGATGCAGAGAAAAAGGAACCCTTCTGTACTGCTGATGGCAATGTAGACTGGTGCAGTAGAGAATAGTATGGAGTTACCTCAACAAATTAAAAATGCAACTCCCATTTGACCCAGTAATAACCCTTCTAGGAATATATCCCAAGAAACTAGAAACACCAATTAGAAAGGATATATGCATCCCTATGTTCATAGCAGCACAATTCACCATAGCTAAGATTTGGAAATAGCCTAAGTGCCCATCAGCTGATGAGTGGATTATAAAACTGTGGTACATCTACACAATGAAATACTATACTGTGATAAAAAGAAAGAAGTTCTTCCCATTTGCAACAGCATAGATGGAAATGGAGAGCATTATGCTAAGTGAAATAAGCCAGAGAAAGATAAATATCACATGATCTACTCATTTATGGAATATAATGAACAACATAAACTGATGAATAAAAACAGATCCAGAGACAAACATCAATCAGACCATCAAATCTTAGAGGGAAGGTAGAGGAATGTGTGGATAAAGGGAAGAGATCAACCAAAGAACTTGTATGCTTGCATATAAGCCTAACCAATGGACACAGACATCAGGGGGTTGAAGGCTTGACTGGGAGGATGGAGGTAATGGAGGGATAAGGACACATATGTAATATCTTAATTAATAAATGAATTAAAATATATATTGTATGATTATATACTTAAGAAATCATTCCAGGTCAACTGTTTATATCCTAATGTAGTATAAATGGGAGAGAATTAGAACAACCAAGTCATGATTATATTATCTGCCACATGTTAATGAAATATTTATCAATCATTAATTATAATTAGAAGCATTGTGTTAGTTGCTGAGCTAGAGAAATAAACAAAACAGAGTATATTCGCATAAGGATCTCACAGTTTTGAGAGAAGATTGAAGTAAAGTATATATTCACTCATTTGTATAATAGAGTAATTTTTGAGTTTCAAATACAAATAGAGGATTGTAATGTGTGGGTGGTGAGAGGCAAAGTTAATACATTCTAACATCCTTGTACTATTCAGAAATAAACTAATTATATTGAACAATGTCTTATGAATATAAAAGTGACTATGAGCATTTCTATAAAGCACAATTAAGAAAAACTTAAAAACAGTATTAATGAAATATAAAAATCCCAACAGGTCAGAGAGAGAGAAATTTAATGAGAGTAACAAACAACCAAAAAAGAAAATAGTCTTATCATTTGTTTTTAAAATCCAAAAAAAAGTGAAACAAATGCACTCACACACAAATACACAAAAAGAAGAGATAAAATACAGTACAAATTAGTATGATAGGACAAGTCAATTAAAATTGTAAAAATCAACATTATTGAAGTCAAATTTGTAGAATTCAGCTCAAGAAGATTAGACCGAATTTTATAGTATCAAATGTTATGGAAAAATAAGGCAGAAACCAGGAAGTGACATAAACTCAACTTAAGAATTATTAAAATGGTCCAACTAAACCTTAACTAACTATAAAAAAGATATTAATACAGGTATGAATAGGAATTAAATACATAGAAAACAAGAGTAAAGAATATAAAAATTTGTTGTATTTTTGAAAAGTGTAAAATATTAAGCAGATATTAGCAGAGCTGATGAAATAATAACTGAGAAAACAGACACTATTAAGCAGACATATGGACACCTAACCAAAAATAAAATAGAAATGACAATGATAAAAAACATGTTATTTTAAAACTTTATGGAATTAACTCAAAAATAAATGTAAAATGCATGAATTACTAAAATTAAAGTAAATACATAAGTATTCTCATGAATAAGTAGAAAATATGAAAGTTGTATAATAATGAACAAATTAATTTTTAGTTTTAAAATTCTTTATAAAAAGTATATCACATTCAACTGATTTATATATGAATTCTAGCAAGCATTCATGGGACAGTAATCCCAATCACAGGTAAATTTTTAAATAAAATTGTAGAAGTGAGAAAAACAAATTTTATTTAATATAGAAAATAAAGTATAGAAGAATAACACAGAAGAAACAAAAGTACTCGAGTATGACTGATGAATAAATACATAAAATTCTAAAACAAAACAAAACAT
>JAAGEH010000012.1:35010427-35045789 GCA_011751065.1 Lasiurus cinereus | reverse complement strand
TATGACTGATGAATAAATACATAAAATTCTAAAACAAAACAAAACATTAGGACATACAATATAGCAATGTATGAGAATTAATAGAAGCCAAACACCAAATGAGAGAAAATATTGCAAAAGACTACTACTCAAATATACAAAGAACTTTAAAAAATATATTATTTTTATTTTATTTTATTAATTTATTTTTTAAATTTATCTTTATTGATTTCCCACTTTTTTCTCTCCATTGACCCTCCCCACCCCACTTTCACACCTTCCCTAGACCTTAATCTGACAATTTCTGTGTCTATGGATTATGCATATAAATTATTTCAGTTAATTACTTCCAGTACCCCACTTCCCTCTAAGTACATCAGAAAGTCTGATGCATGCTTCAGAATCTCTGGATCTGTTTTGTGCATCAGTTTATTTTGTTCATTAGATTCCACATATAAGTGAGATCATGTTCTACTTGTCTTTCTCTGACTGACTTATTTTGCTCAGCATGATACTCTCCAGCTCCCTCCATGCTGTCTGAAAGGGTAACTCAGCAAGAAGAAAACAAATAAACTAATTTTAAAATGGGAAAATAACTGAACAGACACCTCATCAAAAAATAAATGCAAATGAAAAATAAGTATGTGTAACATCATATGTTGAGAAAGTTGTAAATTAAAACAAAGAAATACCACTAAACACTTATTAGACTGGCCAAAATCCTGAACACTAACAATACCAAAAGCTGGAGAAGATGTGGTTCAATAAGAATTTACATTTATTGTTGTTGTTGTTTTTTAATATATTTTATTGATATTTTACAGAGAGGAAGGGAGAGAGATAGAAAGTCAGAAACATCGATGAGAGAGAGACATCGATCAGCCGCCTCCTGCACGCCCCACAGTGGAAATGTGCTCACAAGCAAGGTACATGCCCCAGACCGGAATCGAACCTGGGACCTTTCAATCTGCAGGCCGGCGCTCTATCCACTGAGCCAAACCGGTCTCGGCACATTTATTGTTTTTTTATTATTATTATTGTTTAAAGTTTTACATATGTCTCCTTTTTCCTCAATTGACACCCCCCCGACTCCCAGTCATTCCCAACCTGGGGAAGCCCCCACCACTTCAATGTCTGTGTCCATTGGTTATGCTAATACTAGGGGCCTGGTACATGAAATTCATGCATGTGAGGTGTGGGGGTTCCTCACCCCGACTTGCACCCTTTACAATCTGGGAGCCCTCAGGGAATGTTCCACTGACTGCATAGGCCTGCTCCCTGTAGTTCTGTGCTCTCTGTGGATCTGCCTACTTTATGCCACTGCAGGCACTGGTGTCTGCTCTTTGAGGGGGCCTGCTGTCCACTCATTCGCTGGGAGGGACATTCCTGCTCCACCCCTGGCTGCTTGCATGCGTGCTGGCTACAAACCCCTGGGTCCCAGGCTACTAACCCTAACCCAGCCCTCAGCTGCTTGGTGCTTGCACTTGGCCCTGCAGCTCAGAGTGGCCTGGGTAATGAGGACACTCATCCCTGGGACCCATCCTATATATGCAAATTAACCTGTCATCTTTGTCAGGTTAATTTGTATACTCACTTTTGTTTTTAAAACATGATTTTATTGATTTTTAAAAAAATATATTTTATTGATTTTTCAGAGAGGAAGGAAGAGGGATAGAAAGTTGGAAACATCGATGAGAGAGAGACATTGAGAAGCCGCCTCCTGCACTCCCCCTACTGGGGATGTGCCCACAACCAATGTACATGCCCTTGACCGGAATCAAACCTGGGACCTTTTAATCCGCAGACCGATGCTCTATCCACTGAACCAAACTGGTTTCGGCTGTATACTCACTCTTGATTGGCTGGCAGGTATCAAGAAGTGATGGTCAATTTGCATCTTAGATGCTTGCATAGAAGTTCTTTGATTTCTCTCTAACCTCCCTCCCTCCCCTACAATTTGTCTCTGGATCTATTAGTGTTCATCAAATTATGTCAGTCTGATATCCCACAATTGAGTGAGATCATGTGATATTCATCTTTCTCTGACTAACTTATTTCACTTAGCATAATGCTGTCCAGTTCCATCCATGCTGTTGTAAATGGTAAGAGTTCCTTCTTTTTTATAGTGGCATAGTATTCCATTGTATAGATATACCACTGTTTTTTAATCCACTCATCTGCTGATGAGCACTTAGGCTATTTCCAAATCTTAGCTATTGAAAATTGCACTGCGTTGAACATAGGGGTGCATATATCCTTTCTAATTGGTCTTTATGATTTCTTGGGATATATTCCTAGAAGTGGTATTATAGGGTCAAATGGGAATTCTATTCTCAAATTTTTGAGGAAACTCCCTATTGTTCTCCACAGTGGCTGCACCAGTCTGTATTCCCTCCAGCAGTACAGGAGGGTTCCTTTTTCTCCACATCCTCACCAGCACTTGTCATTTGTTGATTTGTTCATGATAGCCATTCTGACAGGTGTGAGATGGTATCTCATTGTTGTTTTTATTTGCATCTCTCAGATGATTAGTGACTTTGAACATGTTTTCATATGTCTTTGGACCTTCTGTATGTCTTTTTTCAAACTCTACTTAGATCTTTTGCCTATTTTTTGATTGGATTGTTTATCTTCCTTTTGTTAAGTTGTATAGTTCTCTATAAATTTTGAAGATTAATTCTTTATCTGAAATATCATTGGCAAATGTATTCTCCAATGCAATGGGCTTTCTTGTTGTTTTGTATGGTTATTTTGTTGTGCAAAACCTTTTTATTTTAATGTAGTCCTATTTGTTTATTTTATCCTTAGCCTTCTTTGCCCTAGGAGCTGTATCTGTAAAGATATTGCTATAACATAAATCTGCAATTTTGGTGCCTATGGAGTTTTGTAGAATTTTTATGGTTTCCCATCTTACATTCAAGTCTTTTAGACACTTTCAGTTTGTTTTTGTGTATGGTGTAAGTTGGTGATCTCATTTCTTTCTTTCTTTTCTTTTTGTGCTTGTATCTGTCCAAATTCCCAGCACCATTTATTAAAGAGACTATTTTGACTCCATTGTATGCTCTTGCCTCCTTTGTCAAATATTAATTGAGCATAATTGCTTGAGTCAATATCTGGATTCTCTATTCTGTAGCATTGGTCTATATATCTCTTGTTGTGCCAGTACCAGGCTCAGTAACATATCTTGATATCTGGTAGTGCTATCCTTCCAAATTTGATCTTCTTTCTCAGAATAGCTGTGGCTATTCAGGGTCTTTATTTATTCCAGATCAATTTTTGGAGAGTTTGTTCTAGATCATTGAAGTATGCCATTGGTATTTTAATTGAGATTTCATTGAACATATAGATTACTTTGGGTAGTATGTATATTTTGATAATGTTGATTCTACCAATCCATGAACATGGTATGCTCTTCCATTTGCTTTTGTCTTCCTCTATCTCTTTTTTCAATGTCCTGTAGTTTCATGAGTATAGGTGTTTTATGTCCTTAGTTAAATTTATTCCCAGGTATCTTAATTTTTTTGTTGTTGTTGCATGATAAATGAGATTTTTTTTTTCTCTGTGAGATCACCATTGGTATATAAAAAGGCCATAAATTTCTGGGTATTGATTTTGTATCTTGCTACATTGTCAAATTCATTTATTAGGTCTGGTATTTTTTCACAGAGTCTATGGGTTTTTGTAATAAATCATCTGCAAATCAGGATAGATTTGGTACTTCTTTTTTCAGTTTGGATGACTTTTATTTATTTTTTCTTTTCTGATCACTATGGCTAGCACTTCTAGTACTATGTCGACAGGTGTGGTGAAAGTGGGCATCCTTGTCTTGTTTCTATAGGGGAAATGGTTTTACCTTTTGCCCATTGGTTGTAGGTTTGTCACATAAGGCTTTCATTATATTGAGGTATGATCCCTCTATTCCCACTTGGTTGAGTTTTTATCAAGAAAAGTTGTTAGATTTTATCAAATGCTTTTTCTTCATCAGTTAATATTATTATATTATTTTTGTCTCTCAGTTTGTTTATGTGATATACCACATTTATTGATTTGTGGATATCATACCATCCTTACATCCCTGTAATAAATCTCACTTAGTAATGTTGAATGATATTGCTAATATATTTCTGAAACCAACAGGCTAGAATTTTGTTGATGATTTTAGCATCTATGTTCATCAAGGATATTGGCCTGTAACTCTCTTTTTCTGTGGTGTCTTTATCTGGTTTGGAGATTTGGGTAATGATGGGTTCCTAGAAAGAGCTAGGAAGTGTGCCTTACTCTTGAATGTTTTTCAATAGTCTGAAGAAGATAGGTTTTAGTTATTCATTGAATGCTTGGTAGAACTTCCCTATAAAACCTTCAGGACCAGGGCTTTTGTTTGCTGGAAGATTTTTGTTCACTTCTCCAATTTGTTCAGTAATTATTGGCCTATTCAGGTTTTTTGATTCTTCTTGATAGAGTTCTGGGAGCTTGTATATTTCTATAATATGTCCATTTCACCTAGGATGTCCATTTAGTTAGAATAGAATCATAGATAGTGTTTTTTCATGATTGTATGTACAGTGGTACCTCGAGATATGAGTTTAATTCGTTCCATAACCTTGAAGCATGGGAAACTATGAGACGCTTGAGTCGAGGTAAACTGGTGGGTCATGTGCAGCTAGCCGATTTGCGCGATTACTCCTATCTCAAATGTTGCTCCTATTTCAAAGCAAAAATCGCTTGCTCGACTGCTCGTATCTCGAAAATCTTGTATGTTAGGGCACTCGTACCTCGAGGTACCACTATATTTTTGTGGGATTGGTTGTTACTTTCCCTCTTTCATTTCGGATTTTATTTATTTGTATCCTCTCTCTCTGCTTCTTGGTGAGTCTGGCTAGAGGTTTGTCAATCTTGTTTATCCTTTCAAGGAACCAGCTCCTTGTTTTGTTGATCTTTTGTATTATTTTTATTTTTATTTTTTTGGACTCTCTGTCATTTATCTCCACTCTGATCTTTATTATTTCCTTCCGTCTGCTTACACTGGCCTTGTCTTGGTCTCTTTCTAATTCTTTGAGTTGTATGGTTACATAATTTTTACCATTTTTTTTTATTTTTTGAAGTAGAGCTGTAGAGCTATGAACTTCCCTCTTAAGATTGTTTCCACTGTATCCCATATATTTTGGGTTGTTGTGTTTTTATTGTCATTTGTTGTCTGATGCTTATTATTTCTTCTTAGATCTCTTTGGAAACCCAATCATTGTTTCATGGCATGCTATTTAGCCTGCAGGTGTTTGACTTTTTAATTGTTTTTATTGTAGTTGATTTTTAAAAAAATATATTTTATTGATTTTCTACAGAGAGAAAGGGAAAGGAATACAAAGCCAGACACATCAATGAGAGAGACATCGATCAGCCGCCTCCTCTATGCTCCCTTCTGGGGATGTACCCACAACCAACGTACATGCCCTTGACCAGAATTGAACCTGGGATCTTTCAATCCCCAGGCCGATACTCTATCCACTGAGCCAATCTGCTTTCGGCTGTAGTTGATTTTTAATTTTATGCCATTGTGATCTGAGAAGATGCTTGTTTTCTTTCTTTCTTTCTTTTTTAAATTTAATAAATCTTTATTGCTCAGAGTAACAATTGTTACTCTTTCCTATCCCCCATAGCTCCCCTCCACCCAGCTCCAAGCCCTCCCTCTGTTCTTACCTCCCCGCTGCCTTGTCCTCATCCATAGTTGTACAATTTTTGTCCAGTTTCTCCCTGCATCTCCCTCACCTCTTTTCCCCAGAGAATTGTCAGTATACTCCCTTTCTATGTCCCTGATTCCATTATATTCTCCAGTTTATTCTCTTCATCGGCTTTTCAATTCACTTGATATTTAGGTTCCCTTGTTGATAGATATGTATTTGTTGTTCATAATTTTTACCTTTACCATTTTCTTCTTCCTCTTCTTAAAGAGTATCTTCCAGCATTTCATATAATACTGGTTTGGTGTTGATGAATTCCTTTCGTTTTTTTTTTCTTTTTTCTTATCTGTGAAGCTCTTTATCTGCCCGTCAATTCTGGATGATAGCTTAACTGGATAGAGTAACCTTGGTTGTAGGTTCTTGCTATTCATCACTTTGAATATTTCTTGCCACTCTAGTATGACCAGCAAAGTTATTGTTGAGAAATCAGCTGACAATCAAATGGGAGCTCCCTGTAGGTAATTAACTGTTTTTCTCTTGCTTCTTTTAATAATCTCTCTTTGTCTTTTGCTCTTGGTATTTTAATGATGGTGTGTCTTGGTGTGGTCCTCTTTGGATTCCTTTTGTTTAGGGTTCTGTGTGCTTCCTGGACTTGTAAGTCTATTTCTTTCACCAGGTGAGGGAAGTTTTCAGTCATTATTTCTTCAAATAGCTCTTCAGTATCTTGTTCTTTCTCTTCTTCTGGTACCTCTGTAATTCTGATGTTGGTACACTTGAAGTTCTCCCAGATGCTCCTTACATTATCTTCACATTTTTGGATTCTTTTTTCTTTTTGCTTTTCCAGTTAAGTCTTTTTTTGATTCCTTGTATTTCAAATATTTGACTTGATCCTTGTGTTCTTCTAGTCTGCAGTTAGGTCTATGTATAATATTTTTTTAATTTTATTTTAGTCAGTGTATGTTTAATTTCTAGTTAGTCCTTTTTCATCTCCTCTTGGGTCTCACTAAATTTATTCTTCTTTTGTAGGAAATTCTTGAAAAACCTTATAACCATAATTTTGAACTCTATATCCAGTCATGTTTTCCTCCATTTATTTCATTTGTGATCTTTTCCTTTGTCTTTGTGTTTTTGCTGCTTCCCTGAGTTGGTAGATTAGCTTTGTGTGCTATGTGTCCTATATGACCCAGTAGCTTTGCCTCTCTAGTTACCTGAGGTGGACACTCTTGGTGCACCCCTTTGTAGACTATGACTATGTGTACAGCCTTGTAGTTGATTGTTGTTGGTATCACTGGGGGGAATTGCCCTCCAAGCCAATTGGTTGTGAAGATCAGCTGTGTCTACACCAGAAGAACTTCTGTGATGGAGTCAGCCTTATGATATAAGACTTGCAAAATTGCAGAAGCCTCTATGCTCAGCTTGGATGGGGTAGAATTTCAGGGCTGAGTGGGCAGCCTGGGCTTCCCATTAGCCCTGCCCTACATGGCCCCTGGGTCTCGGTATCACTTGGTAATTGCTGCAGCCCTCTCTGTACACACTTGTGCTCACACTTCTCCAGACCTCTGCCTTTCACAGCTACCCTGAGTTTGTGTATGCTCCAAGGACACATATGAGTCTAGGTCCCCAGAGTGTCACCCAAAACTGGGGTTCAATACAGTTGGAAGTAGAGTTCAGTGCAGTTGGTAGGTTCCACAAACAGCAGTCAGCCCTCTCTTCATGCACTGGCATGCACTCCTGCAGACCCCTGCTTTTTGCAGGTCCCCTGAGATTCCATGCACTCCTCACTTTTCATGACAGTGCAGGACCCGTATGAGTCTAGCTCATGCATTTGAAACGGGGGTTCAATGAATTTGGAACTGGGGTTCCATGCAGTTGGGAGTTCCTGTCTCCCTCTGGCTAGAGAAAGCCAGCCAGGCACTCTGCCACCCATCCTCTCCATGCATGTATCTCTGTACCTCAGCTGTTTTTAGTTTCTCTGAATATCTGTGAGCCCCTCTATTTCCTTCTAGTTGTAGAATTTCCACTCAACCAGTGTTCCTGTTGTTCTGGATGATTTACTTTTTGTCTTTTAGCTGTAGTTTTGAAATTGTTGTGTGAGGCAGCAGTTTAGGTGTTCATCTATGCTGTCATCTTGGTTTCTCCTGAGAAGATGCTTGATATGATTTCTATCTTCTTGAATTTGAAGAGATTTTGCCTGTGTCCTATATATGGTCTATTTTTGAAAATGACCCACGTGCACGTGAGAAGAATGTATATTCTGTGGCTTTGGGGTGAAATATTCTGAAAATGTCAATTAATTCCCTCTTATCTAATGAGTCATTTAAGATTGATGTTTCTTTGCTGAATTTTTGTTTAGAGGATTTGTACAGTGGTGTTAGTGGGGTATTAAAGGCTCCTACTCTAACTGTATTGCTGTCAATCTCTCCCATGACATCCTCTAGAAGTTTTCTTTGTTTTGTTTTGTTTTGTTTTGTTTTATGTATGTGAGTACTACTATATTGAGTGTGTATATGTTTTCCAGAGTTACTTCTGCTTATTGGATTGCTTTCTTTGGTATTATGATGTGACCTTCCTTATTTCTTGTTATGGTCTTCACTTTGAGGTCTAATTTGTCAGCTATTAGTATTGCTATCACAGCTTTTTTTTTTTCATTTCCATTTACCTGAAAAACCTTTTCGATCCCTTCAACCTCAGTCTGTGCAATAGGTTTTTTATAGACAGCAAGACAGCAGATATACGATTCATGTTTGTTTGTTTGTTTTCGTTTTTTTTCCCACTCAGCTACCCTATGTCTTTTGATTGGGGCATTTAATCCATTTACATTTAAAGATATTATTGATAGGTACTGTTTGTCGTTGTTTTTATTTTTTATGTTTTTGTTCCTTCTTTGCTTCCTATTTCTTCTTTTTGTAGCAGACCTTTTAGCATGTATTCTATTGCTCCTTTGATAGCAATAAACTCCCTTAGTCCTTTTTTTGTCTGTGTAACTCCTTATTCCACATTCAGTTTTGATTAATAACCTTGCTGCATATTGAATTCTTGAATTCATACCCTTCTTTTGCACTACTTTGTATATTCCATTCCATTCCCTTCTGGCCTGATGTGTTTCTCTTTAGAAATCAGTTTTAAATCTGATGGGGCATAATTTTTAGGTAACTTTCTGTCTCTTTCTGCCTGCTTTTAAGATTCTTACTTTGTCTTTGGTGTTTGCCAATTTAATTATAATGTTCTTTGTCATTGGTCTGTTTGGGTTTCATCTTGTTTGTGGCTTTGTGAGCTTCTTAGACTTGTGTATATTTTTTCTTCTTCCCTCTATCAGGGAGTTTTCAGTAATTACTTCTTCAAACAGATTTTCTAATCATGACTCAGTTTCCTCTCCTTCCGGCACTTTTATTCAGTGGATGTTGTTTTATTATGTGTTGTCCCAAAGTTCCCTTAAGTCAGTGGTCAGCAAACTGTGGCTCGCAAGCTGCAGTTTGCCACTCTGACTTATGAGTTGGCCGACCACTGGGATAGGGGCTTTATCACAAGGAACAAAAACAGCCTTTAATTATTGGAATCTAGAGTCTAGGTCAGTGGTCAGCAAACACATTAGTCAACAGAGTGACAAATGGCAGCTCACAAGCCACATGTGGCTCACAAGCCACAGTTTGCCAACCCTGCCTTAGGCTCTCTTCCTGTTTTTTCTTTTGTTTTGTTTTGTTTTGTTTTCTATATCCTGCTCTGCTTGGGTATTTTTTCCTACCTTGTCTTCTAGCTCACTGATGTGGTCCTCCACTTCTTCTAGTCTACTGTTGATGCTTTCTATTGAATTCTTTATTGCAGCAATATCATTTTTCACTTCTTCTTGGTTCTTCTTTATTTTCTCTTGGTGCTTACATATATTGTAGAATTTTGTCTTCCAAACTTTTCAGTGACCATATGACCATTTCTTTGAATTCTTTTTCTGTCATATTGCTTGCCTCCATTTCCTTTACTTCATTTTTTGGTGATGTCTCCTTTTCTTTTGTATGTAGGCTGTTTCTTTGTCTCCCCATGATTGATTCCCTCTAGTTGTCTGGTTATGTAACTCTCTCTCTGCATTGACTTAAAGGCACAAAATAAAACACAACAAGCCACAACACAAAAGGCACTGAACACAAACATATTCACTATACTAAAAACCTCAAATAAAGGTAACTACCAGAGAAAAGAGATTTATGGGGGGGAAAGAGTGCAAAATATGATACTGTGGGGAAAAAATGTACAAGAAAAAAGAAAGAGAATAAGAAAGAAGGGGGAAAGAGTATTTCATGGGAAGAAAACTCTAATAGAACAACTAATAAAATAATACAAACAACAAACACCCAGAGATGAATTCAAACTACAAACAACAACTAATAACAAGTGAGGAGAGGAAAAATAGAAGCAAGAGAAACCAAGATGGTGGCATAGGTGAACACCTAAACTTCTACCTCACACAACAATTTCAAATCTACAACTAAAAGATAGAACAGACACCAAACAGAACCACAGGAAAGCTGACTCAGTAGAAATTCTACAACTAAAAGTACAGAGAATGGTTCATGAAGACTCAGAGGAACTTTAAAAAGCTGAGGTACAGAGACATGCACATGGAGAAGATGGGCGGCAGAGGGTCTGACTGGCTTCCTCTAGTATGAGGGAAACAGAAACTCCTGACTGCATTGAACCCAACTTATGATTGCACTGAATCCCAATTCTGGGTGAGACTCATATGGGGGGAGTCTTGAATCTCATGGAAAGGGAGGAGTGCACAGAAATATAGGGGAGCCATGAAAGGCAGAAGTTTGGAGGCATGCACAAAGAGGACTGACTACTGATTTTGCCGCTGACTTTCTCCAGTGGGAGGAAAACAGTGCCCCAAATGCACTTAAATCCAGGTCCAACTGCATTGAACCCCAGTTTTGGGTGAGACTCTGGGGACCCAGACTCATATGGGTCCCCAGAACACATGAAAACTCAAAGAGCCAGAAAGGTAGAAGTCTGTAGGTGCAGCGATTACTGAGGGGCATTGAGAACCAGGGACCACTGTACAGGGCAGGGCTGGTGGGAAGCCAGAGCTATCTGCTCAGCCTTGAGAAATAATTGATCATTTGTACCAATTTGAAGGAGAAGAGGTGCTTCAAAAGTATTTCTGTTCTAAAATCAAGAGGATTGACCTTAAATTAAAACTATTGGGCATTTGCACATGAATCCATGCACCAGTAGCTCTCTGTGGAGAATGGTCACCTGTGCCTACTGCCAACAGGCCCTCCGTGGCCAGGGTGGAATGCTTGCCTCATTGCCAGAGCGACAAAGCAAGCATTCCGCCAGGCTGCTCATGCTGCCTGCTTTCAGTAGCTGTCCCCCCAGTACTGGGGGATTCTGGCAGGGCTTAGAGGAATGGAGAACACCATCTAGTGGTTATGGGTGCTCCCATCACTGTGATGGAGTGATGGTTAATTTGCATATTACTCTTTTATTACTTCTGGTTATCTGAGCTATGCTGTGCTCAAGGCTGCAAGCTTTATGCAAGACACCTGCTAAGGACAATAAGTTTTTCTCTGCTCTGTTTTATTCTCTTTAACCCTTTCATTCCTGCCTTAAAGAGTATCGCTCTGAACCACACCTGAAGGGGGTTGTTAGGATTATGAGCACTGCCACCAGGCCAGGCCTTTAGGTATAATCTCATGGCCCCCATCCAAAGACCTAGGACTTTTTGCAAAGCCCACCAAAGGTTCAAAAATTCCATCCATATTTGGGGAACAAAGAAACCAAAAGGTAAAAGGGGAAGTTTCCTCATATAGTCTTGCAGCCAGCAAAAAACAGTCTCCCCTGAATCACTGTATTAGTACATGCAGAATATCTGAAACTAAACGGGTTTTCCTGTGTCTCCAAGTACTCCTGTATGTTCTTCGGTCATCTGGTATGTTCTGTAACAGGATGAGCTAATGGACGGTACTAGACTTGGCCTGTAATAGATGTTTGCTGTCACTTGTTAAATGTAGGCTTCTACTCCTCATAGGGACTGGGAGATAGTGCCTTTATCCATATCAGTAATTATGTTTCAAAATAGTATCTCCCAAGTCCTAAGAAAGATATTTCTAGGTTATAAAACTGGTAAGAGGCTTGGAAAAGATTGACAATTCAATGGAACAGAGAAAAATTGTGCACTACAAGTTTTCAAAATTAGGTGCTCCTAAGGAAAGAGAGTGCAAAGGCTTGGAGTAAGAAAAAAGCATGTGTAAAGTTTAGTCAAACTGAGAAAACATGAAGGCAATATTAGTCTCTACTAAGAGGTTAGAAGAATATTATGGCAAAGTTATTCTTAGGTAAGCTATATTAGATTAATGATAAAGAATAAAATGACAAATTCCAAATATATGAGTATAGAATAGGAATAGAAAAAAGAGCAGAAAATGAGAAATTCTTTTATTACATTTCAAAAAAGTCACAATTTTGAGTGTATACAATCTTAAACAGCATGTAAATTTTGAGAGGATAAGCCTAATTAGAGTAAGCTCTGTTCTTTATTATGTAAGCCTTACAAATGGGAAATTAATCACAGACATATTTTGGTATTAACATTTCCAGGTCTTTGTTTCATATCTAAAATTTGAATTCTTTATTATTAGCCTACAGTCAACTAATGATATAAATATATAAATTCCAATTTAGAAATTGAGAGTTAGACACATTTAAATATATAATTATCAAACCTCAAAATATGTGTCACATAGAATTTTGACTGGAGATTTCTGGGCATGATATGTATTATCCAGTTAATTGGGCAATGAACTAACAGGATTGCAAAGTTATATCAGGCAATTTCACAGTACTCAAAGGGCAATTTAAAATTTTACTGCTTACACTGAATTATAAATTATAAATAAAAAGTGATAGCCTTTGTCTCAAAGGACTTCCTTATTATATCATTGACTTTAGTAAATCAAATAAAAACAATGTGAGTAAAATTGACTTAGATTGAAATTATGATAATTTTACACCATATATATACTAGAGGCCTGGTGCATGAAATTTGTGCATTAGGGGGGGTGGGAAGGCTTCAATCCAGGACCCCTCAGGGGATCAGGCCTAAACCAGCAGTTGGACATCCCTCTCACAATCTGGGATCACTGGCTCCTAACTGCTCACCTGCCTGCCTGCCTTATTGGCCCTAACTGCCCCTCCTGCTGGCCTGGTCAACCCCAACTTACCCTTATGGGCCTGACACCCCACACAGCCTACTATTTAGTCATTTGGTAGCCCCTTTCTAATCTCCCTGCCAGCCTGGTTGCCCCATGCAGCCTGCTAGTCAGTCATTTGGTCATCCCTCACTAACCCCCTGTTAGCCTGGTCACCCTACAGAGCCTGTTCAGCTGTCCATTCAGTTGTGATGGTTGCTTAGGCTTTTATTATTATAGATATGTCTATAATATGGTTTGTTCACATATATCTGTAAAACTGATTCAAAAGGTATAGTTACATATTCCCATAAAAAAACAAAACAAAACAAAACAAAAAAACTAAGACTTTTAAAAAGTTTGGGGACTGGTATTTTATGTTCTCAAATATAGGAATTGACTTTTATTGAGGGCAATGTTTGATGCTCCATCCTATTTTATCCATAAATATGTTAGCCCATCTTTGTTACTAAAGAGAGACTGAGCAAATACCTGCTAATATTCAGTGTGTGTGCATATGTTTGGCAGGGAAATGGGGAAGGCGTATCAGAAAAACAGAATTTAGAGGAAGACGGAAGAGAGACAGCCAAAAAGAAGCACATGTCCAGCATCAGAAGTACACAGATGGCTTAAGGGGCCTGGGATTTTGGAAGCTTCATTGGCAACCCGCGTGGGAATCCTCCCTGCTAACCTCTGGGTATCCGCCTATCTCTCAATAAACTTTGCTTCTACTTTCTGTCTTTGTTCATGAACTCATTCTTTGATTTTGTGAGATAGTTTACTCGGACCCGAACAGAAATTTTGGCATCAGTACCATATCAATTTTTAAATTACTTTTTTTTTTAAAGCTCAAAAGATTGTTGACAACTTACCCTTTTCTCACTGAACTTTTGGACAATAGTCTTTGCCTTTCTCTTCCATTGTGGGCTTTTATTGGTACAGCCCTAGTGGAGTTAGTCTGCCATTGGTGTATGAAATTCAAAATTATTTTCTCCTTAGAGAGTGTTTTATAAAACAAAGTCCTCAACATGCTCCCTGTAATATAAACATACATGCTATATTGATTTATCATTTAAATCCTTATATTCTGCTCCACTGTAGCTATAGTGACGATTTGTTAAGGTTTGAGTGTGACTTTGAATTAAATGTATTGCTTTTTTTTTTTTTTTTACATTATGGTGATATTTTCATCAGGCATCAGGGAGACTAATATTTAAGGGTGAATTGTATTCTACCCACAGATTCAGGCTCAGAATTATTATCCACATTTGTATTAATGGTGTTTCTATGCATAAATAAGTTATTAAGTGCTATATAATCTATCTTTTGGTATTAACTGTGTGAAAAACACTTAGAAAACTTGGCTTCCTGAGATTCTTTAATGGCTCAAGAGAGATATTTGAGGATTTTATCATTTTAGGTTGTCCTTCAAAATCCATAATGTTGCAAAAGATTTACAACTATATAAGAGCTTTAAAATTAAGCTAATATTTCCAAATTATTATATTTTTCTTTTATTTAATGTGACTTTATTTTGATCAAAATTACTCCCCATGTATTTTTTTCCTCAAAATTGAAAAATAGGCAATATGTAAGTGAACAGACAATAAATATAGTCAACTTACAGGGTATCTGCAATCAGTAAAATCATCATTTGGTCTTGCAAAATTTATTTTATTTAATTACATAGTTTAAGATTCCAATATTTCTAAAATTATAGAGCTGATATTTTTAAATATGAGGCTCAGTCTATCATTAATCAAATTATACTAACCTGGCCATACATAAATATTATTCTTTCACACGTATCTACCATTTTTCTTTTTCTTTTTTTCTTTTTTTTTTTTTACATATAGATTACTTTGCCAAGAACATGTTGACGTAGGCAGCCTTGAATTTGTTGTATTTGTAAATACAAACTCAATCGAGATCCAACTAGAAAAATGATTTCTGAAATCTTCCCTAATCTTTCTGACTCCTCTGTGATATACTTTAATATAACTCTTAAATGATTACATTCTTAATCTATTTGGAAGGTTTTTTTTTATTATTGTAGATTTTTTTTCTCTTAGAACACTTATTTGTAGGTATACTAATAAAATTTAGTAGTTAAGGCATATGTCAGCCAATATGTGAAAAATGAACTATGCTCTCTGTAAAATATTTATGTCAAACATATTTTATGCCTTAAGATGGATAAAGAAGCAAGCAATAATTCCTTCTTCTCATGTTTATTAATGATATCTATATGAGGTCTATAAGTGTTTATATTAATAGAATTGAATTTAGAGTAATCAACATATTTCAAGTATGTGAGCTATATAATAGAAATCAATATTTGTTATTTAATTATGGTTATCATCATTGTTGTTATCATTTATATTTTATGTTTACCCCTTCAGTTACCTTCCTTGAATAAAAATGAAAGATAAACTATTTTCTCCTAAGAATTTTCTTGAGCATTAAAGGATTCTAATTTGAAATATGAATAAGATATTCCCCAAGATATTTTGAAAATAAAAATTTAATATTGCCATCAGGATATTAAATTATGTTTCTCTTATCTCAATATCTTTAAAATGTTTGTCTCAGTTGGAAATAAATTCTGGGCAGATACTTATTTTTCTGTATGAAAGTGAAGATTAAACTTTTGTCTTCCACATGTATTATAGATGATGACTGGAACTACCTTGGTCTTTTTATTTCAGTTCTGAAGAATTTAAATTGAATCTAGTCCAAGCTCTCAATTACTTCCTTCTACACTTTCTTTTAGATATATAATTCAGCTTTGGAATCTATCCTATATACCTCAGACCAAATTCTGTATTTATTTTAAGTTGTGTTTCTCTTTATCTTATGGTCTTTGTGAATACTTGGGTATCATCTTCTCACTCACAATTCCGTTTTCAACTCTAGGTACAGAAGAGTTTATGTTATCATGGAGTTTTAATTTCCAGGGCTCTATTTTCATTCCAAGCTTGCTAATTTTTATTTGAAAAATCAATCTTTTTCATGTCTCTTTACCATTGTTTTATAGTACTTTGCAAATTGTAAAGGAAAACTTTTTTTTATTAATCACTGAGATCAGTGTTTGATTATCAAAGAACATGAACAAGAATCATAGAAATCTTCAATAGTATCCAAGAAATTATGGGATAACTCCTTAGGTCCTTATTGTTACGTTAAAATGCACCTAGTTAAGATTGATGATGCAAGTGGTGCATCCTCTACACAAAGTGAGATATTTTGCTTATAAATATCACCAATTTATAATCTGATAATTGCATAGGTGGTACTGATGTTTATAATTGCTTCATCAAACCATACATTCTAGATCCATAGACTATAAACAATCTGCTAAAACATTTTGTAAAACTTTTGTTTGCTCCTTTGGTTTTTCTTTCCTCAGGGGAGACAGGAGGAGGGAGGAAGAATGGAAACAAACCTTTCATTCTCAATTACATCCAATTTCTTAAATAGATTGTTGCAAAGTTTCATCAGACTTTTGATAAAATTAGTTTCACTAGATATCTCATTAGTGTTCACCTTGCTAAAGGACATTCATTGTTTTATATGTTAGCATGTGCTAAGTATTCTTCAATGAAGCTATGTATTTTTAAATTTTTCAAAATGCAAATATTCTCTATAACAAATATATATTTCAGGAGAGAGACATCAACACCTAAGTACATTAAACAACAAAAAATTAATAAGCAATTTATTACTGGTTTATTTTTTAAGTTGTGTTTGGATAAATAAGCAAAATTACTTAGAATTTTACATCTGACTTTCCATGGTAGAAATTACTAACGATAATAATACTTTGAAAATATAACTGAGTTATTTATCCAATGATATGAAGAATTCTAAATATATCTATTTACATGAAATGAAGGAAACCAGAAAAATAATTTTAAAATTAAAAAAGTGTCAGAAACCAAACATTGTTCTTACTAAAGGGATGTAAACAGGAGGCCAGAAGGCTGGTCAACCTTAACTGCTCTGAAAGGTGAGAGCTAATCACTCACTGTTTAGTTGAAACATTGTTGGCTGAAGCCACCTCTACCTGTTTGTTTCATGTTAATTTCTGTTTTGTTATTTCCTTCCTAAAGGGTGGGGTGTGTCCCAAAGCCTTAATAAAAGGGAGAAAAAAGCCAGAGCAAATGGCAGTCCTTTCCACCAGAGGAAGGCTCCCGCCTGGCCCCCCAATATTGCCAAATTAATGTTTCCTGGTCTCTCATTTCTTTTGCGTGTGGCCTCCTTCAGAAACCGAACTCTGAACCGGGAACCCTGAACCACAAGGGATGCGGAAAGAGGTTCCCTAATCTGGTGTCTGACCGCTGGATGTCTGGAGGAGAAGGTATTATTCGCCTAAGAGCAAAGGAAAGAAAATTCACCAAGGAAAATAGTGAGGGAAGATTCACCTAGGAAAAGGTGAGAGGAATTCAACATACGCAAAGCCCAAGGATTAACTACAGAGTCACGATCTGTAAGTGGGGTGGGAATGTCTTTTGCAGCCAGGCTAATGGGGAAGAATTAGGTTATAAATATAAAAAGTAAACTTTATTATAGACTTTTGGTTTGCATGCTTAAATAATGTGGTTTCTTGTTCAAATTAAAATCTTAGTTTGCATTTGGAATCTGAAATCTGTAATAACTGAAACTCCACTGCTGAAACAGCCTCTGGTGTGGAGGAATTCAAAGGTGGCAGGAGAGGGCATGGCTATCTGCTCTCCTGCAATAAGATTATTGAAGGTTTCATTTAAACATTATAAGAGAACTCACAGGGAAATGCAAATCTTGGCCAAATTAGGTGCTAGTTATTACTTCGGAAAGTGAAAAAGAAAGAAAAAATTTAAGATCTGTCTTTATATTTTAAGCATGAAAATAAATTTGGCCAGATTTGTTACTGATGCTTTCCCCTGAAGTAAGCAGGATGTGGAGGAAGAGAGATGTCGGAAACCAAATATTGTTCTCACTAAATGGATGTGAACAGGAAGCCAGAAGGCGGGTCAACCTTAATTGCTCTGAAAGGTCAGAGCTAATTACTCACTGTTTAGTTGAAACATTTGTTGGTTGAAGCAACCTCTATCTGTTTGTTTCATGTTAATTTCTGTTTTTGTTATTTCCTGCCTAAAGGCTAGGGGTGTGTCCCAAAGCCTTAATAAAAGAGAGAAAAAGGCCAGAGCAAGTGGCAGTCCTTTCCACTAGAGGAAGGCTCCCGCCTGGCCCCCCAATATCGCCAAATTTATGCTTTCTAGTCTCTCATTTTGTTTGCGTGCGGCCTCCTTCAGAACCCGAACCCTGACCCGGGAACACTGAACCACGCAGGACGTGGAAAGAGGTTCCCACATCTGGCGCCCGAACAGGGACTGTGGAAAAAGGTGCCCACATCTGGCGCCTGACTGCAGGACGTCTGGAGGAGAAGGTATTATTCGCCTAAGAGCGAAGGAAAGAAAATTCACCAAGGAAAATGGTGAGGGAAGATTCACTTAGGAAAAGGTGAGAGGAATTCAACGTACGCAAAGCCCACGGATCAACTGCAGAGTCACGATCTGTAAGTAGGGTGGGAATGTCTTTTGCAGCCAGGCTAATGGGGAAGAATTCGGTTATAAATATAAAGTAAACTTTATTATAGACTTTTGGTTTGCATGCTTAAATAATGTGGTTTCTTGTTCAAATTAAAATCTTAGTTTGCATTTGGAATCTGAAATCTGTAATAAGTGAAACTCCACTGCTGAAACTGCCTCTGGTGTGGATAAATTCAAAGGTTGCAGGAGAGGGCAAGGCTCTCTGCTCTCCTGCAATGAGATAACTGAAGGTTTCACTTAAAACTTATAAGAGAAATCGCAGGGAAATGCTAATCTTGTCCAAATTAGGTGCTAGTTATTACTTCGGAAATCGAAAAAGAAAGAAAAAAATTAAGATCTGTCTTTATCTTTTAAGCATGAAAAGAAATTAGGCCAGATCTGTTACTGATGCTTTCCCCTGAAGTAAGCAGGATGTGGAGGAAGAGAGACACTGTGGAATTCAGTATGAAAGTCCACTCTCCTAGTATACTAATCTAAAGTCTCCTTTCTCGCCATGTAAAAGTTTTAAAAATTTAGAGATGTGTCTGGAATTTCTGTACTCGTGAGGAGAGAAGCCCGGCTTAAAAAGAAATGCGCGCAATTGTCCACCTTTTTGGACATATTAGACAGGGTTTTAAGCTGGAATCTCTCCGCAAAAGCTGCAGAAAAAGAAAAACCAGAACTGGTCTTTATTTTTTAAGAAAAATGGCGTAAATGAACCAAAAGGAAATGATTTTGTGTTACTAATCAAGGTTTTCAGCTAAATGCAAGTTAAATTGGGAGAAAATAAAATTTCTCTAATAATTAGGAATTCAAAATACATTGTTGATTGGTCTAATAAAAAAGGATTGATTCTGTGATTCCCAATTGACAGTTTAAAAATATAATTGATTAAGATTCTTAAATCATATATGAATATATATATTTGATGGTTTTTTTCCAGGTTAAAACTTCAAGGCTTTAACAGAGATGATTCTTGTAAAGAACCATGGGCCCAGAGTAATACAAGAAATTTGTTCTCTCTTTTTAAAGGACATCTTCTTAAATTTAACCGATCTAATATACTTGAATTTTCATGGAAAGCTTTATCAAATAAGAATTAATAACTATATTTTAAATGTTGTGACCTACTTTAATTAATAAATTCGCTTTTTAAATAAAAATAAAAGTTTTTAGCTAAATAAAGAGCCAATATTTTTGTAAGCAATTTGATTAAATATTCTAATAAAGTAACTAAGACCTTGTCTATACAAAAAAAAAAATTGATAGCCAGTTTGAAATTGAATTGCCATGGCCTAGAATAAAAGAATTTCCATACATAATATTATTCTACAATGTCATTATAATTTTTTTTGACAAATATCCCAAACAAACTTACAATCTAATTCTCTGAATATTTGGTAGCAATTTAATAAATAAATAAATAAATAACATAAAAGGAATTAAGACAGTGAGAAGGTACTTGAGCATTCTATATTGGCTTTTCTTGCTCTTTTTGCCAAGAAGGACCCTCCCACAGCTGTCGCCTGAGCTTTCTGTTCATGCTGAGGTTGAAGCCTAGTGTTGGCTGGTACCATGACTCTGTCTCTCATCCAATGGTGTGAGCTGGGCCCTTCCTGGAGAAGAAACCTGGGTTCCCCAAGATATGTGATCAGTGCTGGGACCCTGCCAGCAGGCGAGGGGATCCCAAGGCAGGTACTGGGCGTGGAGGCCACAAGGGCATCAGCGTCCAAGGAGACGGAACTGAACCTCACATCAACCTGCTTGGCTCCGGAGGATGGCTGGTTAGCCACAGACGGGCAACTGGAACTTATACGTTACACCGACCACCGCCTAAGCCAGGAACTGGGCCTTATGCCGCCCTGCTTTCTAATGACGGGTAAGGTGGGTTGGTACCGTATGGTAGTTCCTGACCTAAGACAGGCACAGTCGCAGAGGGGCCATCAGGAAAAAACTTGGGGATCAACAGAGGTTGATCCTCACCCCCAAACATTGCAGAGGCTTGAACCTTCGCCCCTTCTGAGGGAGGTCTCCTGCCCCATGGCTGCTTCACTTCCCACGCCCAGTTCCCATGGGATCCAGGTGACAATACAGAGACTTGGCCCAGCTCCGTTCAGGAAACAAATGACAGACAAAGATTTGGTGCAGCTCAGATCGGGACCCGGCAACAGACAGACTTGGCTGACAGCTGCCCTATATTCTAAATCCAACTTAACACCAGGAATGCTCAGGGCCTACTCAAGAATGCAAATAAATCCTTTCCACTAATATTTACAGGATAAAACTAAGATTGTTGTTAGAATATTAAATTTAATAATAAAATAGTAGTTAAATTTTCAAATTAATTTAATTGGTTAATTGAAATAGGTGAATATTCAAGAAAATTTAATTGCACGGAAAAAAAAGTTACTCCTAAAGTATTAACTTAAATTTCTATTGGTAGTTCATTGCATGGTAAAATTACTTAACATGCAATAAACATAAAGCAGTCATAATTGCATTATAAAAAATTTTCCAAAAGCATCATAATTACATAAAAAAGGGGGATAGTACAGTAATATTATGTAAGGAAAAAGTATCCTGTAAGCAAATTACATCTAAAAAAATTTTTTACTTAACAGCAAGACACCCATGAAAAACATACATAGTATTAAAATAAGTCAAAGGAAAATCATTTGGGCAAAAATAAAAAAGGATCTAAAGTCAAATTTATAAAAAAATTTCTTTACTAACTTTGGGTCGAGAATGTTTATATATTTTCAGAAAAACAGCTCCAAAACCATGTGAATTCCTACAACAGAGAATGCTCCAGCTATGAAGAGGAGAGGAGAAGCAGTCCAGAGATGGAAGATGCTGACGACACCTTGCCATCCTAACAGTCAGCAGCTGTGCATCGATGCAGATTGCCCAGGACCAAACCAGAGAGGGTCGGACCTGCATTGCCACCATTTGTCCACCATCCAGAACTGAAATATCATTGCTAATATGTGCATTCAAAAAACTGTTGGACATTGAAACTGGGACTCAAAGGATTGTTGGTCCAGAAAGAAAGATACTATAGACTTATTCATTTACCTCTTAGCATAGCCATTGTTGCTTGTCTTATTTTTTGTTCTTAATATTTATTTCTAGTCTGTAGGTGCAAGATTTTTTTAGAGGGAAAGAAAACGGGGGAGATGTCGGAAACCAAATATTGTTCTCACTAAATGGATGTAAACAGGAAGCCAGAAGGCTGGTCAACCTTAATTGCTCTGAAAGGTCAGAGCTAATTACTCACTGTTTAGTTGAAACATTTGTTGGTTGAAGCAACCTATATGTTTGTTTCTTGTTAATTTCTGTTTTTGTTATTTCCTGCCTAAAGGCTAGGGGTGTGTCCCAAAGCCTTAATAAAAGGGAGAAAAAGGCCAGAGCAAGGGGCAGTCCTTTCCACTAGAGGAAGGCTCCCGCCTGGCCCCCCAATATCGCCAAATTTATGCTTTCTAGTCTCTCATTTCATTTGCGTGCGGCCTCCTTCAGAACCCGAACCCTGACCCGGGAACCCTGAACCACGCGGGATGTGGAAAGAGGTTCCCACAGAGAGACACTGTGGCAATCCGATATGAAAGTCCACTCTCACAGTATAATAATCTTAAGTCTCCTTTCTCGCCATGAAAAAGTTTTAAAAATTTAGAGATGTGTCTGGAATTTCTGTAATCGTGAGGAGAGAAGCCCAGCTTAAAAAGAAATGCGCGCAATTGTCCACCTTTTTAGACATGTTAGACTGGGTTTAAACTGGAATTTCTCTGCAAAAGCTGCAGAAAAAGAAAAACCCAGAACTAGTCTTTGTTTTTCAAGAAAGGTGGCGTAAAGGAACCAAAAGGAGAAGATGTTGTGTTATTAATCAAGGTTTTCAGCTAAATGCAAATTAAATTGGGAGAAAATAAAATAAAATTTCTCTAAGAATTAGAAATTCAAAATACGTTGTTGATTGGTCTAATAAAAAAGGATTAATTCTGTGATTCCCAACTGAAATTTTAATATAAAAAGTTTAAAAATATAATTGATATCTTAAGATAATTATAAAAATATTATAATATTTAAATCATATATGAATATATGTATATTTGATGGTTTTTTCCACGTTAAAATTTCAAGGCTTTAACAGATGATTCTTGTAAAGCTCCATGAGCCCAGAGTAATACAAGAAAATTGTTGTCTCTTCTTAAAGGAAATCTTTTTAAATTTAAGCGATCCCATATACTTGAAATTGCATGGAAAACTTTATCAAATAAGAATTAATAACTATATTTTAAATGTTGTAAAGGTTTTGGCCTCTAAGAAGGACACAAGGTTGCATTCTAGGGAGAGGCATAAACACTCAGCCTCTGAGAGATCCAGTCTCTCGGTGTCCTAGATGTCAGAGAGGTAACCATTGGGACAGACAGTGTAAATAAAAATTTCATAGAAATGGGCAGGCTCTAACCTCCAGGAAATGGCCAGAGGAGTGCCCCCAGCCTCCTTATTCAGGATAAAAGTTAAATGGAAAGATCCCGAATCTGGTTTATAGAAGGGACTGGATCTATTATTAACCTTTGGGAGAGGGTATGCTTGTATATTTCCAGAAAAATTTTCCAAACCTGTGTGGATTCCTGCTAGAAATATTAAACTGCAACAGGGATCCAAGAGAGAAACTCGGCAGACTAATAAGGACTTTGCACCTGGAGCCACACCATGCAGCTGCAGACAATCAGCTACCTCAGCCACAGAGAGCAACTACTCCAAGCAATCCACTGAAGATGAGGATCAGGAGGAGGACAAGCCGAACAACAAACAGCCTGAAGGCCACCGGGAGCATGGTAAGGAGGATGGTACAGATGCCTGAGAATGTCTTTGTTGCAATGCCAACAGTTATCAGCTATACGGTAATATTACCTGGGGCACATGGGGAAGTATTTTTGACTTATATTCCTGACCCTTCATGGGTAAGAACCCTTAGGTGTACTGATTCCCCTGTTTCTGGTAGCCTCTAAGAAGGGCAAAATTAAGTAACTAAATATTTCTTAAAATTCCAATATTAGAATTTAAAATGACAAAAAGCCCATAGCTGCCTGTATTCTTAAGCTAGAGGCGGGGCAACATTTGTGGCTTGTGAATCAGACATAAACATTTACTAAATTTGCTTTGCTTTTTAAATTAAGATACCTACTTTAATTAATAAATTAGCTTTTTAAATAAAAATCAAGGTTTTCAGCTAAATAAAGAGCCAATGTTTTTGTAAGCAATTTGATTAAGTATTCTAATAAAGTAACTAAGACCTCGTCTATACAAAAAGAAATTGATAGCCAGTTTGAAATTGAATTGCCATGGCCTAGAACAAAGAATATCCTTACATAATATTATTCTACAATGTCATTATAATTTATTTTTGACAAATATCCCAAACAAACTTACAATCTAATTCTCTGAATATTTGGTAGCATCCTATGAACACATAATTATCATCTCTTAATTATTATTTGGTTTTGATCCCTATTTATTAAATGTTTACTCTGTGCTAGATGTTGAATTAATAGATTTATATATTGGCTACATTTATTTTTACAACACTCCAGCAAATTAGGTTTATTTTTGATCTACTTCTCAAATGAGAAAGTTGAAGTATCGAATCTTATAAGTCATAAAATGGCAAGAGATTTCAAAACTAACCCTCTCACTACTGGTTACATTATCTTTTTAATTGCCTTTAATGATATTATTCTATATATTTAAGCAGTTCTATAATGTTTCAAAAATGTAAGAGATCCATCTAATAATTCTTGATATATAAGTATATCTTTATGTTCTTTTTATAATCAATTTATCATAGTAAACATTAATGCAGGTCAGATAGAGAAAAAAAACTGTGTTAAAATATCTCCTTTGTGCTTGTGAGAGAAAAATATCAAATATATATTAATGCATCCATTTTGTTTTCAATATAAAAATAGAAAATAATGAAGCTAGAAATCTCAAATCCAACTATGTTATTTTTTAAGACTAAAGAGAAATAACTTTTGTTCTTGGGTAGTGTAACTCAGTGGTTTAGTATCAACCTATGACCCAGGAGGTCACAGTTTGATTCTGGTTGGAGCACATGTCCAGGTTTGGAGCTAAATCCCCAGTTTGGGGAATACAGGAGGCAGCCAATTAATGATTCTCTCATCATTGATGTTTCTATCTCTCCCTCTCTCTCCCTTACTCTCTGATATTAATAAGAATGTATTTTTTGTTAAAGAGGTATCTCTTAAAATTCTGAGTTAAATGATATCAACTAAAAACAGTTTAAAAACCTAAAAAGTATTAAAATCAACATTAGGTATTCTGCATGTGAAAGATAAAGGTGTTCCTTATTTGTCTTCACCTTAATTTTTCTCCTTTTATCTTATTCAAAGCCTTATGAAGGTGATGAAAAATTTATAATAATAAAAACATAATATGCTAATTTAGACTGGACAGCTGAACAACCTTCTGGACATAATTCTGGATATCCTTCTAGATGAAGCTGCCACAGCAGGGGGCAAGGCAGAGTGGTTAGGGGCAACCAGACAGGCAGGAGAGCAGTTAGGGGCTATCAGGCAGGCATGCAGAGTGGCTAGGGGTAATGACACATACAGGAAGGTGAACAGTAGGAACCAATGGTCTTAGAATGTGAGAGGGATACCTGACAGCAGGTTTAGGCTTAATCCCACAAGAGTCCTGGATTGTAAGAGGGTGCAGGCAGGCTGAGGGCCCCCACCTCCACCTCTGCATGAATTTTATGCACTGGGTAAAAAAATAAATTGAGTTATAGTTAATTTATAATAATTAATCATTATTACACTATCTATATTCTGTTATATAATTAATCAGAAGCCTGGTGCATGAAATTCATGCATGGTGGGGGGATGTCCCTCAGCCCAACCAGCACTCTCTCCAATCTGGGATCCCTTGAGTGATGTCTGACTGCCCACTGGGATCTGGCTTAAACAGGTAGTTGGACATCTCTCTCACAATCCAGGACTGATGGCTCCCAATTGCTCACCTGCCTGCTTTCTTGATTGCCCCTTAACTGCTTCTGCCTGCCAGACTAATCAGCCGCTAACCACTTTCCTGCCAGCCTGATTGATGCCTAACTGCTCCCCTGCCAGTCTGTTTGCCCCTAACTGCCCTCCCCTGTGGGCCCAGTCACTCCCAACTTCCCTTGTCTGCCAGCCTTGTCACTCCTAACTGCCCTCCCCTACAGGCCTGCTCACCCCAACTGCTCTACCCTGTAGGGTTGGGTCCCCACAACTGTCCTTCCATGCAAGCCCAGTCACCCCAACTTCCCTCCTCTGCCACCTAGTCACCCCTAACTGCCCTCCCCTTCAGGTCTGATCACCCCCAACTGCCCTTTCTTACAGGCCTTGTCCTTCCCAACTGCCCTCCCCTGCTGGCTATCTTGTGGTGGTCATCTTTGTCCACATGGGGGCAGGATCTTTGTGTGTTAGCATGATAGTCAATCTGCATAGTACTTTTTTTTCAGATAGGATAGAGGCCTGGTGCATGAGTAAGGGCCAGCTGGTTTGCCCTGAAGGGGGTCCTGGATCAGGGTGGGGGTCCTGGATTGGGGTATGAGGCAGCTTGGGTTAAGGGCCTGTGGTAGTTTGCAGGCCGACCATGGCTCCTGGCAACCCAAGCAGAGGCCCTGGTATCTGGGATTTAATTTTCTTCTACAATTGAAACTTTGTAGCCTAGAGCAGAGCCAAGCCTCTTGCTCGCTCTGTGGCTACTCATCTTGGTTGGGATTAATTTGCATACTTGTTCCTGATTGGCTGGTGGACTTGTCTGGTGGGCATGGCTTGTGGGTATAGCAGAGTGATGGTTAACTTGCATATTACTCTTTTATTATAAAGGTATTACAATCTGTTCAAATAGTGGATAATAAATTGGCAATTATTTTTCATATGTAACTAATAGCTTTTATAATGTACAATTGAAAACTTAGATATTTTTATTGAATATGTACAATGTTATTGTCAAAACACAAACCTCATCTAGCTTAGTCTCACTTTACCCAGAAAGTCTACTAAGAAAAGTGTCATATAAAATGTGCATAATATTCCTAGCTGGCTTGGCTCAGTGGATAGCGAGCATCAGCCTGTGGAGTGAAGCGTCCCAGGTTTGATTCCATGAAAGGGCACATGCCCTGGTTGCAGCTCAGTCACTAATGAGGGAAGTGCAGGAGGCAACCAATCAGTGATACTCTCTTATCATTGATGTTTCTACCTCTTTCTCCCTCTCCCTTCCTCTCTGATATCAATAAAAATATTTTGCATAATAAATATGCATCATATTAACCAACCTCACATTTAAAAGTAATTTTTAAACAGAAAAATAAATATGATGTAAAGGAAAAGGAGAAATTTATGAAAAACTATCATAGATCAGCAAAGAGATTTTCATAATAGTTGGATGATGACTATATATAAAATTAAAGTTTAAATTATAACTATCCTTTAAATAAATGTCTTACATTATCTTAGGTACTTCCTGTTGATTCTTAAATGAAGTTCACTGCACTTATGTCTATTACATGCTATTGAGTCAGCTCTGACTCCTGGTTATCCTATGAATGAGTGATAGATATCCTGTCAACGGCTCTGCTATGCTTATGTCTATGGTTTCTTTTTTTTTTTTTTTGGAGTCAATCTATCTCATATTTTTTTTCTATTTTTCTGCTGTATTCTGTTTCCCCAGCATTACTGTCTGTTCCAAAGAACTCTCTCTTCTCATGATGCGCCCAAAATAGGACAGCTGAAGTTTTGTAATTTTTGCCTTCAGTAATGATTCATGCTTGATTTGCTGGCAACACTCACTTATTTATCTTTTGGGAGTTCTGGGCCTGTGTAGAGTCCTCCCCATTACCATATTGAAATGAATCAATGTTTTGTTTTGTTTTTGTTTTTGTTTTGTTTTCTATTAGCCTTCTTTACCTGCTACATAGTAATTGGGAATGCAATGGTGAGAATGATTTTAGCCTTGCTCTCTGATGACACCAGTCTTGCTCTTGATGATCTGTCCTAATTCTTTTATTGCTGCCCTTCTGAATCTCAGCTTTCTCTGGATTTCTTGGTTGTAGGCTTTTTTATTTGACTGATGTCTTAACAATCCTGCACTTTCTTCTTCCACTTTTATCAGAAATTGTTTCAACTCATCGCTACATTCTGACAATATGGTAGTGTCATCTGCGTTATTTCTTCCACCAGTTTTCACTCCTCTTTCCTCTGAGTCTAGCCCACGTTTTTGTATAATGTGTTCTGCATACAGATTACACAAATAGGGACATAAAATGAACCCTTTTCTGATAGTTCTGCCTGTAGAAAATCATTGCTTCTCATTATTCTGCTCTGACAGTGGCTTCCTGTCCACAGTACAGGTTATACATTGGGATAATCAAGTGCTGAGGCACAGCCACTTCATTCAGAGCAACCACAGCTTTCCATGATCCACACAATAAGAGGCTTTACTCCATTATATAAAACATAGACTATCCCTCTTTCTGAAATTCTTTGGAACTCTCTAGTACCCAGTTAATGTTTGCAATTAGATCCTGAGTGCCTCTTTCTTTTCTGAATTCAGCTTAACATCCAGCTTTTCTTTCTCCATATAAAATAGAAGTAGAAACTTTTGTTGCCTCACTTTGAATACCACTTTTCTTGTGTGGGGAATTAGAGAGAGAGTAAAGGTCCTATAGTTACTGCATTCCTGCTATCTTCTTCCTTGAAGATTGGGATGTAGATTGAATGTTGCCCATCTGTAGAATAATGTTTTATTTTTCATGTTTTCTGACATATTTTTGTTAGGATTTCGGTAGATTCAATCTCTGTGACTTGGAATAATTCTATTGGTATTCCACCTTCCTCTAGTGGTTTATTTCTTCCCAATACTTCTAGGGCACCTTTCACTTCATCTTCTAGAATTATAGATTCTAATTCATAGGGATGTTTTTCCAAGGTATCTGTCATCCTTTTGTCTCCTCTGTATAGATTTTCAGTATACTGTTCTCACCTTCCCTTCATTTTCCCCTATTCAGTTCCCTGTTGGCCTTTGTGTATTTCTAGTCTAGTTTTGAATTCTCCTTTTATTTCTTGAATCTTCTGGTAGAGATCTATTATTTTTCCTTTTTATTTGTCCTTTTCTATCTCCTTAAATTGACTGTTTTATAGTTCTCTTTTTCTCTACATCATAGTCATTGAAAAACTGCATTCAGTATTCTAACTCTGCTTTTGGCACCTTAAACTGGCCTCTCACATATAAACTCTAGCTACAATTCAATACAAAAGCTGTTTTTGAAAATTCCTATTTATAGATACAGAAACTAAGTCAGATTTGGTATAAGTAACTTTCATTAGCTCATATCATACTATGTATGAGTCATCTTCCTCCAAATCCTGATATGCATTAACACTAATACCCACGATCTACCATTTTATTTGGGACACTTCCTGAAAAGCACCGGCGGATTGAGACAGGATTTTATGGGGAAAAAGGCTGTACTTCTGAGAGACTCAAAGCTGTTAAACTTCTCACTAACTTTGCTGACAAAAGAGAAGACTATATATCAGTTACTGCACTCATGTAGTTAAGTTTTAAGAATTATGTTGCATCAGTCGTACATGGCAGCTGGTTTCATGCCAAATATAATGGATAAGATTTAGTAGAGATGTGAATCTTTGTCTAGCTGATGCTATTCAGAATTTTCCAAATTATGAAGACAACAGTTGTCATATTTGATAAATATAATTCAGAGGTCAGACTATTCCATAATTACTGGTTAGTGTGCATGTGTGTGTGTCCCTGTATAATTTAAGAACATTTACCCGAGGGCAAAGAAAAATATTCCTTTATGCAGGATACATTTTTTTAGATTCTTATAAAGTGGACAATACACATTATTCTAATGTGTTACAAGGCAATTAAAAAGAGATTAAGACACTCTTCACCTTCTCACTTGACATTGAGTTGAGTAAATTAAGCAGCAAAGGTTTTGTATAAGAATAATTAGTAAGTGCTGCAGACAGACTCCCCCATGAGATGCCTGTCACCTTGATTCATTATTTATACACTTAAAAAGTAGGACAATGGAGTCTGATTCTTGTCCCTAGGTGCTCCTTTACACTGAACAAATAACATACCCAGAGCAACGAGTATACAACAAAATCCAGGCACAAATTCCATAATTCCTGATTATCTTCTACCAGCTTTATGTAGGTCAAAATTGTTTATTTTGCAAGGTAAAATTATGACATTTTTATCAATATTCAATTTTGACATGTTATTAGAGAAACAAGTTAAAATATTAAGCTTAAGTAATGTTCTTGTAATATTAAAAAAAAACAACAGCTAGAGAATGAGGAAACATTGGAATTGATAATTATCCACCTTAGTAAAACAAAGTGTCATATTTGGAGCAATTGTATTTTTTTTCCATTGTTAAAGTACATAGGAATATGGCTTATTTTTTCAAATATATTTTTATTTTATTTCAGTGATGAAAGGAAAATTGAGAGATAGAAATATCATTGATGAGAATCAATGTCCAGCTGTCCCTGCTACTGGGTATTTAACCCGCAACACTGGCATGTGCCCTGACTGGGAATGGAACCAGCAACCTCCTGATTCATAGGTCAATATTCAACCACTGAACCACGCCAGCCAGGTATGGCTTTTTTAAGTACAGAAAAAAAAATGCTTGAAATAATCACAGTCTGTAATGTTCAAACAAATATGAATTAATTTTACTTTCACTAGAGCTCTCACTAGGAATAATATAGGAGTATGAACTTCGAATAAGGTATATTTAAAATTAATGTGTATAATAGGTAAATTGATAGATCCTAAGAGCTAATGGAGATAACATGATATTCAATTTATGTCCTAATATAATTATGCTCTAGTTTCTTTGTGTTTGAGGTCTGATTGTGAAATGTAACTTCTATATGTTTACTAGTTTGTTATATTTCTCTGGAAATATAACCCTACCTTAATCAGGGATAAAGTTCCAAAATTTTTCAGAATGTCTGAATGAGTGAATGAGAAGTATAAGAGGATACTAAGGAGGTATTAGGTATATACCTGGGGAGAAAAGCTCTTAGGAGAAAACCTGTGTGAAATGTACTATGGGCTTAGTACATTACATTTAGAGAGGATCCAAGGCAACATACACCTTCTCTCAGGGATTGGATTTATCCCTAACAATGAGTGCTTCAGAAAGGCCTCTGATCGACCCCTTTTCATTTCCATATCCTCTAAAGACACAAAAGGGATAGGACTTAAGCTAAAATATATAATATTTGGTAAATCTATAAAAGAGATCTGAAAATATTGCATCATTTACTGAAGAATGATAAAGATATAGGTCTCTCTTGTAAGACTTTGACTTTCTGAGCACCATATTGTGAATTTTAAAAATTTATAAAGGGTAAATATAGGAAATAGTTATTTTATTTATGATAATTTACAAATCTATTCTTTAAATATGTGTTTTCCTATTTTTTTTCTACTAGTTTTCAAAGACAAATCTATAATGCAGTTTCTCCCTTCAGTTCTCCTATATTTTCATTCCAAAGAAATTCATTTAAAATAATATCTAGATGAGATTCAAGAAAACCCATTGGGAGATAGCATGAAATATGGGAGGTTTTAAAATGTATTACTATTGTTATTGCTTGGCTAATAGTGAGATATATGATGTGAATGCAAATTGAATCCTGATATGTTAAGACATTTTTATTTCTATGTATCTTGCTATTCCAATTCTCTTATCTTCAACTCTCTTTGCAGGGAGTAGTCAGAGAAGAATTTATTCTGATGACTAACAAATGAAAGACTGATTCACATTGTTTATTTATTAAAATTTAAATGTAATTCTTCAGAAGCATATTTGCTGATCAGTATGAACCTCCAAAGAAGTTTCTAGAAAAAATATTGAAGAAACATTTACCTATCACTTACTTTCGTTGACACTATGCTGTACAAGAATATCCTGAACTTCTTAAAAAACACAAATTCTGCACAAAGACTAGAAAATGAAAGATCATAGCATATATGATTAATATTAGTATATGTTATCTTTGTAAATCAATCAATAAAAATATTACTATAGTTCTGAAACATTCTCACTCCACACAAACTTTAACTATAACGTTAAGACTTTATTATTTGAATTTAGTTTTTCAGACATAAAGAGTTTACTTTTTCCAACAACAGGATATTGACATTTGGCTCACAATTTACTTGCTTGTAATTTGCTTACTAGCATATGTATGTTTTGCTAATATTTTAAAAAAAGTATGAGAAGAAATGATTCATTTTGATAAAATTCTCATAATAAGCTCAATCTCTGCTGAACTGATTATTTGCCAAGACTTCACCCTTACACATAATGTGGGTCAGGAAGATAATTATGTAATGGGGTTACCATATGTTTGTGATATGATAAAGTAATGATAAAGTAATTAATACTAAATCTACTGCTTCTCTCCCACAAGATTTTCCTGAAGATAACAACACTAAATCAATCTGGACTCCTGTCACACCACAATGAACAGTTTTGCATTTTTTTTACAAAAAAGCTTCATGAAAATATATTTTACTTTTTTATAAAGGGAACAGATACAAAGTATGCATAAAGTATTACCATTAATATAAAATAATCAATTTTTAAATGCCATTATGACATCTGTTTTTTTAGAATGAGGTTTCAAAAGAGAAAGTTGGTGTCATTGTTTCCATAAAATTTCACCAGCTATGGTATAAATGCACAAAAGCAAGTGCAATTCAGATTTAAAAAAAAGAGCCATTTTAAAATTCAGTAAAGACAAAACTGGTTTGGCTCAGTGGATAGAGCGTCGGCACGTGGACTCAAAGGTCCCAGGTTCGATTCCGGTCAAGGGCACGTATCTTGGTTGCAGGCACATTCCCCAGTAGGGGGTGTGCAGGAGGCGGCTGATCGATGTCTCTCTCTCATCAATGTTTCTAACTCTCTATCTCTCTCCCTTCCTCTCTATAAAATCAATAAAACATATTTTAAAATTCAGTAAAATATTTTTTAAACAGTCTGAGTAAGAAGAGATACAAATTATTTAAACATTCAGCATGCAGTGTTCTCAAAAGAAGTCATGTTTTGGACAAATGGACACAACTTTTAGTTCATATTGTGTGCTAAAAACAGTTTATGCTTTCATGCATATTACTTTTGGTTAAGCTTAAAACTCACTTTTTCTACAGAACTTTTCAAACTATATTAACACTGCATGTAATATGTTCTCTTACCACTTTATTTTTTTTATCAGCAGCTATCATGACTTTTAATTATAGCATTATTACCTTAATATCTGTCTACTATTATAGTGTCTACTTCATAAATATAAGATCTGTCTGCCTAAGCACTTAAAAAATATATGCTGAATATATAAATGAAAGAATGAATAGATTCTAATATAACCAAAAAGTTTCTAAATATCAAAAGGGTGCAGTTTTTTAGAGGTAACAGTTTATAAATGGCATATTAAAATTATCTGTGTGCTAGTATGTTTTGATAACACCATTTTATAATTTAAATCACTTTAAAGTACTCAAAAGTTAGCTTGCAAAAATGGCATCAATTTTTTTTTCTTTCTAATGTTTTATATGGGGTTCCAAGGTAAAAGATTCTAAAGATTAAGAGAATTAACTTGGGGGAAAATGTAGCTTATACCAGAATATGCCTATTTCAGGACTCACAATGTCAATATTTTATTGATCATTGGAAAAAGAGAAAGGAATTTTTTAGCTGACTCTTAAAATATTTTATAAAATAATATTTGTTGATATATAATTTATATACAATAAAATCTATAATTTTGGTGTATATTCTATAGGTTATGACAAGTTTATACATTCTTGTGTATATTAATGTATTCAGCACCACAATCAAGATGCAGAAATCATCACTCCAACATCTTCTTTTCAAGCCCTTTCTCAGTTTATTGCTCACATTGCTGACCTGGGTACCAATTGCTGAATTGTGTGGTCAGAGTATGTATAACTCCATGAGAACCTACCAAATTAGTAGATGGCATAAATAGAAATGAAAAGGGCATTTTTATAAGTGGAGTTTATAAAACTAAAATCACACATAAAAATCAGTAAAAGACTGGCCATATTATCTACAATCTTTTTGAAAATTTAAATAATACTAGAATTAAATGTCACTAAACTAACTAATGCTCATGGCTGACTGTTCTATCTTCAACTCTAAAGGTCCTGTATTCCCTCTCTTTAGAAAGTCATTGATTGTGTTCTTGGGATGTGATTGGCTACAGGCCACAGGAAGAGTTCCAACCATAGGGTTGTATGTGATTATTTAACTAAACACTATAAGAATGCTCAATTTCCATTTTATCATCAACTAGAGACTGCCTGTCCCCATCAACCCTATATAAACTAAACTGGCCAAGTTTCTGCTATAGAAAAGAAACAGGAAAACTCTGAGCCTTTTAACATCACCTAAAGAGAACTTATCAGGTATGCTTGATGCTCCTGTATAAACTTAAAGTGAAAACAAATAGATTTTTTCCAGCAAAAAGATCACTCATTTTCAAATGACAAGAATTTCATAATTATAACTATTAAAAGATATTAAACCATAGTTCATCAGAAAAAAAATCTTCACCACTGTACAGTCCTTAGATATCTGCTGACCTAAGATCAGAAAAGGCAGCAAAATTCTCCCAGGTGCCTAAAAACCTTAATTATCACATTGCCAATTAATATTCTGTCTTAATTTTTTATCTTTCTGATTTATATTTTACACTTTCGACATTACCAGTTATGCCCCCCTTACATAATAATAATGTCCTTGGGTCTGAGGTCACTTTCATTACTGTAAGTCTGATAGGGGCAGAATGTTGGGAAACCAGGTAGAATTGTAATCATGCTTTGTTAACCATTACTGTTTTATTCTGATTAGAGAAAGCACATTCTAACTGGTTGGTAGCTGCACGCCTGACCTGGGAGCTCACCCGAACATGCCTCTGCTCCTCCTCCTCATTTGGAGCTGTCCAATATCATGGAAATATTAACAAGTTCACTGCAGAAACCAGAGTCGCCAGCCTTTTGAAGATGCCCAGTCTTTTGCATACCTGCAGGCCTTTATAAATCTCCAGTCTGCTTACCTGTTAACTGCCCATTTGGTATAACCTTTGGCTCTTTTCCCATTGGTAATCCTTTGCACTCCCATCAATATAAGGAGCCAGTTTATGGTGGGGTGCAGAGCAAATATTTGAGGATGACCTGCTGCTCTCCCATATTGACAGCAGTATTGAAATAAAGGCTCATAATGATTCAACAGTCTCTGCTTACTTGGCCCAAGTAGTGACCTGAAGCATGGACCCATTGGTTGTCCAGTTATAAGTCTACAACTTATCTTCCAAGTTATTGTTAGTCCAGCCAACTTAATGAATTATGGGATATATCAACACATTGAAACTCTTGAAATAAATTAAGTATTGGAAGTGCCTGCTATGAATGTGAACTTTGTTCAAAGATCTTCTAATCAACACATAACTATTTAAAAGTCTTACTCTGATACATTAATAAACATTTCTGACATTCTCACTATATACTGACTAGATCTGCCCAAATACAATCATCCACATTGTTTTCTTTATAGTAAAATTACAAATCAACATAATCTAAAGTTGAAAAATCTATTGTTTTATATATATATAGAGCCTATAGATGTTAATGATGTATTATTTTTGTGATGAAAGTAAAGAATGGTATCTATTTCTTCAATGAGAAATGTTCTTGTTTTTTGAAGCATAATACTTTAATCTGAGTCTTAATGAAGTGTGAGCTTTAGGGTACAGATTCTTCTTTTCTGGGCCCTCGTCCTATGAAGTTGAAGAGTAAATTGATAGACTAAAATATCTCATCC
>JAAGEH010000012.1:34967612-35010327 GCA_011751065.1 Lasiurus cinereus | reverse complement strand
CTCTCTCTCTCTCTCTCTCTCTCTCTCTCTCTCTCTCTCTCTCCCTCAAGGAAAAAATAAATCCAAAATCTGTCTCCTGTTCCTTTGCCCCTACTTTATATATGCTGGAGTTCTTTTTTGGACCATGACCTTTTCTAATTGGATCCTTCCTTAATTTAAGACACTCATACTTTCTTCATTGGACACTCTGCTATATATTACCAGTTTCAAAATTCAAAGTCCAAGTGGTGCTCCCTCTATCACTCTCCCTTATTTGCAACTTTCCCCTATCCTCTGTAAAATATGTTGCCCACTTCCAGCTACCTTGTGACTTTTCTTTATCCTCTGAGAAAGCATTCTGCCTTTCACATATACATTCCTTTCCTGTGGCCCTCCCTCTCCCTGATATTGCCTGTCTTGTCTCTAAAATTCTTTTTATTAACTTAGATGAATGAAAAGTCATTTTTAGCTTAAATAAGTTGATTTCTATTCTTGATCTTGGTACCTAATGAAAAAGATAAAGGTTCACAAATGTTCATCATTGAAACTGTAACTTTTTTTTTCTTCAATAAATTGCATGATTCTCTTCCTCTATAGAAATCTCTAGCTTATCTGGGGACAAATCATTGTACAACATTTAGTATACAATTATTTTATACCTCACAAACACACCCCCTTCTCTCAGAGGAAAATTCTCAAACCAAGCAGGAGATTCAGAAAAATAGATTTTCATTTAGTCATGCATTTGTATTAAAAGAGAAAAAAAAACTATTATATCTCATTTTTCATTTCTTCCAGGAAATTCACAAAAACAATTTCAGAGTTGCTGTACCCTTTTGCATCCTCAAGCCCTAGCTTCAGTGGTAATGTTAGAGTAAGCAGGTGGAAAAATACTAGTTGGGAGAGGGAGAGTCAGCTGGTGCTTGGAGCAAGTGGATTTGAGAAGTGACAAAATGAAAATAGACAATGGAGATGGCATGCTCTATATGAGAAAGAAAGGTTCAGAGCCTTCCTGGATATGGTCTAACCAGTGGCATAACCCCTACTAGATGGAGCCTTACAGCTTAAAGATACATTTTTTTTTTTGAGGCATGATGGAGGAAGTGATTTGCTCCTTGCTTAGGGGCATTCCAGCCTAGGAGTATAAATCCTCTAAACTACCAAATATATGGGTACTCGTTTTGGTCTCAGCCAGCTGAGCTGCCTGCTCAGGTCCTATCTGAGTGTATTGATTTCCTACAAATAAATATTGCCCACTTTTGCTGCCATTTGTAGTTCTTGTTTGAATTCATTCTTACAAGGAAGAACTAGTGGGGCAGAATGCTGTGTTCACTACTGCTGACAGTAACATATTAAGACTTAAATCTACAAGATAATATTTTTAGATACCCATTCTTTTTTAAATTTTCTTGACACTTGAAATAAAAACATGTCTCTGGAGTGTCACAAAAGCCTATACAAATAGCTCAAGTGATTTAAAATATCTGCTAATTAGGCTAGTTTCTCCAGCTATTCTTCTTCTTCAAAGCACTTCAGAAAATATGACCTATCATTTTTTTTGTGTGAAATTACTCTTACAATTCATCTTTCAACTCAAACACCTTAAGAACTTCTTAAGGTCTCTTCCTCTGATGAGCCACTGCCTATAGCATGTAAGCTAGGTTCTCTTCATATTTTCACTTTGAACTTTTTTACATTCTTCAGTGAAATATTTAAAAAATAAAGTTAACTATTTATTGGTATTATTGAAAGAAATTTTAGGCATAAAATAGGCAAGTTTAGGGAATTTTAGGAATAAAAAGAGTTCATGGAGGAGGAATGCAGAGGTGAGGGATTAGGTCCACCAGAAGGCATACATTCACAGAGAATACAAAGAGTGCCACAGGATAAGGGAAGAGGAAGACATACATTCACAGAAGATAAGGAATAGTCACAGAATGTGGAAAAAAAGGAAGCAAACTTTCATGGAGGATAGAGAAATGCCGACAAATGGCAGAAAGAGAAAAACAGATTTTTACAGGAGATAGAGAACTGTTAAAAGATAAGGGAGAGAGAGTAGGGGGGGGGCACATGGGTTCTGGGCTTTGAAGCTGATATTCTACAAAAAGAGAGACCCATTAGAAGAGCATAGGTTCATAATTGGAAAGGATCCAATTAGAAGGGGCATGAAGAGACAAGAACTAGAACCTTTATTAACCTTAGAAAAAGGGGGTTTTGTGGGTTACCCCCTTGGGACTCCTTCCTTAAGTGGGAGTTTGCATTTTCTTACAATAAATTTCCACCCTTTTCATTACCACCTTTTGTTTGTGGCTTCATTCTTCCAATCCATCTGGACAAGGACCCAGGAGGGAAATCACCCTTGCATCCTGCTCAGGAAAACAATCGGAATCATTATCTAGAACTATTTATTTTCAACTACAATAATTTTTGATACCAACATCTTACTGGAAAGGAAGCAATATACTGTAATAAAGTCAGGAGTTTCTTTACTTATAAGGGAGGCAAAATGTTTCATGAAACTAAACATCTTGCAAACTCTGAGGGGAGATAGCATTTGCTACCCCAAAATATGCCTTTATGAAATATTATATTTTGAGGGGAAAAAAAGACTCAAGAAGAGCTTTTTATCTACCCTTGGTGAATAAAAATTTGATAGAAAAAAGAAAAACCTGCTTGAGAAAGGGAGATAGCTTAGGATATTATTAGCTAAGTGTGGTAGACAGGGAGGAACATAGCAAAGTCTGTTTGTTAGATTCTCCTCTGTGCCACATTGTTTCTGAGGGATGTTCAGGAGAATTTTCCAACAAAGATTGGCCTCTTCTCATCTAGTTGTGAATTGCCCACATTCCCTTTGAAGTCTAAACTACTACTTCATGTTCTTCTTTCCTCAAGATGTCAAATAAGCCTCACAACTACCCTATTTGTCCTTGGGACCCATATTCTAATGTTTATTTTCTCCTGTTAATCTGTCTCTTGTCAGTTTCCTTATTAGACAAGCCAGTCTAATAGAAAAGAGAGTTTTATTCTTCTCAGAAATACAAACACAGTAATTCCAAGGCAGACATTTTGTTTCCAGATAAGTAGACAAATTATTAAATATATATTTTTTTGCATTTGCTTCTTTCAGAAAGTTATTTGTGGCAGACTATGTTGTGTTGAATTTTACTATCTTTTACAAGTCTGACAAGTGTTACAGCATGACATCTATTGGTGAAATTTGCTGATTTATCAGCATAAATTGAGATGATGCTGTTTTCAGTTTATTACATGAAACTTCTTCCACATCAGGTGACATATCATCAATACACTGATGCACACAACTTTTGTGAGAGGAACCTTTTCAATCTCTAATTTTGCATCTTGTGTCAGCATTCATTTGCTATTATTTTACACTAGAGGCCTGATGCACAAAATTTGTGCATGGAGGGGTGCCCCCAGCCCAGTCTGCATCCTCTCCAATCCAGCACCCCTGTGGGGATGTCCGACTGCTGATTTAGTCCCGATCCCTGGACTGCTGACTCCTAATTGCTCATCTGCCTGCCTACCTGGTCGCCCCTAACTGCCCCACCTTGCTGGCCTTATTGCCCATCACTGTCTCTGCATGCTGGCCTGATCCCCAACTACCACATCATCCCCAACTACCCCATCCCCCTGCTGGCCTAGTCACTGTTCCCCTTGCCAGCCTAATTTCCCCCAACTGTGCCTCCTGCTGGTTTGGTAGCCAGATTTTTCAGTCATTTGATTGTCGCTCACTAACTCCCCTGCTGGCCTGGTGGTAGGTAGACAACTTGTGAGGACATGACAATCAATTTACATATTACCTCTTTATTGCATAGGACTAGAAACCCGATGCACAAAAATTCAGGCAAGAGTAGGCCTTCCTAGTTAACACCAGCTTCTCTCTGGCACTCAGGAGCTGGGTTTTGCTCCGGGCACCACTGGCAGGCACCTAGGACCCAGACTGCTTCTCTCTGGTCCTGACTTTGTCTGGAAGGATGTCCAAAATGACACCTAGAAAGACATTCAGTCTAATTAGTATATTACCCTTTTATTATTATAGATGCTAGAATTAGGAGATTCTTCCTAGTTTTTCTTTTTCTCACTAGAGTTTTTCTTTCTTGGCTATTAAATTTGGTATCTAAAATATTTGTTTTTCCATCCTTTTCACTAAATGGCCCCTTTTTATTATTTTTTAAAGTCTAACGCCTGTATAATGAAATCAAATTTTTATTTCTAAAGTGTTGTGACTTTTAGCTGTGTCATTTTACTTGTTGCCGTCTTTGCTACCCTTTTAAACTGTTTGCTATGCATAACACATCTAATATAGTGTCTTCCTTTTTTTCTGTTGTTTTCCCCTGCCTCTAATAATTGTGATACTTTTATTGAGTTTATTGGGGTGACATTGGTTAATATAATTATGTAGATTTCAGGTGTACAATTCTATAATAGAGCTCTGGATTTCTAGTCCATGTAAATATATTGACATGTAGCTTTAATTGCCAGGACATTTTTTGTGATTATTGATAAATATGTTCTCCGTATGGTATTAAAGCTGTGAAATGCCTCAAGAAAGTGTTATTCTTAGTCATTAATCTTATGAATATTTTCTGTATGACTCATCTTAGAATTTATCTTTAATTTAATTTCTCATCTTACTGTTGCCTGTTTCTCCACATAGAAACTTAGTTAATTACAATAATAACTTCAATTTTAAAAATCCAGCTTGAATAATCAAAGTAAAATATTTGGAAATACATTTTACTAAAAGTGAAGTAAACAGACATTCTTGTAATGTCTATAAATTTAGTTAAAAGTTTAACACTTAAGGTAAAATAAATTTATATTATCACTGACTACTAAGTTTGATAAACAGCAGTGTTATGCAAAAATATTTCTCCCACAGATAAACTCTACTTACCAAAATTTTACAATTGGGTCTACATACAATCTTTAAAAATAATTTTTTCTCATTATATATATTCTCTATAATGAGACATTGTTATCATAACCTCTAATTCTTTTTATGATAATTTTAATCTATTTACTGGGGAGATATTGATTAATAAAACTATATAGGTTTCAAATGTACAAATAAATAAAACATCATCCGCATATTGCACATCTCCCTTGGAGGCTCTTGTCTGCAAAGGAGAGGAAGTGCCCATTCCCCTCATATAGGCTCGCTATTACCACCCCAACAAGAAAATTTAGAGACCTTCTCTCCCGACTCCTGGTGGCCCCACTCTGCTGATTCAGATCTTTGGTGGGGAAGGGAGTGCTGTATGCAGTTGGAAATTTCAGAGTATGTCTCCTTCAGAGGCTCTAGTTCATGGATCTGACAGCTGCTAGCTTGTGCAGCTGGCCATGGAGCAGGAGGAAAGCCAAGTGGTTGTCCCCTTCCTGTGGGCTCTGCCAGCACCACCCCCAACTGGAGATTTTTGATCTGTCCCCCTGAGCCTCAGTGGCTCTTCCCTGTTGAGCTTGCCCCTGCAGATGAGCTGGCTGGCTGCACCAACCTGAACCTGTAGCAGGCAGCAGATGAGCCTACTTGGGACCTGGAGACACTGGCAAAAACTAAGTGGTGGTCCCTTTACCCTCATTAAGTGTCTGAACACATGGCCCCAGAGTAGGAGGCAACTGGAACCAGACCCGGTCCGCCCTGCCCTACTGAGCTCATGCCTTGTGGAAGGGTCTGTGTGTTGCTCTCAGCCTGAGCTCACTCTACAGTCTTTCCTTGAAAGGCTCTGGAACAGTGGTTCTCAACCTTCCTAATGCCTCAACCCTTTAAGACAGCTCCTCATGTGGTGGTGACCCCCAACCATAAAATTATTCCCGTTGCTACTTCATAACTGTAATTTTGCTACTGTTATGAACTGTAATGTAAATATCTGATATGCAGGATGTATTTTCATTGTTACAAATGGAACATAATTAAAACATAGTGATTAATCACAAAAACAATATGTAATTATATATTGTGAAATGTTTATTTCTAATTACAAATAAATGAAATTTTGTCTTGAATCATGGTGTAGCATGGGTAACAGTCTTCATATGACAACAGTAAACTACATTGCTGCACTTTGCTACACTGAGGAGCAGTCTGTTGGTTCCTAAGACCATGGGAAATATGTGTTTTCTGATGGTCTTAGGCGACCCCTGAGAAAGGGTCTTCTGAACCCCAAAGGGCTCGTGACCCACAGGTTGAGAACCACTGCTCTAGAGGAAGACTAGGCAACCTCAGGGGATATGGCGTAGCTGACAGGTTGAGGCAGACCTTAGGGAACTTCAGAAATTTTACAGAACTCTAAGCTAGAGAAGGCCAACACTTGTAAACAGACTAGACCCTTACAAGTCTATCTAGAATCAGTAGATGCAGCAGCAACATGAATAGCATGGTAGCCCAAGCCAGTTATACACAACACCTGGCATTGACTGGTACTAGAACCTTGTCCATGTGGATCCAGAACCAACACAACCAGTGGTGGGCTTCAGACCACACCAGAAATTAACCCAACTAACCACACAAGCAGCACACCCAAAATGGATTTCGTCAGCACTAGATCCTTCCTGGAACAACTCTGCCTCAGAGGGTAATCCTTGAAAGGTAACTCATATGGTGATTGAGGTTTATCCATACAGTTAGCCATCCTGAAGGTTAAAACCGCATGTGAGAGCTCAACAGCACTTAAATCTCAACTACAATAGGAGGGCACACATAACCCATAGCAACATTCCTGGAGCCCCAAGCTCAGATGATTAGGAAGCTTGTGCCACATAAAACAACATGACACCTCTATCATAAAGCCATCAAAACAACTTTGGGAGTCATAGCACAAATACTTAATACTCAGATAACAACACAAAAAGCAGGCAAAATGGGGAGACAAAGAAATATGTCCCAAATAATTGACATTCAGAAAAGAATGGATTATCTCAGTGTGTGAAAGGTGTTGTAAAGCTAGGCAGAGGGCAGTCAGAGCCATGCATATTCAGCCTGCTTTGGTTTGGGTAGAGTTTCTGCAATATACATAGTTAGTAACCAGATAATAGAAGAAGGGAGCTTCAGATATCTTAGCAGCACTTACTTACCTGGGGTAGAACTTATGTGAAAAGAGTTGGCACTTGCCACTTTAGAAGAAAATAACATCACCTAAGACTGGGAGCTGAAGGGACATGAAAACCCGATCTTCCTGCCTTTTGCAAAGCTTCCATGATGTTTAGCAGGAAAAGAGTGAAGGAATGATCAGAGCTCAATGCCACAGGCTGTCACTGTTCCTATCATGATTAGGCACATTTAAAATGAATATCTGCTTAGATCTGTACCTCAATATGATTATGAAGATAATCATCAGATAGATTAAAAAAAGTTAAATTCAATACAAACTCCAGATTAACAAAATGATAGATAGTAAAAGCATCATGAAGAATATGTTCCCAGCCTCTTAAAGGAGGAGACTATTCCAAGCATAAAAAATAAAATAATTTATAAAAGGATATCTTGATATATATAAATATATACAATTAAGTATTTTTCTAATTTCTGTCTAGCTTCTATACAAACATAGAATACATGTAAATTACTGGAAAGGGTTTCACAGATGGTAACGAGAGCTGACAAAAACATTGTTAAGCTAAATATAAATTATGAAAACACTTAAAATGATATCTCATAAATTGCATGTTATCTGAAAGAGAAATACATATATGAAGAAATTAGTATCTCTCAGATACAAAGTTTTAATTATAGTAGATAAATAAATCCCAACAAAAATGGCTGTGGTAGCCGAAACAAGTTTGGCTCAGTGGATAGAGCATCTGCCTATGGACTGAAAGGTCCCAGGTTCGATTCCGGTCAAGGGCATGTACCTTGGTTGCAGGAACATCCCCAGTTGGGGGAGGGTGTGTGTGTGCAGGAGGCGGCTGATCGATGTTTCTCTCTCATCGATGTTTCTAACTCTATCTCTCTCCCTTCCTCTCTGTAAAATAATCAATAAAATGTACTTTTAAAAAACTGGCTGTGGCCACTGAGTGAGTAGGAAGCTTGGGTCTGCTCAAGGCTACAAAGTTTCAATTATAAAAGATAAATAAATCTCAGATAACGGGGCCTCCACTTGGGTCACCGCTGGTGGGGGGAGGGCATGGCCAGCCTGCAAACCACCACAATTCTCTTTCCCAGGCTGCCCCACACCTCAAGGGAACCCCCACCCATGTGCCAAGCCTCTATCCTATCTAATAAAAGAGTAATATGCAAATTGACTATCACTCCAACATCCAAGATAGCTGCCTCTATGTGGTTAAAGATGGCTGCCCTCATGTGGACACAAAATGACTACAAGAAGATGGCTAGCAAGAAAGGGCAGTTAGAAGGAACTAGGCCTGCATGGGAGGACAGTTAGGGGTGACCAGGCCAGAAGAGGAGGGAATTTGGAGAAGACCGGGCCTGCAGGGAAGGGTAGTTGGGGGGGGGGGAACCCAGGCCTGCAGGGTAGAGCAGTTGTGGGGGACCAGGCCTGTAGGGGAGGGAAGTTAGGGATGATCAGGCCTGCAGGGGAGGGCAGTTAGGAGCAAACAGGATGGCAGAGGAGCAGTTAGGCATCATTCAGGTTGGCAGGAGAGTGGTTAGGGGGTGATCAGGCTGGCAGGTAGAAGAGGTTAGGAGCAATCAGGAAGGCAAGCAGGCAAGCAGTTGGGAGCCAGGAGTCATGGATTGTGAGAGGGATGCCTGACTGCCTGTTTAGGCCTGATACTACCTGAGGTCCCAGATTGGAGAGGGTGCAGGCTGGGCTGAGGGACACACCCTCCCATGTATTAATTTTGTTCACTGGGCCTCTAGTCCTATCTAATAAAAGAGTAATATGCAAATTGACCATATCTCCTCTATACTCACCTACCATGCCCACCAGCCAATCAGAGAGTATGCAAATTAACCTGACCAAGATAGCGGTTAATTTGTATATCCTGGTACAGAGCAAAGGCTGAAGACAGCATAGAAGGAAGCCACGTGCTGCAGAAGGCAAAGAAGCTACAAGAAGCAAGTAAGTGGGGCTGTGGAGCAGGGAGGGAAGCAGGCAGGCTGCTGAGAAGGGAGGAAAGCTGGGGAGGCAGTGGAGACTGCAGCAGGAAGCCCTATTGCAGGAATCTTCCTGCAGTGGGCCTCTAGTTATTAAATAAAGATCTTTATGGTTCTTTCATGACAGGACTATGAATCCTGTCATCAACTACATGCACTTGAAGAAGTATTTTTATGCTTCTCAAAGCATGAATGATGTAACATGTTTTACATTCTATAATACCTGGACACATTAAGTTAAATATAGAACTGCAATCTTTACTTCAATTTTTGGTACTGTTATGTATTTAAACCTCACCATTAGTTCACCTTTGCTTATTTAATTTCCTTCGCATTCATCCTTAATTGCTTGCCATGTCATATGAGTATGCTGTTCAATAAAGCAAAGCAATGAAGCAAAAAATAGCAGGACCTCTTAAAAAGGTTAAAAGGAAACCTGAAGTAGGACAAGAATGAATAACATGCTAATTACCACTGAATGGCTGACGCTTATAAATAATGAATTGTTTTACTAACTCTAATATAGGTAAGTTTAGATTTTACATGATCAGGTAAGTGAATAAAATAGTTGTCCAATATTTCATGTTAACTTCTCCTAATTATTACATTTTATTATTTTTTTTCTCAGGAATGGAACTAACTGCATGTATACTTTTTACAAAGTTATAAAATTATAATATAAAGAATGTATAATATTGAAAAATAATTTACATTTACTATTTTGGGAAACTTCCTGAAACCTTGTGGACATGTTTTTTTAAAAAGGATTAGAAGACAAATTGTGTTTCATTATTATTTGTTTTTTTCTTCCACCCTTTTATCTACTTCAATTTTATCTATATATATTTATCTATCAATCTATATCTAATTTATCTATTTATTTTGGCTTATTGTTTTATATCCAGTCCAAAATTAACATCATTTGTCAGTTTTTAAATTCTTTTGCACATAAAATTTCATGCATCTACTTTCATGTTTGATGTACTTATGTTTAGAAATAAATGATATGCTTATCACAGAAGTAATAAAGAATCATGAAAGATCACTGAAGGTGTCTGTACCAATAGACAGAGTCACATTTTAAATTGTGTTGAAGCATAGATTTAATTTAAATATTCAAACGAGGAAAATACATTAATTTTGGAAATTGCATACATATGAGAAAGCACTTGTAGTTGAAATTTTTTAAATGATGTATAGATGAAAGACTGTGCATTGAGACTAATTTTAGTGGAAATTTGTATTGTGAAATGAAGAAACATAATTTTGAACCTATAACGTGGGAAAGAATGTAATATGAATTAAATGTCAGACAGAATTTGGATTTTATTCTGTAGTCAAGGTTTTAAGTGTTCAAGTTATTAAAAAGTAAAACTAAAATAAAATATTATTTAATACAATGCATTTGGCCATTTTGTGATCAATGTCTTATTAATTCTTTTTTACAAAAAATTTCTTTATTGATTAAGGTGTTACATATATGTCCTTATTTCTCCCTTAGTCTCCATCCCCCAACTCATGCACTCACCCCCTCTTCTCTGTGTTCATTGGTTAGGCCCATGTGTATGCATACAAATCCTTTGGTTGATCTTATATCATTAGTTCTTAACCACAAAAAGTCCATGTAGTTACATCCTCTGCTAGGAAGCAAAGGAAGGGACTGACATGATGCAGACATAACTTCTCAGTATCTTACTAAGTGAGGATATTGATCTTTCATTACAATGTATGCATTATTATCACTAAGTAAATCTATTACCCAGAATGTTGGTTAAACTTTTCAAGACATAAATGGTTGTAGTCAATATAGCTTCTGTAGTACCTGCATACAATGAAATAAGTTAGTTATAGAACTTCAAAGTGTTATGCAAGTGGTATAAAATGAAGCACTTCGGATAGGCTAAAAACAATTAAGGACTAATTTTAAATTTAAAAGAAACTCATTGACTCATATAAGTAACATTTATATGCCAATTTGGCAAAGCTATTACCAGGGACTGCATGTTTGTGTCCCCAACCACCCAAAGCTTATTTATTCAAACATTATGTTTAATGTGAATTACTTCAAAGTGGGACCTTTGGAATCTGAATTGGTAGAGCCCTCTTAAATGGGATTATAGCACTCATAAAAGAGACCTCAGAGAGATCCCTCTCCCTCCTGCTACTTGAGAACACAGCAAACAGACATCCCTCTAGGTCCTAGAGTCTAGGAGACAGAAGTAGATTTTACCTGGCACCTTATCTCCAGCATCTTAATACGTATTAGGTTTCCCATCCACCAGAGCTTTGAGAAATAACATTTCCATTGTTTGTGAGCTATCCAGCCCATGATATATGTCATAGCAACTTAACCAGACTAAGATAACTGTGGTGCCAAGCTTTTTTGGTGAAACAGTATTCTAGGTGTTGCTCTAAACTTTAGAGTCTAAAGGAAATTTCTACATATAATTAATCTCTTCAGTGATGTTTTTAAATAAAGGAAATTTCCCTGGTTGCAGTGTGTGAACCTCTTTCAAAGAGTTGAAAGCCTTAAATTTGTCTGATGTCACTGTCGTTACACTGTGCTTCACATTCATCTTATATTTTTTCTGCTGTAGACTATCACTATTTTTCCAAAATACCTGATTTCTTTTATTTAAGAATGCTACTTAGAAATCAGATTCTGTTTCTTTGTGTGTTCATTGATATTAGGTTATCACACCTTCTAGACCAATGGTTCTTAACCTTCCTAAGGCTGCGGCCCTTGCATACAGTTCCTCATGTGGTGGTGACCCCCAACCATGAAATTTTGCTACTGTAATGCATCATGATGTAAATACTGTATCTGCATATTCTGATGGTCTTATGAAAGGGTTGTTCGACCCCCAAAGGGGTCATGACCCACAGGTTGAGAACCACTGTTCTAGACTGTCTTGGTGGATGAGCTAAGAACTTTTTTATAAAATTACCCCAAAATTAAAATATGAAATATGGTAAGAAAAACAAAATTTTGATAATAAGAATTAGAATCACACCTGGCTGGTATAGCTCAGTGGTTGAGAGCCAACTCACACACCAAGAGGTCACAGGTTTAATTCCTGGTCAGGGCAAATGCCCAGGTTTTGAGCTCAATCTCCAGAGAGGGAATGCAGGAGGCAGCCAATCAATGCTGATACATTGATGTTTCTATCTTCCTTCTCTCTTTAAAATAAATAAAAATATTTTTAAAAAGAAAATAATAAGTAGCATGAGGAATCATAAACACAGTAATATGTGAATAATAATATATAATGGAAATAATGTTTATCTACATTTGGAGCAACTATAACATTATTTTTAAATAGCTTATTTCTATTGATAAAAAATACAGATATGATTTAATTAGTTGAATTTTTCCTCTATACTAATAATTGAATGATATTTTAAATTTGATTAGAAGTTAACAAAAATAAACACATTCAGTTCCATCAATCTTATTATATTCATGGACTTTATATTAAGAAGCCTGCTCAAATGTATTTCCACCTTAAAAATAAATCTCTATTTCTGTCACTATACCATTTCTCAGTTTCTTATTTCATCAAAACTTCTTTAAAGAAATTTTACTCTGTTTTTTTTTGTCTCAACTACAATCAGGAATTCAAATTCTTACTTTTTACTAAAATTATTTTTTTCAAGGTTAGCAACAAGCTTAATTTGGCAAACTCACTTGTCATTTTATTGGCCTTATCTTAGTCAAATTACCCACAGCATTTTACCTAGTTTCCTATTCTGAATTTGTATCATTTTCCTGTCAAAGCTTTCCTGATATTCATACTCCTAGATCTCCTATTATCACACTGGTTCTCTAATTCTCAGTATTTGTCTTTGGCCTCTCCTTATACAGTACCAGAAACCACTAAAATGTAAGCCAGGATTTGTGTTTGTATTGTTCACTTAACATGAGTATGAGTGGCAAAATTCTGGAGACAAATAAATATTAGTTATATAAAATATTTTATGAATATGGATAGAAGCCTAATCTGTGAAAGCATTATTTTCTAAAATGCAATGTTGTGAGTTGAAGAATTATATACTTCAGATGATGACTAGAATTAAGGGTGCCATAATTATGTAGTGGAATAATACTTGAGTCTTTAACCTGCCATGGTGCCCTAATTTCCTTCAGTAAATTATGCATTTTATATCCAATGCATATCTTGTGCCTAAAAGAGTGCCTGGGATGTAGCAATTGTTCAATGTTTTGTTATCAATAAATACATGCCTGAGCAAGCATTTTTTGTGTCTATTTCACATTCTCAGAGTAGAAACTTGAGTTCTAAATGGAGACTTTAGGAAGAGAGAAGGGATAGATTGATATGTTCTACTGCAGGGATGGATATCTTTGGTCGGAATCTGAAGCATCAAGCACTTTATTTGTCCATATAATACAAAAATACTATTGCATTTCTTTCAATTTTATTAAATTAATATAATCAAATTAATTTTGACTATTCAAGTTGTGAATTTTCAATGTTACTTAGGTGACATTTTAATAGCCTATATTAATATTTTGTTAAAGAACTTTTATTTCAATAACCAGAAAAAGAAAATGTATGTAAGTAACTTTAAACAACTTGCATTGGCTTCTAGGGATAAATTAATACAGAGGAGTCTATTAACCCAATCTGACAAAACAACATTCTAAATATCACTTAAATGTGTAAAAAATAAATTGCTTTTAAGAATTAGATTCAACAATAAACTTTCAACATACTTTTAGGGAAAAAAATGTTTAGGTATTCTAATATATTTTCTAGAATGTCACTAGATGCAGTTAAGTGCTTATACTTAATAACTTTGCTCATTGGACAACAGTGGGTACCTGAAGGATATTATAAAAATGTTTGTCATTGTCTATCAAATTAAGGAATTTATCAAGTTAAACCAAAGACAAAACTTGTTTTGTTCCTGTCTTTCTCCATGTCTCATCAAATCATGTCTGATTATAGCTAGATTCCCTAGTATTTAACTATTATTGAATGCAGTAATGAAAGAAGCCATGGAGATACTCAATTATCCACACAGCGGGTGTCCAATAGAGAAGCTTCTTCCTAACCTTTTCCTCTGTGATAAGATAATTACTGTCTGGTACAATTGCTACTAATATAAATATTCACTGATTGCAAGCTGTGGTCTAAAGGCTGTTATTGAAAAAGCTTCTCTGTGACCCTGTGGGGGTGCCATTGCTCATTCCTAAACAAATAAGGCCTCATCACCCCAAAGAACCATCAGTGTTTCCATAGCCAGAAAATTTAAATAAAATTAGAACACAATTTCTGGTGAAGCATAATGAATCCATTTTACTAAATCAAATATTCAGTAATGTTTCTTACTTTGTACTTAAAAGACCCAAATCATCATCTATGAGAAAATGAATCTGTGCTAGGATATTTACCCTGTTATATTTGCATAAATTATTTAAAAAAAATTAATGCAGATTTTTCTTTCTAGGCAGTATTTTTACTATCTATATTATTTAAAGAATGTTTCCTGACTCAGAGTAATGGGATCAATTAGAATTTTTAAATATACAAAAATATTGATAGTAAATACCACCAGATGAGATGTGTATGCTTTGTCAATTCAATGATGAGAAATGTTAAAGATTTTGACCCTTAGAGGTTTCATGGTTCTTTTGAGTCAACAGATATAAAAGTTTGTTCAATTTGGATTTAATGAACTACACTAATATCATCCTCAAACTCCTTGAAATATTGCTAGTTCATGTATGTCTGTACTTATATTCCTTTGAGAATTACAATATGTGATTAAAACTCCTCATAATAGAGACCAGCTGATGAGAAAACATATTTTAAAATAAAAATATTTTGTACTCTTGACTTTTTTTGGTACAGAATATATATTCCAAAGTAAATATTGTTTCCTATATTCATCAGTTAAATAGACCCAGAATCATATAATAGTTTAGTTCCTTCATGGGGAATAAGTAATAGAGACTTAATAATGTATTAAAATTTATTTATCTCAGAAATCTTCCTAATGTGACTTTATTACAGAATTTACAAGGGGACCAAAAAATACACAGGAATACTTAGAGGTCTAGGATAAACCCATTTAATTTTAGATATATCACATGTACAGTGACTCAGGGGGTCAGTTCTCCAAATCCTGAGTTCCCCAATATGGAGGAAGCTTTCCCTTTATACCCTTTGGTTTCTTTGTCCCCCAAATAAGGATCAGACTTCCGGACCTTTCACAGATTTTGCAAAAAACCCATGTGTTGGGATGGAGGCTGTGAGACCACACCTCAAGGCCTGGCCTTGTACCAGTGCTGATAACCCTCTCTGGAGGTTGTGTATGGTTCATAGTTTATGGCCTTTGTAAAATGTGAGTATTTAGGTAAATAGGTCTTGCAAGACCAGATAATTAAGGAAGGGGCAGTGGCTAGACTAGAGGCTAACAGGAATGTTCATTAGGGATACTAATTAACTAGGTACAGAATCAGATTGCTGGTCTCCCGCCAAAATAATGTCTTATTGTTCTCATCAATTTTTTCAAATGTCACTCCAAAATTAGCAAATTCAATGTTTCCTCATTCCTCATGATTCTTCTTACTGAGCTTAACATTTGAACCTATTCAGAAGGCAGTACCTTTCCCGCCATCCTCCTGAGTGGTGGTTCCTTTCTCACAACTTTGTTGGAGAGAGATTGGGCCACTGTCTCTGTTGTCCACTGCTTCTTTTGAAAAATTATTCATGTATTTTTCTCATTAAAAATCCAGCAAATAAACTAGCAACTCTGTTTTTAAGGTGGAATCCATGCCATTCATGTGTACTTTTATTCAATATCAATAATTATTATCAACTTCTGTGAATTTTTATTTGATGTTTCCCAGAAGGAATTTAAATATTTAGAACTTGATTCAGTATTCCTCTCCATCGGTTCTTGCCATCTTGAAAATAATTCAATATCATGAACTCTCAGTTGCTTGACTATCTTATTTGTGATTATTTTCTTTTATTGCATATCTATCTACTTTTTCCTTTTCTAGAGAAACCATGGTATTTGTTATTCCTCCATTGTAAATTCAATAATTCAAATATTTAATTCCTTGATTACTTTCACTCCCTTTAGATTGCTCGTTCACCGACTCTGTCATGGACACAACTGAAGCTCATGTGGCTTTTTGTCATTGGCAGGGCTAATTAGTATCACTAGTAAAACCTCTCTGTTTTCCATGTGCTATGCATGCCATTACAAAACATATGTAATTTAACTTAACATAACAGAAAGGTCTGATACAAACCAGAGTATAATCATTCACTTCTTAAGTGCCCCTGTAATTTACCTGACATCACTGGTTGCTCATTACTATCAGAAGTGTCTCCTAAAGGATGGAGCTGTCTTACTCAAATTGGTTAGTTAAGTCACCTGCCCCTTTTTCATCAGAGAAATATGTCTTAATATAAGAAAAACAAGAGTGTCATCTCATTTCTTAGTCCTTGTTTTTACCTTATAATATCTTCCTCTTAACTTTGCTTAACACATCTTTTTCACATTATCTTGATTTTGCCTATACATATAGGTCATGTTTATGATAATATCTAGCAACTTTGTTTTCTTCTTTAATTTGACCTCTTCACCTTGAGTCTCATGTACAAACTTTATATCTGGTCCATTTCCAGGATGAATTTGAATATGATTAAAATAAGAGGATATTTATATTTTAGCTCTCAATAACAGAACAGACTGAATAAGTTGTTGAGCACTATGAGCAATACAGGCACAAAACATGGCTTCATCAGGATGTTCATGGTTAACAGAAGATATGTTGTCAGCAATCCCTCTGATTTCAAACTAAGTGATCATTAATTTTAATCACTTATGCAAATAAATATTCACAGTAGCTCCTAGGTTAATGCTTACTTGAATATCTGAGCATTGTAGCAGAGTCAAGTCAACACAATAAAAGGTCACCATACTTTGAGTGCATTTGGATTAACCAAACATGAACTAGTGGTCTAATTATCACATCATCTACTTTTTGTACCTGAGTGGCAGAAATTCATTAGGTTCAAATTTTTGAATATTTGAAACAAAATAAATTTGATTATTTTCAGATTTGTAATCTCTTACCTGGGTCTTGATATGACAAATGACCTAGGATTCTTAGTCACCAAGTGATGCCAGTGCTGGCCAAGGACACCACATCTACAAGAGGAGCATACATAAGTGGACTCCAGCTGTATTGCCTGCCTGCCATGGCAAGGAGTACTAAACTTTGGATATTAGTTTTAGACATAAGCTCCACAGTACTGGAATGATCCAATTCTCAGAGGCTTATCAAACATTTATAAATGACAGACACCCCACTTTACAGACATCTCCGTTAAGATCTAGATATAGACAGTCATAGTTTCCAATATAATGACAGAAATTATAGTGAAATTCACCCAGTTCCCACATGAAGTGGCTAAAACTTGAGGAAAAGTTAAGAGTACAAACAAAAGAATAGCTTATCATTTAGATAATAATCAAAGTAGTATAGGAAGTATGGTTTTAGCTTCATCTTATGTCAGATAAGGCATTAATTTCTTCTGGAAAACAAATATTATCTTTATGGTGAATAAGTATGAACTATGTTGATATATAAGTACCCTTATTTGATAAGTTAAGATCAGAGATATGGTTACACAGCAGTTTCAGCATGAAAAAATATATATCATTGAAGTCTATAATTCGCATACTGGTATCTAAAGCCAGTTTTGTTTTATATTCTAAGAAAAAGAGCATTAAAGACAGCATATAACCATTAATATTAACGATAATACTTTCAGTGTAGAGGTTCCCAAACTAGCTCAGATCACCACAGCTTTAGTTATTCAGTAACTTTTCACTATACCCCCAGGCCAAAAGAAATACCTGACAGTCCTATTTGTTAAGAAACTACATTTAGTTTACTAAATGTACTGTATAATTGCATTTTAACAACTAAGTAGTTTTTCACAAAATATTTTTGAATTTAAATAAAAATATTCTTAACTATAATTACTAATGTAGTGTGCTGTTGGGGCTGCCATTTAGGAATCAAATTTGACATTAAACTCTCATTTCTTATTCCAAATTAATCTTCACATGGGACTCACTATTATCACAACAGTTGCTAGAACCCAGCTAAAAAATATGTGCTCTTATTAAAACAAATGTCGAACTTTTTAAAATATATATATATATATTTTGATTTTCAGAGAGGAAGGGAGAGGAAGAGAGAGATAAAAACATCAATGATGAGAGAGAATCATTGATCTGCTGCCTCCTGCACACCTCTCACTGGGGAATCATGCCTGCAACCCAGGCATGTGCCCTTGACCGGAATCAAATCTGGAATCCTTCAGTCCATAGGCTGATGCTCTATCCATTGAGCTAAACCAGTTAGGGCAAATGTAGCACTTTTAATATGGAAACTATAAAATACCTTGAGCAAAATTTAATGTACTTTTTCATAGGTGTCGAGTGTTACCCTGTTTCCTTTGAATGTTTAAAATATCATGCTGTGCCTCTCATTTTTAGACCAGAGGTCCTATTAATCTGGCATCTCTTATTTGCTACTGAAAATTTGTTACCTTATCTACCAATGTGAAAACTATATATAACTCCTAGGGGAAGATATTCCACTTGTACACAGTAGGTGTACATATAATATTTTTAAACTTGGGGAAGGCAAGTGTATTTTTCCTACACTCAATCTTATTAACAAAACTCTAGCTATTAATTTTTCCTATAATTTTCCATATATTTTCAGTCCAATCTATAACATTCATCCCTTCCGTTTTTTAATTGCCAACTCATTCGCCAGTGGATAATTATCTGGTAGATTTGCTGGTCTTTCAAGTTTACCTGCAAATACTTCTTATATAATCTAAAGAACTAGAAAGAGACATGACAATCATCTCTACAGGAAAAATTTTATACACAGAGATCAAGTGTGTTTATCTTATTGACCCTTCATTAACTTTGAAAGCCTATTATCTTTGGATACATTTTCATTTTTTTTAATAAGCAGTAACTTAATATCTGCTAAAGGTAGGATAATTTAACAGTCTTGTGATAAAATGGCAAGAAACGTGTTGCCTGACATCTTAAAACCTATGTCAGATTTGCAAAGAAGCATGAATCAAATTAGAATGCCAAATGTTTTGAAAAAAAAAAAGCTTTCTTAAGCAATGTAAAACAGTAATGTTATTCAGAAGCCATGAACATCAACAATCCAACAATTTTAAACCCTAAGTGGTCTGCTTTCTCTTTGAAAAATTCAAGGTCAAGTTATATATTGTTCTCCTCAATCCCTCAGTTATATTTATTTCTTTTCATAAGCCCTGTAATGTCCTGAGACAGTGCCTGTCTGTCTTCTCATATGAATAACAACCCTTTCTTATGCTTGGAAGGGAAATTTCCCCCTGTCCTTAAAAAGTAGGAATTATCCCTTTCTATGTGGATGATTTTGTATTAACATATGATGAGTGCTTATGAATATGAAATAATGTTGTTTTCATTTGTTACCTGGACATCAATAATTGTCAAATACTTACATTATGAAAATATAACCTTTTTGTAACATTTACCCCAACTGTGGGAATAATCAAGTAAACATTTTATTGTTTACTTTGCTTATGGTTTATTTTTGCTCCCTGTTAGATAAATGCCATATGCTCTAGGGCCATGATTCCCAACCAAGTAACAAAGGGTGATAAAGTCATTCAACATATTATTGGGCCACATTATTAGCCATGTTTAAGACTTTTTCGGTAATTGCATAGCTAGTTAAACTCTCTGTTCTAATGTCATTGTGATCTTTATAGGTGGCTTTGGAAAATACTAAAATTATGAAGGCCAGTATTTTCATAGATATTTTCATTTCTTTCTCCTTTTTAAAAATAACCAAATGCAACAGATGGGTGTGCACAAACCACACAGAGTGATAACAATTTAATAGGCTGTCTACCTGAAACTACAGTCAATACACCTGCTTCTCTCTCTTTCCTCCCTCCCTCTCTCTCTCTCTCTCTCTCTCTCTCTCTCTCTCTCTCTCTCTCTCTGTCTCTCTCTCTCTCTTCTCTCCCCCCCCATACACACATTTAGACAATAACTTAATTTTGCCCAACTAGTGTGGATCAGTTGTTTAGCATTAACCCATGAACCAGGATGATAACCTATTTTTATCAGGATTAATCATTATTTTGCTCCGTTTTAATTTCTGTTCTAATGAGCATTCCTAGGTAATGTTGTAAAATTATAATTGTATTTAATATCTATAGAAGGGTAGATATTAATTTAGAATAATCCCTGGCTTTTGTCACAAAAGAATGAGTACAGTTCAAAATCATAAGCCTGTTGTAAAAATGTTTAAAAAGTGCTCTACTTGAATAATCTGCTTTCTGAGAGCATTTATCAGGGTCAAGAATGATTGAGTTCTAAGTCAGGTCATAGACCATGTGGTCAATTATAACTGATTTAATTTTAGTTACATAGTATATCCAATAGCTGGTGGATTTTTAAAAATAAACAGACACAAACATTATAAAAAAATACTACAGTTTAGAATACTATCTTTCAGAGAATCATCTGATGATGATCCTATCATCTTTCATTTATATCTATTACTAGAGGCACATTGCACAAAATTCTTACATGGGAAGGAAAAGGGGTTCCTCAGCCCAGCCTGCAGCTTCTCAAAATCTGGGACCCCTAAGATATCCCTCTCACAAACCAGGAAACTGGCCCCTAACTGCTCACCTGCCTGATCACCCCTAACTGCCTCTGCCTGCCTACCTAATCACCCCTAACCACCTCTGCCTGCCAGATTGTCCCTAAGAACTCTGCCTGCCTGCCTATTGGCCCTAACCGCTAGCTGGAGGGCTGCTGGCTGGGGTGAGGGACCATGGTCATTCTGGTAGTTCGGGTCATTTCACCGTTTCAGTCACTGGGCTTTTATTATATAGGATATTTAACAATAACTCAGGCCAAAGCTCTTGTACTGGAGATACAATTTAGAATGTTACGTGAAAGTAAAAAGTTGAGTTGCTCTCTTCTTTTTCAAGCTTTTCTATTTTAAACCCAAACCCAAACTGCCATGAAGAAACAATGCTCTACTTCCTATACTCAATGAAATAAAAATTATTAAGCTTGTATTTAAGTAATTTTAAAAAATAAAGCAAACACATTGAAGGGTGCATGCCATATGTACATTTTTATGATTTTTAAGTGAATAAACATACACACACACACACACACACACACACACACACACAACTCAAAATATAAAATAAGCAATGACCAAGAAGCCTTCCCCTTGCATCTTCCCAGCCATTATCAACAAGAAAGGTAATTAATCTGGTTACAATCATTATACATTAGTTACATCTGTTTTAAACTTTATATAACTGAAATTATATCAAACACACCCTTTTTATCTGGATACTTTTGTTCAATATTATGTTCATGATATTCTATATTTTAGCAGTACTTACTTTTCACTGCTGAGTAACCTCATATTACACAGCTTCACACCATAATTAGTAATCAATTCTAATTCTGAATGACATCTGGAGTGTTTCCATTTTTGGCTATTACAAAAAATGTTGCTCTAAAGATTCTCATAATGTTTCTTGATGCACATTAGTACATTTCAGTTGAGTCTAATTACTGAATTGATTTGTCATGGCTGATGCATATGTATTTTTAGCTTCAGTGAGAACTACCAAAAACTTTCCAAATAACTGAGGCTAAATTTTCCCCACCAGTAACATATGATATTTCTAGATATGACATATTTTTTCCGAGACCTGGCAATATGAATATTAAAAAAAATGTCATTCTGCTGAATAAAGAAATTGATCTCATTTTGGTATTAATTTGCATTATCAGCAAGTGATGTTGAACACATTTTTTTTCTGCTTACTGACATTAGCGTATCCTCTTTTTTTAAAATCTACAACTATTTACTCCCATTCAATGGTTATTTTATTTTATTTTATTTTATTTTATTTTATTGATGGTTTTCTTTGTTGTGCAAAAACTTTTTAGTTTGATGAAATCCATTTGCTTATTTTTAAATTTTGTTTCCCTTGACCAAGGCAATACACCAGGGAAAATCATTGCTATGAGAAATGTGGAAGATTTTACTATCTATCTTTTCTTCTAGGAATTTTATAGTTTGGAGTCTAACATTTAAGTCCATTTTGAGTTCATTCTTGTGTATGGTATAAGAAGGTGGTTTGGCTTCATTTTTTGCACATATCTGTTCAATTTTCTCAATGTCATTTTTCTAATATACTATCTTTTTTATTTAAATATATTTTATTGATTTTTTTACAGAGAGGAAGGGAGAGGGATAGAAAGTCAGAAACATCAATGAGAGAGAGACATCAATTAGCCGCCTCCTGCACACCCCCTACTGGAGTTGTGCCCGCAAGCAAGGTACATGCCCTCCACTGGAATCGAACCTGGGACCTTTCAGTCCACAGGCCGATGCTCTATCCACTGAGCCAAACTGGTTTCGGCTAATATACTATCTTTATGCCATTGTATTCTCTTCCCTCCTTTATCAAATATTAATTGAACTTCATGGATTTGGTCAATTTCTGAGCTCTATTATTTTCTATTGACCTATATGTCTATTTTTTTTAATTACCTTTACTGTTGAAAATATTACAAATGTCTTCTTTTATTCCCCAGCGAATCTCTGTGCCCCTTGCCTATCCACCCCTGACCATCATACTTTCTCTTCACTGCACTACTCTGTGTTCATGGGATATGCATATATATTATTTTGCTCATATTTTTTCTGCTTATTTGTTATCAGCATATCCTCTTTTTAAAAGTACCTATTCATGCATTTTGCCTGCTAATTAATTAATTAATTAAAAAATAAGGGCCTATTACCCTTTGAGACAGCATGGATGGACCTGGAAAGTATTATATCAAGCAAAACAAGTCAATCAGAGAAAGACAACTATCACATGATCTCATTTATATGTGGAATATGATTAATAAAATAAACAGAGAAAAAAAATAGATCCACAAACATTGAAACATTCAACAGACTCTTCAATCTCAGAGGTAAGCGGGGAGGGTGTAGGTAGCTGGAAGAGATTAACCGAGGAATTTACATGCATATCAGAGGCCCAGTGCACAAAATTCACGCACTCAGTGGGTTCCCTCAGCTTGGCCTGCACCCTCTTGCAGTCTGGGAGCCCTTGGGAAATGTCCATGAGTTGGGTATCATTAGCACTGCTGCAGAGGTGGGAGAGGCTCCCATCACACTGCTAGGCTTGCCAGCCACAAGCCCAGCTTCTGGCTGGTGGTGCTTCCCCTTTGGGAGCACACTGACCACCAGAAGGCAGCTCCTGAATTGAATGTCTGCTTCGCGGCCCTCAGACATCTCCAGAAGGGTCCCGGATTGTGAGAGAGTGCAGGCCAGGCCAAGGGATCCCACTGGTTCACAATGGGGGCCGGGGAGGGACACAAGGTTGGCCAGCCAGGAAAGGGACCATGAGAGCCTCCAGGACATGTCCAGCCTGTCTTGTTTAGTCCTAATAAGCCAGACCCCAGCAGCAAGCTAACCTACGTATCAGAGCGTCTGCCCTAGTCGTCAGTGCATAGCAAGCGGTTGAGCTGTCTTAGCATATCATGCTTTGTTTGATTGGTTGAATGGTTGGCCAGACTGGACACTTAGCATATTAGGTTTTTATTATATAAGATATGTATAATCAATGGATAGACAATAGTGAGGTGAAGGCCTGGGTATGGAGTGGGCAGGAACAAGGTAGAGGGTCAGCAGGTATGAACACAACGAAGGAAAAAGGGAGATGCCTTTAATGCTTTCAACAATAAATATAATTTTTTCAAAATTACCTGTTCAAGCATTTTGCCTGGCTATTTATGTTTGATATATAGTATTTTTAATGAAGTTGTTGAGGTTATATTGTTTAATAAAATTATATAGGTTTCAAGTGTACAAGTCTAAAATCATTTGTATATGGTATTGTGTATTGACTATCCAAAGTTTAGTCTCCTTCTGTCACCATTTATACTCTCTTTTCATTTCTCCCCCTTGCTCCTATGCCCCTTTCCCTCTGGTAATCACCACACTGTTTTATGTGTCTATGAGTTTGTTTAATCTTTGCTGAATTTTGTTTCACCCAATCTGTTCTCTGTATTTATGAGTCTGTTTCTATTTTATTGGGTTGGTTATTTTGTTCATTATATTCCACATATAAGTAAACTTATATGATATTTAGCTTTCTCTGACTGGCTTATTTCACTTAGTACAATATTCTCTAGGTCAATCCATGTTGTTGCAAAAGGTAAGTTTTCCTTTTTTTCCCCACAGCTAAGATGTATTCCATTGTGTAAATGTATCACAGTGTTTTATCCATTCATTTACTGATAGACATTTGGGCTACTTCCAAATCTTTCACCTGTTGTTTTAAAAAAGTTGGTCTGTCTGTACTATTTTATTGAAATATAAAATTATATTTATTATGTAAATGAATCCTATATTAAATATATGTTTGACAATTATTTTTCTCCCATTTATGCCTTGCCTTTTTTGCTATCTTAAGAGCTGTTTTTTAATCAACTGAAGTTTTTAATAATTTCAATGAAGTTTAGTTTATTTCCCTTTCTTTTATGGTGCTTTTATATTATCTTTTTTAAGAAAGTAAACTCCTAAGATACTAATGATATTCCCTTATACATTTTTCTAGTAACTTAATTTTTTAACTTTTCAGAGTTAGGTATAATATGCAAAAAGTGTCAGACATTTTCCATAGATTTATCTAATAGATGAGAAACACTACTAAAAATGATATGTTCCTTCTTCTTTCCAAACTCCAATGTATCCTTATTTAAAAAAAATTATTTTCAATTATAGTTGACATACACTATTATACTATGTTATATAATACTAGGGGTCTAGTGTATGAATCTGTGCATCTTGAAAGGAACTGTGGGCTGTGAGGCTATGGTGGGCACAGGGTTGGGTCTCGGCCCATGCTCCACACCCCAGCCCTGCCCCTCCCACTGTAGCCTCTGGTCCCCTGTCTGACAGCAGCCCCACACCCGCTGCTGCTGTTCCTACATGCAGACAGTGCTGGCCCCACTCACACCTGTTAATGGTGTGGAGCAATTGGGGTCAGCACCAGCAGTGAGTCCAAGTGTTGGATGCTGCCTCAATTAATCCTCAGGAGCAGGGGGAGGTGGAGAAACTCTCAAGGGCTATCAGGGCAGGCAGGTGCCACTCACACCCGCTGATAGCACCAAGTGTTTGGGGCTGGCACTGGGTGCTGGTAGTGGGTGTGAATGGTGGCCTCTCTGGTGCTGGCAGCAGGTATGAGCACCAGGTGGGACCGTAGTGTGCAGAACCAAAGAATTTTCAATAACCACCGGAGGTTCACTCCAATGACAGCAACTGGTGCCCTACCTTGGTCTGACACTCCCACTCACCTGCTCCACTATCCTGCCACAGCCAATGCCCGCCATGTTCTGCCCTCTGCCGCCTGGTGATCAGTGCACATCATAGCTACCAGTTATTTGGTTGTTCTGTTGTTGTTCTGTTCAGTCTATTTGCATATTAGGGTTTTATATATAGTAATTAGACATCTATATCCCTTATGAAGTATTCAATCCAATAAGTCTAGTACCAATCTGACACAAGGCATCCCCGTCTTAAATAGGTGATTATGTGTGAGTTATCTCTGGATTTCCTATTATGTTCCAATGTTTTATTTTTCTCCTTCCAGCAACAACTCTTTACTAGTGCAGATTTATTAAGTGTCAGTATATAATAGTGTGAGTTCTCCAACTTTTTGCTTCATATATATTTCCATATCCTTAAAATTTACACACATGATTAAAACTGCACACATGGACACATACACACACAATACAATAACATACACACTTCATTGCAGAGATTGTTATTGAGGATGGATTGAACTGATAGGGAATAGATGAATAGGGAAAAATTTACATTTTAATATTATTTCTTCCCACTTAAGATTATAATGTAAGCATGTCAAACTCACCACCAGCAGGCCTAATGTCTCCTTTATTTAACTGCTTGCTAGTGTATTCCTCCATTTTTTTAGTTGTAGTAATAGTTTATAGTTTTCTGTGTAGTGTTGTACATTGCTTCTTAGTTATTTTTCTAGATAGTAGATGTGTTATGTGCTTTGAAACTACATTTTAAAATTTTAACTTTTGTTTATCCTATAAAATAACTTTTATGTTTACATTATAGCTAATTTTTAAAATTCACTTATTAATTTAAAAGTTTCTCTATAAAATGAATTTTGATATAATAAAGAGCTCTCTGACTTTAACATCTCTGCTCTTTTAAAAGCCCAATAAGACTTAAAAAAAACTTGAAAAAATTGTAAGATAAATATATATTTTTTTTTTCAGAGAAGAAGAAAGAGGGAGAGAGAAATAAAAACATCAATGAGGAGAGAGAATCATCAATCTGCTACCTTCTGCATGCCCCTTACTAGGGATCAAGCCTGCAACACAGGAATGTGCCCTGACAGGAAATCAAACCGTGACCTCCTGGCTCATAGGTCAATGCTCAACTACTGAGCCACACCATCTGAGAAGGACATTTTTTATAAGTCTTTTCTTCAGGTATCTAGTAATTAATATGGTAAACTAATTTTAAAGACTTTTTTTAAAATATATTTTATTGATTTTTTACAGAGAGGAAGGGAGAGGGATAGAAAGTCAGAAACATCGATGAGAGAGAGACATCGATCAGCTGCCTCCTGCATGCCCCACACTGGAGATGTGCCCGCAACCAAGGTACATGACCCTGACTGGAATCGAACCTGGGACCTTTCAGTCCGCAGGCCGACACTCTATCCACTGAGCTAAACTGGTCTCAGCCTAATTTGAAGAAGTTTTGAAGGTAACTAGTGAAGGCTGAACTATTAACCTTCCCATTTAGACATTTTATTAGAGGACATTTTTTAACTGACACTATGATAAATCAAAGTAATGACTCCATCAAAGGGATGTAGAGAAAGGCTCTTCTGGAGGATATTTTCAGGAACCACAATTACCCCTTAAATCACATGTGCTAAGTGACGATTCATTCTACCTATTTACAGAACCATACCAAATTATACCACTCTTGATCTGTCCAGTTATCCTAATCACCCTGCTGACTTATTTCAAATAATGCAATACAGGAAATAAAAGACACTGTTACTACTTAACTTACAGATTAATGTTACATCTCCAATTTGTCAAACATTATTTTGAAATGATGAATAGAGCATCACATTGTATTATAAACAGAAAGAGGCAATACACAGTCCCAATTGTATATTTCAGAGCAACTAAAATTTAAATGCTTTCAGATTAGCATATTCATTTCCAAAATATGCTCCTTTAACCTTTAGTGATCCTGTTGCTGGAATCAAATAACAAAATGTCAGCAATCACTAAGTGTCTCCCTGGTAACCTATTTCATTTATATTCTGGAAAACATTTAGCCTTATAATTCTTTTGTTTTAGTAATATTATAATGTACTGATTATAACACTCATTTTATACTTTGTTAACTGATTGATGCAAGTTATAAAGTCAAAAAAGGGAAGGCAAGTCTAATTATTTGAATAGAAGATAAACATTTTGAAATTTTAAGATAATTTAATTTATTTGTGTGTATATAAAAGTGAATTGGAAAAAAAAAGTTTGAATTTCATAACACACACCTTCCCAGAGGAGGTGAAAGCAACGTCCTGCCTTCCTATTCTGCTTTCAGATGTAAGCAAGTTTTGTATTTGTATGTGTGGCTTATCAGTGTATTCTTTTCGAATTTTTTTTTTGCTTTTGTCGCTGATTTTATTGTGTTAAATGATCCCTGAGTGTAGTGCTGAATTACTCTGTCACTAAGCATTAGAATGCTGGGATATGCCTTAGAGAGAACATATGTTTGTTAGACAAGTTTCTTTCACATATGAGTTATAGTGCTCTTGGCCATAAGTTAAATGTTAGTAAGTAAACAACATATTTTTAAAAAGGGATAAAAATGTGACCAGAGACTCACAAAAGCTTACTGATGCATGTCCCCTAGGAACCACAGTTTATTTTTTATTAATATACTGTTTACACAATTTTAGAGAAAGCAATTCATGAGAAAAAAGAGAATGGCCTGTATGTGATTGAAAACACATATGTACATAGAAAGTCAATTTGAAGAGAGTAACTTATCAAACATTGCTAAAGCTTTAGGTGTATCACAGATCCACAGCATCATCAGAGAAAACAATACAAAGTAATCTGAGAAAGTTCAACAGGTGGCTTCTTAAAAAGCTTCCCTATATGTAAGAAAATTTAAATGAGAAATAAATAATAAATATTTATTGTAGACATATAAATATAAAATATACTAGAAGCTCAGTGCATGAAATTTGTGCATGGGAGGGAGTGTCTCTCAGCCCAGCCTGGGACATCCCTCTCACAATCCAGGACTGCTGGCTCCCAACCTGCCAGCCACCTGCCTGCCTGCCTGCCTGATTGCCCTACTGCTTCTGCCAGCCAGCCTGATCTCCTCCTAACCACTCCCCTGCCAGCCTGGTTGAGGCCTAACTGCTCCTCTGCCAGCCCAATTGCCCCTAACTGCCCTCCCCTATTGGCGTGGTAACCCCTAACTGTCCTCCCTTGCTAGCCTGGTCACACCTAACTACCCCTAACTGTCCCCTGCAGGCCTGGTACTCCCCAATTGTCTTCCTCTGCAGGCCTTGTCCCTCCTGTTCCCTTCCTTACCAGCCTGGTCACCTCTAACTGCCATCCTTTGCTGGCCTGGTTGCTCCCAACTGTCTACCCATGCAGGCCTGGTCCTCCACAACTGCCCTCCCCAGCTCGCTCAGTCACCCCTAACTGCCCTCCCATGCCAGCCTGGTCTCCTCCAACTTCCCTCCCTACAGGCACAGTTACCCCTAACTGCCCTTCCCTGCAGGCCTGATCACCCCCAACTGCCCTCTTTTTCAGGCCTGGTCCCTCCCAACTGCCCTTCCCTGCTGGCCTGATCACCCACAACTGCCCTCCCCTGCTGGCTATCTTGTGGTAGCCATTTTTGACCACATGCAGGTGGTCATATTGTGTGCTGGAGTGATAGTCAATTTGCATATTACTTCTTTATTATATATGATAAAAATATTGCCATTATAAAGCCTACAAACTTTCCTTAAATCTTTTTTAATTATAAAATATAACACATTCAAAGTTCATATTAATCATTATGAACTAATCATCTATAGAACATTGCCAGCATCTTGATCTTAAACTTCCCAACCTCCAGAACTCTGAGAAATAGATGTTTATTGATAAATTAAAAAAAAGAGAGAATACACAAAACATATCTGTTTACATTGAGTCTGTAATCCATTCTAAAAATGGCATAATAAAAATAAATTATGTATTTAAATTATATACATAATTGATCATGTATACAATAGGATACATGATCCTAATGTATTTTCTCTTGCTTAAGATGAACAGGTTTACCTGATGTCATGTACATTTTATTATCTGGGAAGAAAGCGGTCAAGAAGGAGATCTCTGAAACCACAGTGCAAATACTGGATCATAAGTCAGTTACATTTAAAAAAAAATCTTTATTGATTAAGGTATTACATATGTCTGTTTATTGCCCTGTTATCCCCATACCTCCCACTCAAGCCATTTAGAATAGCTCTAATTTGACAGGCTATTCAATCTCTGTAGGCAACAGCTTTCTCATCTGCATGATGCATATTTTAGTAATTGCTTCATCATTAAGTTTGTGAGAAATAAGATCATTTATAAAATATGCTCATATATTTTAGGAATAATTTTAGTAAATATTAGCTATGATTATTGAATGAAATTACTTGAAGTTTTTTGACAATTAGTGAAAGAATATATACTATTTGAATTGGATTTGTGAAAGTATTTATATGTTGTTAGTATACAGTTGTTGGGGTTGTCAATATATATAACATGTGTTTTGTAAACATGAGGCCAAGATAGGTTGCAAAACCTGGTAAATAATTAGAAAATTCCCTTTTTACCATTTGTGACAGCATGGATGGACCTGGAGAATTCTATGCTAAGTGAAATAAGCCAGTCAGTGAAAGACAAGTACCATATGATTTCACTCATATGTGAAATCTAATGAACAAACTGAACTAGAATTTTCAGTACTACCATCTCATATCCTTCATTGTACAGCCCACTGATTGGAATGACAATACAATATACAGATGATGTATTAATATTGTACACTTGAAACCTAGATAAGTTTATTAGCCAGTGTCACCAAAATAAATTCATTAAAAAGAAAATTTAATTTTAATTGGACAAAGATAAAGACACATAATCCACTGAAGATCAATTAGTGATAGTCAATAATCATGAACTGTTGGATTTCACTAGTAATCTGGCAAAGGTAAAATAACAAAGTGATAACTATTACATTTTCATTAGAAAGACAAATTAAAAAAAAAGATAATAATGCCAAGTGTTGATCCCTATGCAGGACAAGTACAATCTCTACAATAAGACCCCAAAAAAGTTAGATCAATTGGGAAGATGGAATTTCAATTATATTCACTTACAGCTAAATCAAAAGACAGCTCTGGCCAGTTTGGCTCAGTGAGTAGTGCATTGACCTGTGGATTGAAGGATCCTGGGTTCAATTCTAGTCATGGGTACGTTCCTTGGTTGGGTTGCAGGCTCCTCCCAACCCTAGGCCTGATCAAACAATCGATGTGTTTCCCTCACATTGATATTTCTCTTTCCTCTCTGTTACACACACACACACACACACACACACACACACACACACACACATCAATTGAAAAATATCCTTAGGTAAAGATTGGGGGAAAACAAAAGCAAAAAAAAAAAAAACCTTTAAAAATTTTTGGGTTATTGTCTTTGCTGTCCATCAATGGGCTGTAGAATGAATGATATGAAATGGTAGTTCTGAAAATGCTAGTTCAGTTTGTTCATTAGATTCCACATATTAGTGAAATCACATGGTGTTTATCTTTCTTTGTCTCACTAATTTCAGTAACCATGAGATTCTTCAGGTCCATTCAAGCTGTCACAAAGGCTAAAATTTCCTTTTTTATGTCTGTGTAATGTTCCATTGTATAAATGTGTCAAAGCTGTTTTATCTACTCATATACTGATAAACAAATCTTAGCTATTTTTAATAATGCTGTTATGAACATGGGGGTGCATGTAGTCCAAATTAATGTTTCAGGTTTTCTCAGATACATTCCCAAAAGTAGAATTTCTGGGTCATAAAATAGTTACATATTTAATTAGCTGAGGTACCGCCATACTACTTTCTACAATGGCTGCACCAGTTTGCAATCTCAACAACAGTGCAGGAGGGTTCTGCTTTCTCCACATAATTGCCAACACTTGCTATTTGTTGATTTATTGATGATAGCCATTCTGACAGGGTGAGGTTATATCTCCTTGTGGTTTAAATTTGAATTTCTCTCCTGATTGGTCACACTCAGCCTCTTTTCATAGTCTAGTGGCCATCTGTGTGGTCCTTTACACTTTATTTTCAATTGAAGTATTTTTTTTGTGGTGTTGAGTTTCATAAATTCTTTATAAATTGTGGGTATTAACTACTTATCAGATGGATAGGTGAGTATGTTCACCAATGATCCTAAAACAGACAGTCCAGTGAAGACTGAAGATATCACAGAAGATTCTAAGGATTTACGAGTCCACAAAGCAAAGGGTGATGTCCAGTTAGCCACTAAAATGGTGATAGCCTACTCAATATTCTTAAAGAAGAAACTAAAGTATGGTATGAGGTCCACAAGCTAAATTTAAAAGAAGAAAGACATAATGAGACTCAAATTTATCCTTCTATTAATTTATTATGAAAAGCTGGGAAAGTCTATAGATTATAATTTTAGAAATATATTTAAATATTCCCAGAATTAAAGCCTATCAATGTTTAAAATAATTTTATTTTGTTATTTTATTAATGTTTAAAATCAATATTATCTTGCCAAAATATAATGATCTCATACTTTTTTAAATACTGAAACACTTATTTTAATATTTTAAATCATAATTCATACTTAAAAGCTACAATTCCATTCACTTGCTTGGTTTAAAAAATATTAGTAAGGTATACTGTTTATTAAAATTTTATTTTATTTTCTTATATTAAACAAGTCAATTACTTTAATAAAAACTAAATTATTTAACACATTTAATAAGTGATCGAAACACTGCTAAAGTTATACTCAGGAATCCAAACTTATAGTATAAAGTCAATGTTTCTTGTGTTACTAACAATATTCAGCATATTTGTGCATCTTTCATTTGGACATTTACATACTCTATAAGGTTGGAATTCAATCCTATCCTAAGTTATCAAGAGCTAATGGTGTATTTACTCCTGACTTCAATTAGGTGAATTAGCAATAAAAATGTAAGTCATTATAAGATAGAGTCCACTAAGACTATTGTGTTTGATTTGGTTATAAGTTCTATTTCAAAATTCCATTAGCTAAATTAGAGGTTTATCCTATAATCCATTTTTCCTACCTAAATGGCAACTCTGCATTTGTGCTGATTGTCACTGCATAATTTTATGAGCTTGTCATTTAAAAAAATAAATGTAATTGTACCATCTTATAGCAGAGACAATGGAGCTATTCAACTATACCCTACTACCTCACTGATACTCATATGAATATTACATTTTTTTCTACTGAGTGGTTGTGGGTATAATGAGATTACACCTATTCTTAGTACCTTTCTGGATAATAAGAAGCCGCTACTGTACAAGATCATTTTCAAAGTCATTGAAAAGTGGAAAATGACTACTGCATACCAATAATGAGGGCACAAGTAAAATTGCAATGAAATTTCTTCACTCTATAGTACTAAGCTGTATAAAGAGAAATTGAGACACCCATTTTGTTTAACTAATGAGAAAATAAATGGAAAGAGGATTTTAATGGCCATTTTTAGGAAGAAATAACCATTACATTAACTTCAGAAACTGTTATAAAAGATTAACACTTTAAACAAGGTACCACTTTTATTTACCAGAATAAGTAGCATGATTTACGTTTAGCAAAGATTTCAAAACTGGAAAATGATAATATGTATTCCATTTTAAAATAGTATTAGAATTAATACACAAATTGTAAGTTAGATTCAGGAACAACAGTTAAACTTTGTAACTTCAGAGAAAGCTTTCAGGATATTGATAACCTTTCACTATCTGAAGGTTTCTCTTTCTGTCTGCAATAGGTAAACAAGCCAAGTGCGGATAATGACTTCTTTCTTCAGAAGAGGCATCAAAAACACATAGGACAAATCAAACCTTAATTCTGTTTTTGATGTTTTGTTAATGTTCTAAATACCAGTTGCCCTGTTGTCTTTCAAAGAATAAAATACTCATAAAATTATCCAGACTTTTATTTTATTTTCCTACCTTAAGTATGATTTATCCATATTTCTTCACTGAAGTCCTACTGATTTAGTCCTGGAAGTATCTCATAACTTTCTTTCTTCTTTCTACCCTACCCTATCGTTTATAAAACCTTCTCTACATCATTCCAAGTTCAACTATATATCTGATTCTTCAACATATATTTTAATGGAAATGCTGAGTCTATCTATTAGGTTCTAACAGCACTATCAGCACTATTCATTCTTTAAATGATCTTGAGTTGACCTGATGCAATGTCTGTCTACTCTTGTAAACATGTCTGCCACTCCCACAGCCCTGACCACAGGGCACATTAACATTATCCTTTTCTGACCATAAACTCTCCTGAGATCTGTGTCCGCAGAGGAAATTTACTGAGAAATAAACAGCTTATAAAGAGATGCTTACTCTTGCCAAGGAGAAGCTGCTTAGGAAGAAGTTAAGTCTGTGACCAGAGCTTGAAAAATAATGACATTTTCAAAATAGACTAGATATTTCTTATATTCCTCTTATGTATTTAAACACACACACACACACACACACACACACACACACACACACATACAGCAAAATTTAACGTTCTTCACAAATATAATCCATTATAACTTCTTTTTAATTTTTTTCTCTTTTTAAGCCTCTCAGATATTTGTGGAAGAATTTGTTTCCAAATTACCCATAATTGCCTTCCCCTGCAGGTCCAGTAACCCCCAACTTCCCTCCTCTGCTGGCCTGGTCATCCCTAACTGCCCTCCCTTGCAGGCCTGGTCCCTGCCAACTGCCCTCTACTGCTGACCATCTTGTGGTGGCCATCTTGTGTCCACACGGGGGCAGGATCTTTTGACCATATGGGGGCAATCATCTTGTGTGTTGGAGTGATGGTCAATCTGCATATCATTCTTTTATTAGATAGGATTGAGGCCCCGTGCACAGGTGGGGGCCAGCTAGTTTGCCCTGAAGTGTGTTCTGGATCAGGATGGGTGTGCAGTTGGGGTGTGCTGTGGCCTGGGTGAAGAGCCTGTGATGGTTTGCAGGCTGGCCATGCCCCTCAGTGACCCAAGCAGAGGCCCTGGTATTGTTATGCCCAGATTTCAAGATCCCCAAAGACCACCAGGGAGCCGAGTCCAATACCAAAGCAGAGAGTCTTTATTCAGGCTCGAGCCCGGGCCTCATGCCTCTGCCAACACAGAGGTGGCAGAATGCCAGAGAGCCCCAAACTTCAAGGGAACAGAGGATTTATATGGCTGTTCATGTGAGTGGGCTTAGGTGGATGAGGTGAGCGACAATAATTGGTCAGTTCTGGGTCAGGGTTTTATTCCAGGGTTTTACAATAGGAATTTAAGGCAGAAACTTATAGGAGGAAATGTTTAACACATTTCTGGATTTGAGCTATGCCCCGTTACCTCCTGATTAGTCAAGAGTGGTGCACAAGAAGCATGCTATGGTGTAGCTGCATTCTTGGGGCCTTATTGGTCTGTTTGGGTAGCGGTTGGGGAACCGGGACATTTCTAGCATTCTTGTGGTATTTCCCAGAAGGGAGATCAGATTGGGGGCACAGCTTTACAAGATGGAGGATAGTCAGTCCCGCTTTATTCTTTCATTCCCCCCTTGTCTTGGAACTTATGGCTCAATCATGAGATGGACTCTATTTCTACCTCTCCCTCTGTTAGAGGCTTGTACAGAGCGCACAGAATCATAACTGAACAGCCCCTTTGTAAGTTCTTAAAGGGACCCTGTGTGCTGAGGCCTTGAGACCTCAACCAAAGACCTGATCTGGTGCCAGCACTGATAATTTTGTCCAGGAAAGGTTTAATGGCCTCTCTGAAGTGAGAATAGTCTCATTTTCCTTATTATTTAAGCAAGCAAATATTTACAGAAGCCAATAACAAGGTTAAAATTTCAAACAGCAGTTTTTATATAGGATGGACGCTTCAGTATCTGGGATTTATTTATCTTCTACAATTGAAACTTTGTAGCCTGGAGCTGAGCCAAGCCTTCTGCTTACTCCCTGGCAGCTCTATCCACTGAACCAAACCAGCTAGGGCAATATATAAGTTAAAAAATGCAAACTAAAACCACACAGTGACACCATTCTTTTCATACCAAGAAAACTTAAGGACCAAAACTTCAATTTATATTTTCAGTGAAGATGTAAAGAAGATTAATTTATTTGAAGGATAATTTGACTATGCCTATTAAACTTTAAAATGCATATAACTTTGATACAGCATTTAAACTACCTGAGATTTCTATTAAATATGGACATTATAACATGTAGAAAATCACCGTTGCAAAAAATTGATGACAATACTATACTTGCTTAAGATGGAAACAATCAAATATTCCTAAAAAAAATAGTAAAATATAATTGTGTCATGTAATGTAATACCATATTTTCCTTTTGCTGCTCTGTCCAGATCCCTTTGATAACCAGAAAAATTCATCCCCAAGGTTCTGTGAGTTTGGGCTACTAATAGCATACAATATTTCCAGTGAAATAGCTTTAGTAGCTGTAATCACCTCAATTGGGAGATTATATTTTCATCTGGGAGTAGGACACTTATTGTCAATTACTTCCTGATCCTGCAGTACAAAATTAGGCCCCCTTGCTTTAAGTTGAGACAACTCAGTAGTATCATACTCCAGAAATCCCCATGGAATCAGGCTGAAATGTATTCCCTTAATTAATCATGACAACAAAACAAGCCAATTTTAACACCTGCAATTTTGTAATCTCTAAGTATATATCTTTATACTTGAAAAATGTCATTTCAGTCTTTTTTTTATTTCAATTAAGACTATCTATTTTTAAATGTATTAGTGGCCCTTATAAATTGAAAAATGTGAAATTTAGAGACTTTATATCCCATGGAAAATTAGTCTCAAATATTTTACCAGGATTCCTTTGTCCAAGTTATTTTGTGTCAATATTTCTTCTAATAAAAACAGGAGTTGGCAAAAGTAGGTCTGCAGTTGTGAGTACATGAAACAGAGTATATTTTTGTATATTCTTGTATTATTTATTAATTATTTTATATTTTTTCATATGAAAAACTGTAAGCCTACTTTTGTTCTCCTCTGTGTATCAGCAATAAATATGAGTTATAGAAGACACAATAATGGTGATCATTTAAATTTTATTAACTCTCACCCATTAAACGTTTTTCTCTTTTTTTACAACTTGTGTTCCATTAAACTCTTAGAATGGGAAATTATTTTTTTAAAGGAATATTAAAGACCTTAAAGAAAGTAATTTTTGTTGCTGCACTTTGCAGGTCACATATATTACAGACTCATATAGAGCATTCCAGGTTGTCAACCTGCACAAAGCCACAAAGGTATTTCAGCACTTTAGTCAGTTATTTTTTATGTCTGTAGCACTAAAAATGTCTGTTATTAATTCTATATAGTAAAAGGGTAATATTCAAGTAGACCAAACAGCGGAACAACTGGTCGCTATGATGTGCACTGACCACCAGAGGGCAGGCACGGAACATGGTGGCCATCAGCTGCAGACAGCAAACCACAAAACATGGTGGGCTTCAGCCATGGTAGTATTGTGGAGCAGTTGATCAGGGGCATTAGATGAAGGCAGGCATTGGTCACTGCCATACAGGCAAGCCTCTGGTGGTTACTGAAAATTCTTTGTTCCCATACTCCGCAGTCCCACCTGGTGCTCGAACCTGCTGCTGGCACCAACCGCCCTCAGAGTGCTATCAGTATTGGAGCTGCTGCTTGCACCCACTACTGGCACCTGGTGTCAGTCCCAATTGCTCAATGCCATCAGTTGGTGTGAGTGGTGGCTGTGGACTCAATTGTCCCTGAGGGCTTCTTCACCACCCTCTGCTTCTGAGGGGTGATTGGGGCAGCAGCCACCTCTTACACCTACTGATGATGCCAGCCCCAATCGCTCTGTACCATAAGTGGGTGTGGGGTAGGCCGGCACTGTCAGTGTGTGGGAGTGGTGGCAGGAGCAGGGCTGCAGGCAGACAGGGGTTGGAGGGCTGTGGTGGGAGGGACTGGGCAGGGACCCGGGCAGGGACCCACCCCTCTATCCATTGCAGCTTTGTGGCCCTCAGTTTCTTTCAAGATACACAAATTCATGCACTGGGTGCCTAGTGTACATTTATTTAATTGAAATTTGAGATAAATTTTAACATATTTTGCATATTCATGTTTCTGAATCTGAATTTAAAAGCGTCTCTTTAATACATATATATGTAAATAGTTTAAAATCTGTTAGATTACAAAAATTAATATGGATTTATTTAATAAAATATTTCTTAATTTTCTTATTGTCAAAAATGGCACTACTATTTATCATCTGTAAAAATATTTATTTAAAATCCATATATTTGAGTTTAAAGATGGTGACTAAAAAAGCCATGTCATTGATATTGAAGAATTTAATTTTCATAGCAGTAGGTTTGTATTTAAATTTTATTTTGTGTGTTTGTCAAGGGAAAATCCTTTTAGTCAGCTCTGGACTCTAGGAAAAAAACCAACCTTAAATTATTTGGCTCTTTACACAGAGTTTGTGTACTTCATTCATCCATCACTTATTTGGCACCTTTATTAGAAAAATTTTAAATCATCATTGAAGAAGATTGATATTGCATGATTATTTGAACATTCACATAATAATTTAAATAGGCTCTATATATGCTTATATATTGTGATAAGTCAAATATGTTCATTTAAAATGTAGTATAAAATATTCAATTAAAGTAGTAATATTGCTCAACTGTTTATTTTCTATATATTTTTGGTCTGATTATCAATTTTATTTTTAATAAAATAATATGCTAAATATTTATCAATAAGGCATTTTGTCTTTTAAGAAAAATTCTGGCTCATGAATTTTGGCTTTGTCCTCTCAAATGCTTAGTGCTCATCCAATACCCCCTAGGATCTCTTTCCATGTTTCCTACACAACAGCAACACCCATCTCTGTCTGGAGTCCTAGCTTTTGTGGCCAGAGATTCCCTTTTTTTCAGAAAACAATGGGAATTTATGTTCCTCTATGCACAATTTAAACAGTCACTAATGGGTTTGGGAGTATGAAACTTCAATAATCTTATCTCTAATTGAATAACTCAGTGATATCACCTAAACTTTAGAACTTCTTGTGGAATTACCCAACTTAACCACTGTGGAGCTATGCTTGACACAGCACCCTTTCTTGTCTTACTTTGCTATTTGGCTACTAGTTTACGTTCTTAATAAATTACTTTCACTTAAATCCTCATCTTAGGTCTTGTTTCTGGGGAACCCATATTAAGACATAAACCAATTATCTATCTATACTAATAAAAGGATATATGCTAACTAGACCAGACATCTTCCGGATGTCCTTCTGGACAAAGCCACAGTGGAAGGGGCTGAGGCAGAAGCAGTTAGGGGTGATCAAGTCTGCAGGGGAGAGAAGTCAGGGACGATCAGGCAAGCAAGCAAAGATTTTAGGGGCAATCAGGCAGACATCAGAGTGGTTAGGGACAATCAAGAAGGCAGGCAGGTGAGAAGTTAGGAGCCAGCAGTGCCAGATTGGGAGAGGGATGTCTGACTGCCAGTTTAAGCCTGATCCCCCAAGGGATCCTGGATTGGAGAGGGATCAGGCTGAATTAAAGAACCCCCCCCCTTCCACAAATTTTGTGCACTGGGCCTCTAGTATATATACTACAGGCTAATGTGCTAAGTGTCCTTACTACCATCTGACCAGTTGCTGTGACATGCACCGACCATCAGGATGCAAACTATCAATGCAGGAACTGCGGAGCTGCAGTGACTTGGCAGTGGTGGTTCTCGGGTGACTCACCCTGAGAGGAGGGAGCCCAATTTTTAATGGGGCAACGTGATTCCACCTTTAGCAGTGGGTTATGTTTTTCCTGGGAGACTGTTGTCACCAAATCTGGTTTACTGCACACTTGCATTTGCATTCCACACCTGGTACAACAGCAACTTGGCAGCATGCCCTCTTGTACTCCAGGACCCCTCAGGGGATGTTGGAGAGCTGGTTTTGTCCCAATATCTGAAGGCCAGGTCAAGGGACCTCAACTGCTGGAGGGACTCCACACACTCCACAGAAGCCCTTGGAGCCTCAGCACTACCCCAGGTGAGCCCAGGTGGGAAGGGACTAAAGGAGGTTGGCTCCAGGGCATGTCTGGCCCCTCTTGCCCAGTCCCACCCTGCTGGCCACCTTCTAATTGATTTCCTTTCAATGTGCACAAATCTGTGCACCGTGTCACTAGTGTTTAGTAATGAGCAACTTTCCTTAATAAATGACTAGGTGGGACCACTGACCAGTGCTTTCAATAGTACTTCTTCAACTTTCCTTCTACTAAAATCCTTATACAATTTACTCTTAATAAGTATTATTTACTGATATCAAACTTTTGCATTATTAATTGTTGAGCTGCTAATTTTCTTGTTAGCATTCCCTCCAAATTGAATATCTGGGCGCAGTGTTATGATATTCTGGACAACATCACATGGAAGATAATCATAGAGGAGCATAGGAAGAAATAATTTTTTGGATTAAATCATTTGAAGATGGGGAAATAAAAATTTAGTAGATCAGATATTTTTTTAAATGGTCACAAATATTCTGTGTAATAATTATTTTGAAATTTGGCAGGAATAGATTATACTTTCAAGTTAATAAAACATTTTAAAAATCAAAACTATATTGACAATCCACAATCTTCTGACACCTTTAAATATTTATATTTTCTAAATGACATCAAGTCTCTTGCCTGTACCAGCAGGTTAATCATATATATTCTTATTCATCAGAGTACATACTATACAAATTAATTATACGTACTAGGGTGTTATTCATTTCACATTTTTGGCATATATGCTTCTATTTTCAAATCATTTGTTAAAGAAAATGGAAGTAATACACAAATTAGGAAGAATGTTACAGTTTGTGTATGCTATGACACTTTGCTTTTCTCACCCATTGAGCTATCATGTTTGTTGCTCAACTCATATTTTAATGTATTATTCAGAAGTACACATATTTTGTTTTCTGTTATATGTTTTGGAAGTAAACAGTAAGTCTAGGCTATTCCTCTAGTAAAATATATTATATGTAAATTAGTAAAAATAAATTTAATAGTACTAGTTGGTTGTGGGAACCTCTTTCCACGTCCCGCGTGGTTCAGGGTTCCCGGGTCAGGGTTCGGGTTCTGAAGGAGGCCGCACGCAAACGAATGAGAGACTAGAAAGCATTAATTTGGCGATATTGGGGGGCCAGGAGGGAGCCTTCCTCTAGTGGAAAGGACTGCCACTTGCTCTGGCCTTTTTCTCCCTTTTATTAAGGCTTTGGGACACACCCCTAGCCTTTAGGCAGGAAATAACAAAAACAGAAATTAACAAGAACAGATAGAGGTTGCTTCAACCAACAAATGTTTCAACTAAACAGTGAGTAATTAGCTCTGACCTTTCAGAGCAGTTAAGGTTGACCAGCCTTCTGGCTTCCTGTTTACATCCATTTAGTGAGAACAATAATTGGTTTCCAACAGTTGGTCTCCAAATTTCCTCATTGAACTTCTGAGTAAAGGCAGAATGTGAATATATTTTTTGCATCTTCTTATTCCATTTGTTATCAATACTTATTTGGAATATGTAGGTATTTTGTTGATATTGGTTCTCTAAATATTTTGAGATATGTTTTCCAAAAATAGAAACGAAATGTCTGATTAACATAATTTTTTTTTCCATTTCAGTGCATCCCAAATGATATGAGGAGTTTTTATCAAAATTCTCATCTATGTCAAATATTTCTCTTTGGTAAAAATGATTAACCACTTAATTCTTCTCATCTATTTATATTTCTACAAAGAGAAGAAACTGGCAGAAAGTCAAGAATTTTTCAGTTATTCTGTTTTAATTAATTTATTTGTATTATATTTAAATTTCAAAACAAAAAAAAATGAGTGATGCATTATTTGTGTTTTCATGTAATTTGTAACATACTGGCATACTTTATAATGAATAAAAATTTAAACATGACTTGTAATACTGAATACAGTGGCTTCATTCAATAAATAGTGGTTCAGAAATAAGTAAGAAAATAATGTGTCTACCCTCATGGATCTTATACTTTAATGGGAAAATGTGATAATAAAGAGCAAATACTCATGTAAATACTGATAGTAAAAAAGAAATTAAATTACAGTGGTACCTCAAGATACGAGTTTAATTCCTTCCTTAACCTTGCTCCTATATCAAGTTGCTCCTATCTCAAAACGAATTTCCCCATTGAAATCAATTGAAATGCCGTTAATCCATTCCAGCCCCAAAATGCCACCCCAGTTGCTCTGGTTACGTGTTTTTGAATAAGAAAAATGTATTTATAAATGACAAATATTGTATAAAAACATAATAAAATTAAATTAAAGGAATAAACTGGTTTTATAAAGTGTATTTACCTACTCCTTACACTCTTAATGCTACACTTTATCCCTAACTGAATGTAACTTAACTAATCTTCACTGAACTTAATTACTACTGGTCTTAGCATCGTTGGCCAATTTCAAAAAAAATGTGTCCAACAAGGTTTGCCTCTTCCTCCCTCTCAGAATGTTTCTGAAATGGGTGACGCAAGTTTCATTGAACAGCCCCAATTGCTGGACCAGTAGCAACTTTTTCGGGGTGTTTCTTTTCCATGAAGTGTGACACCCTCTCCCACATCCCTAAGATCTCCTTTATCTCACTTGTAGAGATCTCCTCCACCTCTGGCTCCTCCTCAAAACCAATTTCTTGGAGAACCTCCGCATGTTGCTGAGACTGCAACTCTTGTAACTCCTCCATGGTGAGTTCCAGAGAGTGCTCCTCCATAAGCTCATTCACGTCTCTCTCATCCACCTCCAGGCCCATGGATTTTCCCAGAGACACTACCTCCTCCTCCACTGGCACCTCGGGTTCGAATCCTTCCAAGGTCCTTTCTGCTATGGCCTCAGGCCACAGCTTCTTCCATGCAGAGGTCAAAGTCCTCTTTGTAACACCCAGTCAGGCCTGATGAATAAATCTGAGGCCTATCACAATGTTCAAGTGGTTCTTCCAGAACTCTCAAAGGGTGAGGTTTGTGTTCTCCATCACCTCAAAGCAGCGCCGGAACATGTGCTTGATGTACAGCTTTTTAAAATTAGAAATCA
>JAAGEH010000012.1:34861814-34967602 GCA_011751065.1 Lasiurus cinereus | reverse complement strand
GGGTCTGCTCCAGCAAATCACTGTAAATTGCTAGCGCCTGCTCGCATATGATGCCCTGTATTAATGTATCTCCTTTAAGCTGCTTCTCCGTCACCCATACCATCAGTAGATTCTCCATCTTTTCATGGAGAGAGCTACGGAACTTAGAAATTATTGTAACGCCCTTAGCTGGCGTAATACCCTTTATCGACTCCTTCTGTTTAAGCACAGTGCATATTGTTGAAGTACTACCCCGTATTGCCTCGCCAAGTCAGCCACTTGCACACTTTGCTCATATTTTTCTATGATCTCACGCTTTAATTCAAAAGACATCATCCTCTTCTGAGCACTGACCTTTCCACTTGCTTTCTTCGGACCCATGGTTATAAAAAGAAATGTGATAAAGTATGTAAATGCATAAAAAATGCTTCAACAATGAGGTAAACAAGCACACTGACTGAGGTCTGGGAAACTATGAGATGTTCAAGTTGCGGTAAACTGGTGGGTCGTGTGCAGCCAGCAGATCCATGCGATTACTCGTATCTCAAATGTTGCTCGTATTTCAAAGCAAAAAATCGCTCGCTCGATGGCTTGTATCTCAAAAATCTCGTATGTTAGGGCACTCGTATCTCGAGATACCACTGTATCTCATTAGGAATGGTACATTAGACAGAGATAACTGAAGACAATGTAAATAAACTTATTAGAGCTCATAAATTACTCAATGGATTCAATGAGTCCAAGAGTTATCTCCTTTTTCTATGCAGAGTAGAAACAAAAGCCTAGCAAAACTGAGAGTTTGGTTGAAAATCTGTAGTCAATAAACATTTTTCTTTGTGAGAATTGTAGCCACCATTAATATTCAAAAGGCTGCTACCGTGGGAAAAAGTCATTATTTCTTTCTGTAGAAAGGAAACCATTATCATATTCTACATAAATGACTCAGCCAAAACCTATTGCTCCATTTCATCTAATCCAGGCATCTGGGAACTTTGAGTTTTTTTTATTGTATTCAAAAAAGAAAGCAGCAAATATTTGAATATTTGAATATGTTCTGGACCTTAAGCTTTTGGGTGTCCTAGCCTCCAGAAAAACCAAACAATTTAAATGATGTTAGTCTTTTTCTATTATATATCCATAATGACAAAGGGAGAGTAAATTTTAAATTAATTCTTATTCGTTGAGTAAAAATAATTCCATACAGTGGTCCTTGAAAACTGGTGATGTTTGAGATTACTAACATCATAAGGCTGATGTGCTGATGATAATTATTATTGCTTCTCAAAATATATTCTTCTTGCTGTCATTAGAGATAATGGACTGAATAAACAATTGTTCTGGTATGACATAACCATTACTGATATATCTTTTTAAGGAAAGCTTTCTTAAAAAATACACACACACACACACACATACATATATATATTATTTAATTTTATTTTCTTTCAATTTATCTTTATTGTTGAAAGTTTTACAGATGTACCTTTTTCCCCCATTGACCCCTCCACCCCATATCCACAGGGAGAGGACAGGAGAGGGAAAAAGAAACATTTATATGAGAGAAAAATCAATTGGTTGCCTTCCACATGTATCCCAACCAGAGAACAAACCCACAACTTGGGCATGTGCCCTAACCGGTAATCAAACCAGCAAACTTCAGTGCATAGCATAGGACAATGTTCAACCAATTGAGCCATACGAGCCAGGGCATTACTGTGATATTAAAAGCAAAATATAAAATATAAAAATTACCATATTCTAAAATAGTGTAATAATCCATTAAAATTTTAGTCCCATGACACCAAACCCTGTATTTCTTCATCTCTCACTCTTTCTCTCATGTCTATCTATCTCTGCTTCTGTCTCTTTATGAACTATTACTATTTTTTTAAAAATATAGAATTAGAGATATAGTCATCTTTCCTAACTCTTACATTTATATTCGGAATGTTAGTACTTGAAAATAAATTCACCTTTCCAACTGTGTGACATTGGTAAGTTTCATAATTTTAAAATTGAGAAAATGCCAATATTCCTTAATAACATCTATACATATAAAAGCCTAAGTGACCATTATGACCTAAAGACTGGAAGAATCAGAAGGACTGGTTGACGCACACTGAGACCAGAGGACAGACGTTCAATGCAGGAGCTGCCCCCTGGTGGTGAGTATGCTCCCACAGTGGGAGTGCCATTCAGCGAGAACCCAGGCTCATAGCTGATGAGTACAGCTGTGGTGGCATAGCCTTTTCCGCTTCCACAGCAGTGCTACCGAGTGGCAGTGGCAATGACAGGCACAGTGGGACCGGGGTGAGTGGGAACAATGTTGTGTCAGGCCTCCCTCTCAGGCTTGGGTTCCTCCCTGGCTGCCTGCCACTTAGCACACTACTACATCCCTTATACCCTCTACGCCTACAGTTACAATCTCCCAAAAACGGTTGAAGCATGGGCGCTTGGAGTAATCAAGATGAACCTGATATTGCTGATGGGCTACTGGAACTCTGCCTTGGGCATCAAGATCAAATCTCATCCCTTACCAATTGCCCCAGAGCTACAGAGGAAGGCAGCAAAATAATAGTGGCCACAAGGTGGCAACTGACAATCAGAGTAAAAGTCAAAGAGAAATGGATCTGTAAGGTGGGCAGTGTGCAACAGAGCACCCCTGCCCCCTGAAATCTCCAATTTTGTTTGCCTCAGAGCATCTCTTATCTGGCTCTGAGTGGTGGAAAGTGTCCAACATGGTCCAAGGCATCCACTAGGGACCTCCCAGCCAGCAAAGTATGATCCTGGCTACAGAAGGGACATTTGGAAATATTTTTTTTAGGAAGCTACAGGGAGGACAGACTCCCCACACAACTTCCTGGTGGCTCAGAGGGATGTGGAAAGTCCCCAGGCATGTGGATGCAGGCTCCTGATTTCCTTTTAATGTGCAAGATTCTGTGCACTGGACCACTAGTGGTTACAATAATTAAAAGAGGTAATATATGTGAAATGTGTAAAATAGATCAACCCACAATTTTTATGTTCAATAATCAGTGATGAAGACAAAAATAGTAATTATGATGATGATTCATGTTCCTATTTCAGAAATAATATGGATGCCTTATATTATTTTACACAATATTTTTAGTATTATTTTTTGTTATTTTTTTAATAAAAACTCTAGGCAAAGAGAATAATTTTTGTATAAAGTCATAAATATGTCCCCTATTAGAAGAACATCAAATGGGGCCTATTTCTCCTGATCAAAGCACATCATTTTTTCTTCAATATTAAACAGTTGGTACCAAGAAAGAATTATCCTATACCTTTGTAATAAATTAGTAGTATGAATTATTGTGCTTTAAATTATTGCTTTGGTTTCCAAAATTATTTGTTATAAAATTTGAGGAAATTTTCTGAAGTTGCATTCAGTTGAAAATAGGTTCTATATCCTGGTAACTCACTCCAGAATTTTCATAGCACAGATCCTGACATCAACCTATTGCCTGAGAATTAATGTCTGCTGTTTTCCTTGCCAAACTCTATTCACTGAGAGAACTATAAGCCTTCCAGGGCAGGCAGTGTCTTTAAAAATAATTATATAAGAAATAGTCAAATAATTTACAATTCAAAATCTTGTTAGTACAAGGTTGTGTTTGTGAAGCTAAAGCTTTTGAATCATAACTATTTACTTTGTAGTTACATATGATACTCATCCTGTGATATTTCTGATTATACTGTGATGTACCATTGTATATCATATTTTCTGGAATTTTTTTAATGTAAACAAATAGATGAAATTATTTAAACCTTGCAGAGAATGAATACTTACGAATACTCAAAAAAAAACTCTAAATGTTATTACTCATATAATGCTTTAATACTTGGCAAATAATAAAGATGAAATGTTTGTGTGTTACATAATAATAATATATTTTATTAAAATTCTCTCTATTATAATTGGACTTAACTTTATGTATAAACTGATCAAGTGTATTAGTTTCAGCTCAACCAAACAACAAAAGATAATATTTTGATAATAAGACATTTTACTATTTTTTACATACATTTTCTGAGGATCTCCCAGAAATAGAGTGTAGGAAGTAATATTACATGAGCATTTTAGTTGTTACAAGTAAGTCACTAGTTATTTCTACTTCAATTTATGTAATAGAGGTATAGCTTCACAATGTACTAGTACATAGGGAGCATAAAACATTTTAAGGGAGGAGATTTGACTGAAGTGGTTCAGTGTTTTTCATTCTGCAGAGTGAGTGCTACAGTAATTTAAGGTGAGGCCAACAAAAGTAGTTTTGCAGTAGAGAAATGTCACCTTGTTTTTCTCCAAGTCATCACTCATCCAATTCACTGCTTACTGGCAAAACTAGAATATGACTCTCAGATTGCTTTGTTATAAATTGCTAGCATGTACTATATTGTACACCTTACAATTTTTGGAAATGACCTTCTCCTTTACATTTTTCACTTCTTCCATCCATTTTTCATATAACTGTCAGCATCTTCTTAAAAGACAGATCAGATGATGTGACTCTATTTAGAACACTCCAATGGCTTTTGATTGCAGTAGGAAGAAATTCAAAACTCCTTATTGTGGCTTAAAAGGACCTCATATCCGAATCAATGATCTCTATGATCTCATCATATACATTCTTGACACTTATCATGTTCCAGCCATACCAGCCTTCTCTCTGTTCCTCTAACCTCCATGGTATACCTGCCTCAGAGGAGTTGAAGTAGTTCACAACATTTTCATATTTGACCCCTTATCATTAAACTAGAGGTCTGATGCACGAAATTTGTGCATTGGAAGGGTGTCCCTCAGCCCAGAATGTACACTCTCCAGTCTGGGACTGTGGGCTCCCAACCACTTGCCTGCCTGCCTGAGTGATTACCCCTAACTGCTTCTGCTGGCCAGCCTAATCCCCTCCAACTGTCCTCCCCTGCCAGACCGGTCACCCCTAACTTCCTTCTGCTGCCAGCCTGGTTGCTCCCAACTGCCTTCCTCTGCTTGGCTTGATTGCCCACAACTGCCCTACCCTGCTGGCCATGTTGTGAACACATGAGGGTGGCCATCTTGTGTGATGGCATGAAGGTCAATTATTTCTTTAATATACAAGATAATTTGTTCAAAATAAAATTTCATAAAGATATCTTCCCTTGACTAGACAGTTTGAAACAGTCTGCCTATTCCGATAATTCTCTATGACAGTTCTCAATTAATCCTACACAATAGCATCATCTAGGAAATTTAAAACAAAACAGCAATAAAAACCTATACATAGGCCCATGTCACAGACCAATTATGAAATGCAAAGATGGAATGAAGACATCAGTATTTGAAAAAAAAATCTCACCAGATGAATTTAATATGGACTTAGAATGAGCAACCACTGCTCTAGTATATCACTATAGTGGTACCTCGAAATACGAGTGCCCTAACATACGAGGTTTTTTGACATACAAGCCGTTGAGCAAGTGACTTTTTGCTTTGAAATACGAGCAACATTTGAGATACCAGTAATAGCGCAGATCGGCCAGCTGCACAGGACCCACCAATTTACCGCTACTCGAACATCTTATAGTTTCCCACACCTCAGTCAGTGTGCTTGTTTACCTCGTTTTCAAAGCATTTTTTGTGTATTTACATACTTTATCACATTTCTTTTTATAACCATGGGTCCGAAGAAAGCAAGTGGAAAGGTCAGTGCTCAGAAGAGGATGATGTCTTTTGAATTAAAGTGTGAGATCATAGAAAAATATGAGCAAAGTGTGCAAGTGGCTGACTTGGCGAGGCAATACGGGGTAGTACTTCAACAATATGCACTGTGCTTAAACAGAAGGAGTCGATAAAGGGTATTACGCCAGCTAAGGGCGTTACAATAATTTCTAAGTTCCGTAGCTCTCTCCATGAAAAGATGGAGAATCTACTGATGGTGTGGGTGACGGAGAAGCAGCTTAAAGGAGATACATTAATACAGGGCATCATATGCGAGCAGGCGCTAGCAATTTACAGTGATTTGCTGGAGCAGACCCCGCGCACTTCCATGGATGAAGCATCGAAAGACTCATTTAAAGCCAATAGAGGCTGGTTTGATAACTTCAGGAAAAAGTCCGGCATTCACTCCATCGTCAGGAATGGTGAGGCAGCAAGTTCGGATGTGAAGGCAGCTGAGGATTGCCTCAAAACTTTTGCCGAACTGGTAGAAGCCAAAGGACATATCCCCCAGCAAGTCTTCAACTGTGACGAGACAGGGCTTTTCTGGAAGAAGATGCCGAATAGGACTTCTATAGGCAGAGGAGAAGGCCATGCCAGGCCACAAACCCATGAAGGATAGGCTAACTCTCGTACTGTGAGCCAATGCCAGTGGCGACTGCAAGATCAAAGCCTCTGCTGCTATACCATTCGCAAAACCCCAGAGTCTTTCAGTCACATAAGATTTTAAAAGATAAACTGCAAGTTATGTGGAGGGCAAACCCGAAGGCATGGGTCACCAGGCAGTTCTTTGTGGAGTGGGTAAACCTGTTTTTTGGCCCTTCTGTTAAGAAATATCTACAGGAAAACAACCTAACCATGCAAGCCCTCCTCATCCTCCACAATGCTCTTGCTCACCCTCCGAACCTCGAAGATGAACTCCTCGAAAAGTTCAAGTTTATAAAGGTTGTCTACCTACCTCCCAACACCACTCCTATCCTGCAGCCCATGGATCAGGAGGTGATTTCTAATTTTAAAAAGCTGTACATCAAGCACCTGTTCCAGCGCTGCTTTGAGGTGATGGAGAACACAAACCTCACCCTTTGAGAGTTCTGGAAGAACCACTTGAACATTGTGATAGGCCTCAGATTTATTCATCAGGCCTGACTGGGTGTTACAAAGAGGACTTTGACCTCTGCATGGAAGAAGCTGTGGCCTGAGGCCATAGCAGAAAGGACCTTGGAAGGATTCGAACCCGAGGTGCCAGTGGAGGAGGAGGTAGTGTCTCTGGGAAAATCCATGGGCCTGGAGGTGGATGAGAGAGACGTGAATGAGCACATGGAGGAGCACTCTCTAGAACTCACCACGGAAGAGTTACAAGAGTTGCAGTCTCAGCAACATGCGGAGGTTCTCCAAGAAATTGTTTTCGAGGAGGATACAGAGGTGGAGGAGATCTCTACAAGTGAGATAAAGGAGATCTTAGGGATGTGGGAGAGGGTGTCACACTTCATGGAAAAGAAACACCCCGAAAAAGTTGCTACTGGTCCAGCATTGGAGCTGTTCAATGAAACTTGCGTCACCCGTTTCTGAAACATTCTGAGAGGAAGAGGCAAACCTCGTTGGACACATTTTTTTTTTTTTGAAATTGGCCAATGATGCTAAGACCAGTAGTAATTAAGTTCAGTGAAGATTAGTTAAGTTACATTTAGTTTTATGATAAAGTGTAGCATTAAGAGTGTAATGAGTAGGTAAATACACTTTATAAAACCAGTTTATTCCTTTAATTTAATTTTATTATGTTTTTATACAATATTTGTCATTTATAAATACATTTTTCTTATTCAAAAACACGTAACCAGAACATCTGGGGTGGCATTTTGGGGGCTGGAATGGATTAAGGGTATTTCAATTAATTTCAATGGGGAAATTTGTTTTGAGATAGGAGCAACTTGATATAGGAGCAAGGTTAAGGAAGGAATTAAACTGGTATCTCGAGGTACCACTGTATTAGAAACATTGAATAAGATCACTGGATTAGACTATAATAGAACTTCCAATCTTGTATCTTCGTGTCTTATTTTTTCAAAAAGAAGTAGTCAAATAAATCTTAGAAACAGGGAAAAAGTAAATCATCAAGCTTGCAACATGAGGATAGAGCCTGAATTTATATAAGACATTCAGCTTTTTTACCTAACCTAAAATTAAACTGATTTCTATATATCTTTTTAAGATTTAATTCACATTAAATTAGTATCAGGAAAGAAAATCAGTTTAAAAATAATTAAACATATAAAATATACTTTTATAGAGCCACTGTCTTTTAAAAATAAATATTTATTGATTTCAGAGAGGGAGAGAAACAGAAAGCAATGATGAGAGAGAATCACCAGTTTGCTGCCTCCTGCACTCCCCCTTCTGGGGATCCAGTCCACCACTCAGGCATGTGTCCCCACAGGAAATTGGACTGTGTCTTCCTAGTTCATAGGTCTAGGCTCAACCATTGAACCATGCTGTTCAGGCAATTACAACTATCTTTTCAAGTTTTACTTTTACAATATCAAAACAAATTACGCTCTCATCCCATAAAATCTATTTTCAAGTTTTCGTCAATGCTACTCTTTTCAGTGTGCTTAGAAGCCATTTCTTAGATATGGTGCTTCTGGCAGTAATGTCAAGCACCAACCACCATGCTTGGTAGCCTTTGTGCATTGATAGAACTTTTCCGAACATTTCACTTGTGGTTCAAAACAGGCCTGATGCTTTGACAGCCTCTTGAATTCATATTTAAACTTCTTATCAAAAGCCAGCATTGTTGCTGTGAATGGCACTGAACTCTGAGCAAGTCAAGCAAAAGAAATAAGTCTAGTACCTGTTTTGAAAGGCATTTTTTTCTAAGATTCTGTTTATGAAAGGTGATTCTTCTCTAACTATAACAGGAAAAAACATTAAGTAAAAATATGGATGATGTTCTGAAGAGAACATTTTCAAGGTCACATCTGTTCAGTATATTATAAAAGACTGAATCAAGATGTAGATTTAAATTTGACAAACTGGAAGGAAATAGATCCTTTATTTAAAAACAAGTGTGTAAGGAGCATTCTGACAAGTAATTTCCCCTAACTTTATCCCACCCCAATCTTACCAAAGAATGCCAATACATTCCTAAATAAAAGATCAACATTTGACAAAGAACATCAGAAATCATAGAGTAAAATGGGCCCAGTTTTCTCATTAAAAAAAAAAAGATAAAGGTAACAATTACTGTTTTAAGCTGAATTGTATCATCAACCCCTTCAAAATAAAAATACCGCAAGCCATATTGAAATCCTAATCCTCAGTAACTCATAATTTGCCTATGTTTTAGGGATAAAATCTTAACAGAAGTAATTAATTTAAAACTGAGGTCATTAAGAGAGATCTCTAATTCAATTGGTCCTTATAAAAAAACAAAATTTAAAATAGACATGTACAGAGAGAGAAAGTCATGAAGACATAAAGAAATAATTACCATCTATAAAATAAAATGAGAGACCTGCCTGAAATAGATCCTTTCCTCATGGCTCTCAGAAGTAACCAACCTTGTCAACACTTGATCTCAGACTTCTAGTTTCCAGAGACATGAGAAAATGTGTTTCTGTTATTAAAGCCATCCCATCTGTGATACTTTATTATAATAACCCTAGGAAAATAATTCAATCATTATAAAGAAATTTACTCTAGAACTAGATAGCAGATAAATTTGTATTGTTTTTCCTGATTGTCATCATTGTCTATTACCATTATCCTATATAATAAAAGCCCAGCAACTGAATGGCAACAGCGGCCCCTCACTCCAGTTGGCCCCACCCCTGATTGGCCTCCATTGGGGTGGGCTGACTGGACCCCACCAATGCACGAATTCATGCACCAGGCTTCTAGTTATCAAATAAATGCATATTTTAAATGTGCACACAGACACTGTATGAGAGTAAATATACATTCAGAGACATAGTTCCATTTTTTGGGTGGTATACATATGTGTGTATGCATATGTGGTATACATATACATGTATGTGTATATCATATATAATAAAGAGGTAATATGCAAATTTACCATCACTCCAACACACAAGATGGTCAACCCCATGTGGTCAAAGATGGCCACCACAAGATGGTCTGTAGGGGAGGGGAGTTGTGGGTGATCAGGCCAGCAGGAGAGAGCAGTTGGGAGGGACCAGGCCTGCAAGGGAAGGCAGTTGGGAGGGATCAGGCCACCAGGGGAGGGCAGTTTGGGGCAACCAGGCCAGCAGGGTAGGGCAGTTGGGAGATGATCAGGCTGGCAGGCAGAAGCAGTTAGGAGCAATCAGGTAGACAGGTAGGTGAGCAGTTTGGAGTGAATAATCCCAGATTGTGAGAGGGATATCTGACTGCCACAGGGATCAGGACTAAACCGGCAGTCGGACATCCTCCTAGGGGTCCCAAATTGGAGAGGGTGCAGTCTGGGCTGAGGGACACCCCCCACAAACTCCCTCCCGCCCCCATGCATAAATTTAGTGCACCGGACCCCTAGTATATTACATATTTGTATTTGTGTATATCTGACAAAACTATATTCATGCATGAAATAAAATTAAAAAGCATGTCCAATTTAATTGCTTCTTGACTTCTAACTATATAACATAGGAATTTAATTCCCATTTAAAAGGCTTTTCTCCCTAGTCATTTCTGGTAGTCCTTAGGGAAATTTCATGTATAATTACAAATACTATTTTCATTTTTCCTATCTTCCTTGCATTTTGATCCCCTGTGTAATGTTGGCTACTTACAAAGTCATTTGAAACCTGGCATTGCCACTTTCACTGTTCTTGCTAAGATAAATGGTATACACTCATCTTTCCTTTCTGTGCAAAAATTTAGGACTGTCAGTCTGTCCCTCATACTTCCCCATTTGCCTGTGGCCTATTCTCATGACAGGAATTAATTAGGGTCTGATCATCTAACTCCTTTCTTACAGGAACTCAGAAATATTCTATACAGAAGAGATGTCAAGTTGACTCCAGTGTTCAAGTGACTGTTTACTTACCTGTATTTTCCAGAGTATAAGACAACTGGGCTTATAAGATGACCCCCAACTTTTCCATTTAGATATAGAGTTTGGGATATACTTGCCATATAAGACTACCCCTCTTCCAATGCACAACAAATAAAAATTTAAAAAAAATCAGATTTGCGGGGGCTGGGGGGGAGCAGATTTGATACAGGGTAGGCCAGATGGGTGAAAGAGACATGTTTTTCTGGGCGCGCCACTCTATCTCTTTTTCCATACCTCGAGCGTCCAAGATGCCTGCAGCTTGCTCTGCCCTTCACTTAACACCTTCCCTGTGAGGCGCCCCCTCACCGGGTCATCTGGACCGCGTTAAGTCACTTCTTTCCACAAATCCTGGTGAGTGGATTTTCTTCTACCGTATTTCTACAGTTGCCGCTCTTGCTGCTTTCATACGGTCACCTCATAGGGCGGGGATGTGGCCAAGGAGGCCGTTTTTGAGCTCTTCCCAGCATATGCAGATTCTCCAGTCCAGCTTGGAAGTCTCATCAGACACCCTGTAAGAGGACACGTGGCGTGTAAGATGACCCCCAACTTTTGAGAAGACTTCCCTGGGTTAAAAAGTCATCTTATATGCTGGAAAATAGGGTATCTCTTCCTTGCAGGTTCTATTTCCTTTAAAAACATTTTGATATATAGATCCTTGAGGTATAAATACCCACAAGTTCTGACCTACCTGGATTATTTTTCCTTGGAAATTATTATTTTGGGTACAACCCGAAGTCCTATCATATGCCTTTCTGTGTATGCATCCTTCTACTACATAAATTGCCAATCTGAGGGACAGTTTTATATATTACACATAACATATTAATAATATAAAACTAGAAGCTCGTATCTACACTCATAGTGTTTATAAATAAATTGAAAATAATTAAGCCTTTATACCTAACAGAAAGGTGCTTTAGTATTTCAGATAAGTTATAAATATTATTACTGATTGGGCTGTTTTATCATATTGTCAAAATGACATAATTAGGCACACTTGGAACACAGTTGAAATTATTTAATAATTATCTCTTGGAATGAGAAAACAAATAATTTACATGTCATACCTATAAAACTAGTGTCAAATTTTAGGTATTTAAATAGTATATACAATTGATAGCCAAATGAAGATGATTATAACACAACTTTATTTTCTTGTGCACAGCTAATAGACTGTACTGAGGCAATTTCCCTGGTGTGGCAAATAATTTTTCACTCTTCTGATTGAAACAAAATTTAATTTGTAGTTTCACTAAACTATAGTTTTCTCATATTTCCACCAGCTCTCCTCCATTTGCATGGATAGTCAAGAAACTGCTGCATTATAATTGTAAAAAAAAAAAAAATTCAGCTCAAGCCCAAATCAATGTATTTAAATAAGTTCTGCCTCACATGGGTGGACAGGTGAAGTATCTATTTATTAGTAGTCAAGAAGTATAAATCAAAAAGGTGTTTAAATCCCAAAATCCCTTACTTACCTAAGGCGTTTCTTTGTTGATGGCCACTTTCCTACTCAGTAGACTGTTTTAACATGCTAACATGCTTATTGTGTGAAATCTTGACAGGTTTATGGCACTAATCCCATAAATTTGCAAGGCTTTCATTTATCTTGATTCAAATTGTTTTCCACTATCTGCATTAATTGGAAGGTGTCCTTCCATGTAAATTAGACTTTGGTCAGAACCATTTTGAAAAGGGAGATTTTATAAAATAAATAGTAAAAACTTTGCTCCCAGTGATAGACAAAAAAAAAAAAAAGCCCAAGTTATTTTTATATAGTTTATAATTTAATTATAAGTAAAGATTTTGCTTTCAAAATGTCAATTCTCTCTGAAGAGAATAAGTTTAAAACTTGTGTTTATCACATACATACTTGTCTAAAGTATAATTGAGCATTTGATGCCTGATCAATTATCAACATTGTCATGAGATGCCATATATGATAAGATAGAAAGACTGCTGATTACTTTCTAATGGTGTAAATCGTTTGGGACATATTTTGTCTATAATCCTTCAGCCTTAAATAGGTAATGTGTATAGCTTTACATGGCCCAGTTCTTATTTTACAGAATGCAATAAGTATTTGTCTTGTATGTTATTTGGTAAACACAAAAGTGGTTGAGCCAGGTCATTGTTTCTTTAAAAAAACAACAGTGAACCCGAAATGCATCATTAGGACAGCCATGATAACTGTATGGTCTTCAAACAGTTCTTCTATTTACACATTTTAGGGAAGTGATGTGGCAGGGATTTTTACAAGTAGCCAAAAGAATATAAAGCACCATTCTGAGACACACTGTAGGACATCATGTCCTGTAATGAAATATGTGTTATGAAACTTATTGAGCTGGAAATATTTTTATCATGCTTTATCTTCGTGGAGGGTAATCAAGGATCCTCCTAGAGTAGAATGAAAAGGCTCTCTAAAAATCCTAGTTATAGAAAAAGGCCTGTGACTTACAGAAAAATCAGCTTAACCTCTGGTCTTATACCTATCACCAAAGCTATATTGATATCAGTGTCCTTTTGTACTTTTTTTTCTAGCTGAAAGTTGTATTTTTTAAATTGAAATTTTCACTTCAAGGATATCTAAAAATCCCAGAGAAATATGGACACAAAGAAGCAAACAGAAACATGACAAAGTTTACTGGTGATAAGTACATACAAGTGGTCTCTAATGCTGTGTGTCCTTAAAAGTGCATAAAATCTTAAATTCTTTAGTGGAAGATCTTATTCTGTATACATATTCTAATATTTGAATACAATCAAGGATAAAGTTGTGTTTCTACATTACATAAAATGTATTAATATATTGAGCTACCAGAATGTCACTTAAAGTATTCCCTTACAAGGGAGTTCAACAAGACTCAAAACAGACCCAGTCAGTTTATTTATTTTTTTAATATATTTTATTGATTTTTTATAGAGAGGAAGGGAGAGGGTTAGAGAGTTGGAGTCATAGATGAAAGAGAGACATCGATCAGCTGCCTCCTACACACCTCCTACTGGGGATGTGCCCACAACCATGGTACATGCCCTTGACCGGAATAGAACCTGGGACCCTTCAGTCTTCAGGCCGACACTCTATTCACTGAGCCAAACCAGTTTCAGCCCCAGTTTCTTGAGTGCTTTTAGCATTTTTCAATGAATTTGAAAGACAGAAGGAAAAAAATACAAATAAAAATCACTTAATCAAATAAATGATATGAACAAAAAGATAAGATTCTCCTAAGAGAACATAATGAAGGAATCTCAGTGAGTCTTGAGAGCTGAGAAAATTTTCTTAGAATATGACATTGTAGTAAGAAAGAACTAGGATAGGTGTGGTAGCCAGTTCAGTCCAGAGAGAAAAATGGATGGGTAAAACTGGTTGTTTTAGATTTTTGAAGAAATTTATCATTAAAAAAATGTATTGATAGATCAGGACTTTAGTCCAAATTTCCAAAAATGTTAATACTTTAATATAATTTACATATGCAAACTTCTACTGATACCATCTGCTAAAGAAACCCCGACTGTGAGCAATATGGAGGTGGGCATGTAGCATTAAAGTGTGGATTTCCCATTGTCTAATTCTAATATGTCTTGTTAATGTTCTAGTCATGAGTATAAATTATAAGTACACTGAAACCTAGATTGTTTGGTGATACAATAATCCATGAATGTTACATTTCAAGTCCTTGTGAAATATATAATAGAATTTAAAACCCATTTCAAGGCAAGCAGTCCTCACTATTTAAATTATATATATATATATATAGAAAGATCTCATATTCCCAAAAATTTGAATTGTGCCACATAACTTGAATTGAGACACAAAAAAGAAAGATTTTACTATAATAGGAAACTACATTCTTCCCTAAGAGAACATCTTTCTGGAAGGTTAAATGTCAGATACATGAGTAAGATATGTATGGTTTTTGAGTAAGGCGAGTTAGACTTGGAAATAACTCCTAAAACTAGTTTGTTTCTGTATAGAATGGTAACACATACAAAACAACTACTCTTTTATTTTAAATATATTTTTATTGATTTTTTACAGAGAGGCAGGGAGAGGGACAGAGAGCTAGAAACATGGATGAGAGAGAAACATTGATCAGCTGCCTTCTGCACACCCCCCACTGGGGATGTGCCCGCAACCAAGGTACAGGCCCTTGACCGGAATCGAATCTGGGACCTTTCAGTCCGCAGGGTGACGCTCTGTCCACTGAGCCAAACCAGTTTTGGCCAAAACTTCTCTTATATTCTATCCTTCATGCCATGATTATGAATATAAATAAATAGTCTTCCTTTTAATAAGTTTGAAGCTCAATTATACAATTTCATATATACTTTTAATATTGCATTCGTGGACTATTTGATTACCATATCTCTCTGGGTCTCAGTTTCTTCATAAAATAATAATCATGACTGGCAGAGCATGCCTAGTTCAAGGCATATTGGAATTTGTGATGGAAAATTTATTATTTAAATTTACATCCCTTTCTAATTTCTCTTCAAACAATCCTTATATTTGAGAAATGTAAATGACAGGAATCAATAGATTTATTAAAATAGATTATATTTTTTATTAAAAATAAAAATAATGTCCATGCCCTGACCTGTTTGGCTAAGAGGATAGAGAATTGCCCTGAGGACTCAAAGGTCCCAGTTTTGATTCTGGTCAAGGGCATGTACCTTGGTTTTGGGCACATACCCAGTAGGGAGTGTGCAGGAGGCAGCTGATCAATGTTTCTCTTTCATCAATATTTGTAACTCTCTATACTTCTCCCTTTCTTTCTGTAAAAAAATCAATAATACATACTAAAAAAGATATAATGTTCATATGAACCTAGTTTAAAGCTTATAGTAAGCACTTAGAAATAATCATTTGGGGAAACCAGGTTTAAAAAACTAAGCAAAATCTGCCGAAACTGGTTTGGCTCAGTGGATAGAGTGTCTGCCTGTGGACTGAAAGGTCCCAGGTTCTATTCCGGTCAAGGGCATGTACCTTAATTGCGGGCGCAACCCCCGTAGGGGGTGTGCAGGAAACAGCGGATCAATATCTCTCTCTCATCGATGTTTCTAACTCTCTATCCCTCTCCCTTCCTCTCTGTAAGAAATCAATATAATATATATATATAAAAAAAGCTAAGCAAAATCTGATGTGAATGATTACAGAAAGCACTAAATAATGGCTGAGAATAAGATTTCCCTTTAGCTGTTTCCATTAATGGAGGAAAAGAAACTGAACAAGTAAGATAGGGAAGAACATAGCGGTTAGAATAAATCATATATATGAGTGAATTTTGTTGTTTGTTTAATTCTGTTCTTATATTTTCTTATTTTTTTTCTTTTTCTTTTAGAACTCTACATACCATTATGTAATGCATTTTTAATTATTTACAAAAATATAATCTATCCAATAATTAGGGTAATATGCAAATTAGTTGGAACACCATCACAATAAAGACTGAACAGCAGACTGTGCGCAAAGCAGGTGCAAGTGAGCAGGGACTGGGACTTGCAGTGTTGGGGATGGGGGCGGGGACCTGCAGCATTGGGGATGCGATGGCCACTGCCATTTGCCCAGGGCTGGCCTGGGGCTCAGGGAATGAAGGCTGGGTGGGGTTCAGGCAAGATGCAATGGCTGTGAGAGCCAAAGCTCAAGCAGCCTCACAGCTGACAGAGGCAGCAGCAGTAAGGTAGTGCCTTTCCCTGATCAACCAGTTGCTCCACCAGAGGGAGGCCATACTGCAGCTTAGGCCATCCCCTGAGGGCTCCTAGACTGTTAGAAGAAGAAGGCTGGGCTGAGGGACCACCCTCCCCCACCACACACACACACAAACACACACACACACACACACACACACAGAGTGCATAAATTTCATGCACTGGGTCTCTGATTTTTATATTAACAGGAGATTCTGTATCTCTCTCTCTAGGTAGAAGGAGGGGTTATTTCTTCATAGATTTATTGGCACCAAGGCCAGGATGCTTTGGGAAGAATCTAACTAACTAGTCTTGAGAAGTTGCTTAGTAAAGCTGAAGTGAAAAATAAGAGTCTTTACCTCCACTAAGTGTCCTTATTTCTCTACCATTCTCTTTTGAAGTTCTTACTATCAGAATTTTTGCAGAATACCACTGTAGCCTAACTGGGGCATGTCATTAAGGTCTTTAAGAATAAGTTATATAAGGCTAATTTTTTGGAATATATCTTACATACACTTCACTCAATGATTATAGATTTGGAAGGAAGGAAGGAAGGAAGGAAGGAAGGAAGGAAGGAAGGAAGGAAGGAAGGGAAGAAGGAAGGAAGAGTTCAGAGGCATTTAAAATTAACTCATATGCTAGTCTTTATTAATTGTTGTTATACTAGATACTGAAAAATCTCAGTGTATTGTAATAGAAATTTATGTTTTGCTCTTAAGATCATCCCTCAGGTGGGGTTTTCCAAGTAAGCAGCCAAGTTCCTCTATAGTCTCAATCAATAGTTGGCAAACTCATTAGTCAACAGAACCAAATATCAACAGTACAACAGTTGAAATTTCTTTTGAGATTCAAATTTTTGTAACTTAAATTTATTCCAATGCCACTTCTTCAAAATAGACTCCCCCCGGCTGTGGTATTTTGTCGAAGAGCCACACTCAAGGGGCCAAAGAGCTGCATGTGGCTAGAGAGCCACAGTTTTCTGACCACTGTTCTAAATCAAAACCAAAGGATTTCTTCAATTTGAAACCCCATCAGCCTGTAGTGATGGACCTTCATCTATACCTAGCTGGAGGAGAAGAAAGAGCAAGTCAACAACCTGTCCCATAAATGTCATTTTAAACAAGTGGCACACTACTAACATCCCATCTGACTGGTGAGAGTTAATCACCTACACAACTGAGTTAACGTGAACAGGGAATGCAGTTCCAGGATGGTCAGCCACTTCTGTGACAGTTATATCACAGTTTCCACCATAAATTTGGTAGACAGCTATGCAGTTCTACATCATGTTCTTTTCATTTGAGATTCTCAGCAGGAGGCTGAAAATGTAGGCAGATCTCCAAAATATTGTCTGTCATACTAGTAAAAGTAAAAATTCATCTACCTTTACTAATTCAATAATGATGCAAAGTTATTTTATAATTCTATTCTTCTTTTTGTTTGGATTAGGATTAAAAGGTGCAACTGCAGGTGGCAGTCACAAAGTGTTTTCTGTGTTTGGAGGTGTACCATTTTTAACATCCTAGGCAGATACTTATATCATCTTATTGCTTTGGCCCTAAAAAAGGGATGTATTAGAAATTTCAAAGACTTTCACATAAGTAATCTACAATGAAAGTAGATAGTAATTGATATGAACAAAATAATTAGATGGATTACTTTTAGAACATAATTTGATTAATCACCCATATGAAATTAAGTTATCATTTACCAATTAATGTCAATGAATATTTTATAAGAAAGTGTAATATTTTAAAAAGTTAAAAATAGTAACATCTTTATATATGTCATACTGAAATATTTTGGCATTAAATATATATTGCTACTGGCTAATTTTTCATGTGGTTTATGTATTCCTTCCATATATTTTTTCTTCTATATTCAAAAATAAATTATAGAAGAGGTAAGATATAGAAAGCAAAGCTAATTAGAAGAGATGTTTGGGAAGTGGAAAGACAGGAGACTTCTTTATTGCCCATCAACAAGGGAAGGTTTGAATAAATAATGGCATAGCCAGGCAGAGTACTGCTGTGTATCTTTAAACAGTAATAACTGAGGACACTAAGTACTACTTCAGACATGTATTCAAACAAAATATTTCAGACATGTATTCAAACAAAAATGTGAAGTGTGTAGCATTGCATATATAGTACAATTCAGCATAAAGAGGGTGAATGATGAATAAGAATATAGATTAATATGTTTTTCCCTATTTATTCTCATCTTAGGTTCTATTAAGTGTCATTGCTCAATTCTAAAAATATCTCTCTACAGTTAGAAAGTCTGGTGTTTCTTGTATAATTCTTCCCAGCATATTGCCATTTTAATATCTGATTTCTCATCTTTATTTCTACACAGTCCCTCTCCTCACTTGTCTATTTCTGTTCACAGTGTTCTCTTAGCCCTTATCACAAAATCTTAGAATGGTACTTAACTCTTTTCCACACTCAATATACATGAGTGATCAGTGCTCATAAATTATTTCTTATATATTCTTCAATGTCATCTTTACTGATGCTTTCCAAGTTTCGGTCCTTCTTGCCACCTAGATGATTCTTGGGATTAATTTTCATATTTTTAGGCTTGTCTAAATTTAACCTCTTGTATTTTAAACAGATTATCTAAAATATGGTTTTGAAAATTATGATCATTCTCATCCTAAAATTTATGACTACCTTAAAAGAATAACACATTAAAACACTTTTTATCAGATATTTTACTTATTAAGATTCAGAATTTTGGTTATGTTTTCATACTAAATCTGTTTTTGTGTTCAAAAGTACATGACATATCTATTTGTATCTTTGAACAAATATCTAATATACAAGCATCAATATAGAGATAAATTTTATAAATATTATATAGTTATAAAAGTAGCACATTATCAAATCATATCTTATTTATAAAAGATTTTAATTTTGAATATCAAGTGAATAAATTAATTCTATACCACTCTAAAAGTTTTGAATACCTACTATTCAAGGTGCAATAATAGACACTATTGGGAATACAAAAATTATTTAGACATAGTCTATCTGTAAATGGTTAATGAATGGGCCAAATCTTTTCACAGACCTTTAGTTGAAATAGAATGAGGTAACATATGATGCAGCTAAGTTGTTTGGGACATAGTAGATGTACAATAAATGATTAATATAACATGCCTAATGTTGCAAGCCAAAGTAGCTAGGAAAATTTTAGGGTCATTAATAGAGTGGGGTTTCAATAAGGGGAGAGGGCACATTTATGAGATCATATAAAACTTCAAATAGTAGTGCTTGTTCTCTTCTAAGAAATACACTTTAAATTTATTTGCAAATTAATGTTTTCTTTTTCAGTAGTAAACTTCGTATTTCTTAACTCTCAAATATATTTCTTAACACATTAAACAAAGCAGTATGAAACAGAAGTTGTAATTCTCCACAGAAATAATATAACTTCCAAGTTACCAATGTATTGGTATTATGCCAAAGAAAAAAATAAGCCAAAAAAGTTAAAGTTGCAAGAAAGACATTCATATCCATTCATAGGGAGAAAGTTTGATCTCAATCTTCTCAAAATGAAAGAGAAGGGAGTTTCTAAGCACTGAGGTGAATTAGTGGAAAAGTACTAGATGTTGGGAGGAAATTAGACAATATGAGTTGTCCATCAGCTTTTATTAATTGGCACTTATAAAAGTTACAATCTTACTTTCCCAAATCCATAGGGAGACATGGGGGTAGGGTTTCTCTTTCTTGTTGATTATATTTAAAAGGAGATGTCTTCCAGATCCCCAACAAAAGATATTTCAAGGCTGTATACCTAGCAAGAAGCTGGGAGAAGATTTGATTCTCAAATGGGTAGAGAAAGAATTTATAATTGAAAGTTTTCTACAGTAAATGCTCTAAGAAAAGAAAAGTCAGGGACCAGCCGTCACAAAGAAACATTTAGTCAAGTACAGGGGAATGTTAGGAACATCGTGATTGTTTACTGAGTCAAAGGTAAAAAGCTCATTTATGATTTGGAGGATGAACTGTTAAAATTGAGTAAAATGATTAAACATTTACTCAGATGAATGTATTTGCTATAATGAAGGACTAATACGCAAGAAATAATATAGGAATACATTTTATAAAATTATATAACATACTAGAGGCCCAGCGCAGGAAATCTTGCATGGGTATGATCTCTAGGCCTATTCTGTGATCAGAGCCATTTTCTCTGGCAGCCAGCCCTGCCCCCTGCTGCCACCCATTTTGGTTCCCTGTTTACCATCCAGTGATGGGAGCCTGATGGCCGGGGAAGGGACCAAGAAGTCGGCCATTCCCACTGGCTTGCTGGCCCCATACCACCACAGGTCACCCTCTGTGTGTGGTGTGACTGGTGAGGTGGAGGCCTTGGTCTGACACCACCTGCATCCCCTGCCACCCACTCCAGGTCCCTGTTCATCATCGGCAGCAATCAGAGCCTGGAGGCTGGAGCGAGAGACTAAGAGGTCAGCCCATTCTGCTGCTCACCAGTCCCATCCCGCTGCCACACACCCCCGTTTGCAATTCCCCCACCCAATGATGGGAGCCTTATGGCCTGGAGGGATCTAGAGATCAGTTGTTCCTGCCCACTAGCTGACCCCATTCCTGCCTCAAGTTGCCCTCTGTGTGTGGGGCGACCAGCAGTGCAGGGGCCTTGGCATGGCTCCGCTCACATTCTCCACCACCTGCCCTAGGTCCCCATTCACCACTGGCGATCAGAGTCTGCCAGCTGGGAAAAGAGGGGTTCAGTGCACCTCATAGTGACTGGTCAAGCGGTCATTCTGACGTTCTGCTGTTATGGTTGTTGGGATTTTATTATATAGGATTATATAATTATAAAAGTAGCACAATATCAAATAATGTAACTATCTTTTTTGCTCTGTATCCGAAAGCAAAACTGTTTTTCATTATGCAAGACTGGTATTTTGGTAAAAGAATAATTGCTCTCACAAAATTTAGGAAAACTTCAGTTACATTACATTATGTAGGCATAAGCTAAGTTGCTACATGAAACAAAGATTCTCTCAAAGTTCAAAGTTTGCAGTTGTTTGTACCTTGTTGAAAAGTGGGAAAATAGTTATAGAAAACATGCTAAAAGTCAGTTAGAAGTCCAAAAGTGAATTGCATTATTAACATAAATATAATGGTATCCTTAAGCTCTTTGTGGGATTGTATTTTTAAATTATTCCAAATTATTTAGTAATCACATACCCTTTCATTGTGCAAAGATGTCAGAGACTGATAATGATAAATGATGACACATTCAGTTATTCAGTAGATAATAATGTCCTATCTCAAATGAATAGATTTACCTGCTAGTGATTTTTTTGTTCATTCTTTATAAAACTGAGCTGCTAAAATAGTCTCTGTGCTGCTACCACAGTTACCAAATGCTTCTTCTGAATCCCAATGATGGCAGAGGCTCATAACACTCTATTGATACCAGGTGTAACTATAATCTTAAGGTAATGATTTAAGTTTTCAATTCAAAGTAGAAATCACCCTATTTTTCAATAATACATTATTTTTTATCTTAAGTATACTCTTGGGTCATTGAAAGATAGTCAAGATATTAGTGCTGAAAAAGGAACAATACCAAGTTGATTCTAATTCTCTTTCATTTGACTGCATTTAACAACTAATCTCTTTGGTAAAATATCTTTATAATCCAATTCAATATAAAATCAGAAGTTGAATAGTATGAATTTTTTGCAGTTATCTGACTACTTTTCTGTTTAGAGTTCAAAACTCTAAGGAGAATTCTCTGAACAAATCAGTGGGAATTATCTTTCTTGACTCTAACTCCTCTGTACTGTTTATAATCCCACTTAAACATTGGATTTTTTAAAACTTTACAGATTTATTTTCTCTATTAAATAATAAGCAAGATAGAGGTACTAGTATTATGTCATGTTACATGATTGTATTGTTTTATTACTTATTTTGTTATTAAAACTTTGTTAGGAGTTGCTGTCAATAAACTGTATATTCATTGTGTAGAAATAATACTTTAGCAAAATTTTTCTTATATCCTATATTTTACCTTTTATATTTATGAACTTAATTTTATAAATAGACAAATAATCTATGAATAGACAAAATATATCATAGTGCTGCCTCCTAGAAGTTGCCCACTACTTGTTGAATGAATGGGTGAGTTGGCTAAAATGGCTAAATTAAATCAGTCCATTTTAGAAGTAGTAATTTTTTTTATTAAATACAGGGTTACTTTAAAATATTTAATAAAAGATCAGTATCTCACTAGCTGCTTATTCTTTGTTGCTGTTAAAAAGTATGTAATTATTTTTCAAATGTTTTAAGGAAATTAAATGCAAATTGAGTAGGAAATGCCAAGCAATGGTGTCTTTCCTATTTTCAAAAACGACTTCAGAATTACCTGGTTTTGAACCATATCCAAATGACATGATATGTGGGAGCTCCTTTCCACATCCCGTGTGGTTCAGGGTTCCCGGTTCAGGGTTTGGGTTCTGAAGGAGGCCTCACGCAAACAAAATGAGAGACTAGAAAACATTAATTTGGCGATATTGGGGGGCCAGGCGGGAGCCTTCCTCTAGTGGAAAGGACTGCCACTTGCTCTGACCTTTTTCTCCCTTTTATTAAGGATTTGGGACACACCCCTAGCCTTTAGGCAGGAAATAACAAAAACAGAAATTAATATGAAACAAGCAGGTAGAGGCTGCTTCAGCTAACAATGTTTTCATCTAAAAAGTGAGAAATTAGCTCTGACCTTTCAGAGCAGTTAAGGTTGACCAGCCTTCTGGCCTCCTCTTTATATCCATTTAGTGAGAACAATGTTTGGTTTCAGACATCTCCCCCGTTTTCTTTCCTCTAAAAAATCTTGCATCTGCAGACTAGAAATAGATGTTAGGAACAAAAAATAAGACAAGGAAGAATGGCTATGCTAAGAGGCAAATGAATAAGTCTATAGTATCTTTCTTTCTGGACCAACAGTACTTTGAGTCCCAGTTTCAATGTCCAACAGCTTTTTGAGTGTCCATGTTAGCAATGATATTTCAGTTCTGGATGGTGGCAATGCAGGTCCGACCTTCTCTGGTTTGGTCCTGGGCAACCTGCATTGATGCACAGCTGCTGACTGTTAGGATGGCAAGGTGTCCTCAGCATCTTCCATCTCTGGAATGTTTCTCCTCTCATCTTCATAGCTGGAGCATTCTCTGTTGTAGGAATTCACATGGTCTTGGAGCTGTTTTTCTGAAATATATAAACATTCTCAACCAAAAGTTAGTAAAGGAATTTTTTTCTACAAATTTGACTTTGGATCCTTTTTATTTTTGCCCAAATGATTTTCCTTTGGCTTATGTTAATACTATGTATGTTTTTCATGAGTGTCTTGCTGTTAAGTAAAAAAAAAAAAAATTTCTAGATGTAATTTGCTTACAGGATACTTTTCCTTACATAATATTACTGTATTATCCCCCCCTTTTTGATTTAATTATGAGGCTTTTGGAAAATTTTTATAATGCAAATATGACTGCTTTATGTTTATTGCATGTTAAGTAATTTTACCATGCAATGAACTACCAATAGAAATTTAAGTTAATACTTTAGGAACAACTTTTTTCCAATACAATTAAATTTACTTGAAGATTCACCTATTTCAATTAACCAATTATATTAATTTGAAAATTTAACTACTATTTTATTGTTAAATTTAATATTCTAATATCAATCTTAGTTTTATCCTGTAAATATTAGTGGAAAGGGTTATTTGCATTCTTGAGAAGGCCCTGAGCATTCCTGGTGTTAAGTTGGATTTAGAATATAGGGCAGCTGTCAGCCAAGTCTGTCTGTTGCTGGAGTCCCAATCTGAGCTGCACCAAATCTTTGTCTGTCATCTGTGTCCCGAATGGAGCTGGGCCAAGTCTCTGTCTTGTCACCTGGGTCCCGCTTGGAGCTGGGCATGGGAAGTGAAGCAGCCATGGGGCAGGAGACCTCTCTCAGAAGGGGCGAAAGTTCAAGCCCCTGCAATGTTGGGGGGTGAGGATCTGTGCCTCACCTCTATTGATCCCCAAGTTTTCTCCTGATGGCCCCTCCGCGACTGTGCCTGTCTTAGGTTGTTCCTCCTCTGAGAAATCTTACCCGTCTCTGTCTAACCAGCCATCCTCCCGGGGCCAAGCAGGTTAATGTGAGGTTCAGTTCCGTCTCCTTGGTAGCCCATGCCCTTGTGGCCTCCACGCCCTGTACCTGCCTTGGGATCCCTTCGCCTGCTGGCAGGGTCCCAGCACTGATCACATACCTTGGGGAACCCAGGTTCCTTCTCCAGGAAGGGCCCACCTCACATCACTGGGTGAGAGACAGATTCATGGTACCATCCAACACGAGGCTTCAACCTGAGCATGAACAGAAAGCTCAGGCGACAGCTGTGGGAGGGTCCCTCTTGGCAAAAAGAACAAGAAAAGCCAATATAGAATGTTCAAGTTTTTTCTCACTGCCTTAATTCCTTTTATGATATTTTTTTAAAATTGCTATCAAATATTCAGAGAATTAGATTGTATGTTTGTTTGGGATATTTGTCAAAAAAATTATAATGACATTGTAGAATAATATTATGTAAGGATATTCTTTGTTCTAGGCCATGGCAATTCAATTTCAAACTGGCTATCAATTTCTTTTTTGTATAGACAAGGTCTTAGTTACTTTATTAGAATACTTAATCAAATTGCTTACAAAAACATTGGCTCTTTATTTAGTTGAAAACCTTGATTTTTATTTAAAAAGCTAATTTATTAATTAAAGTAGGTATCTTAATTTAAAAAGCAAAGCAAATTTAGTAAATGTTATGTCTGATTCACAAGCCACAAATGTTGCCCCGTCTCTACCTTAAGAATACAGGCAGCTAGGGGCTTTTTGTCATTTTAAATTCTAATATTGGAATTTTAAGAAATATTTAGTTACTTAATTTTGCCTTTCTTAGAGACCAAAACCTTCATAACATTTAAAATATAGTTGTTAATTATTATTTGATAAAGTTTTCCATACAATTTCAAGTATATTAGATTGGTTAAATTAAAAAAAAAAATTCCTAAGAGAGAACAAATTTCTTGTATTACTCCAGGCCCATGGAGCTTCCCAAGAATCATCTCTGTTAAAGCCTTGAAATTTTAACATGGAAAAACCATCAAATATATATATATATATATATACATTCATATATGACTTAAATATTATAACATTTTTATAATTATCTTAAGATATAAATTATATCTTTAAACTTTTTATATTAAAAGTTTTCAGTTGGGAATCACAGAATTAATCCTTTTTTATTAGACCAATAAACAACGTATTTTGAATTCCTAATTACTAGAGAAATTTTACTTTATTTTCTCCCAATTTAATTTACATTTAGCTGAAAAACCTTGATTCATAACACAAAATCTTCTCCTTTTGGTCCTTTATGCCATTTTTCTTAAAAAATAAAGACCAGTTCTGAATTTTTCTTTTTCTGCAGCTTTTGCGGAGAGATTCCAGCTTAAAACCCTGTCTAATATGTCCAAAAAGGTGGACAATTATGCGCATTTTTTTTAAGCAGGGCTTCTCTCCTCACGAGTACAGAAATTCCAGACACATCTCTAAATTTTTAAAACTTTTTCATGGCGAGAAAGGAGACTTTAGATTACTATATTGGGAAAGTGGGCTTTCACACTGGATTGCCACAGTGTCTCTTCCTCCACATCCTGTTTGCTTCAGGGGAAAGCATCAGTAACAGATCTGGCCTAATTTCTTTTCATGCTTAAAAGATAAAGACAGATCTTAATTTTTTTCTTTCTTTTTCGCTTTCCGAAGTAATAACTAGCACCTAATTTGGCCAAGATTTGCATTTCCCTGTGAGTTCTCTTAAAAATTTTAAATGAAACCTTCAGTAATCTTATTGCAGGAGAGCAGATAGCCTTGCCCTCTCCTGCCACCTTTGAATTTCTCCACACCAGAGGCGGTTTCAGCAGTGGAGTTTCCCTTATTACAGATTTCAGATTCCAAATGCAAACTAAGATTTTAATTTGAACAAGAAACCACATTATTTAAGCATGCAAACCAAAAGTCTATAATAAAGTTTACTTTATATTTATAACCAAATTCTTCCCCATTAGCCTGGCTGCAAAAGACATTCCCACCTTACTTACAGATCTCAACTCTGTAGTTAATCTGTGGGCTTTGCGTAAGTTGAATTCCCCTCACCTTTTCCTAGGTGAATCTTCCCTCACCATTTTCCTTGGTGAATTTTCCTTCCTTTGCTCTTAGGCGAATAATACCTTCTCTTCCAGAAGTCCCGCTGTCAAGCGCCAGATGTGGGCACCTCTTTCCGCATCCCACATGGTTCAGGGTTCCCGGTTCAGGGTTCAGGTTCTGAAGGAGGCCGCAGGCAAACGAAGAGTGAGACTAGAAAACATTAATTTGGTGACATTGGGGGGCCAGGCAGGAGCCTTCCTCTAGTGGAAAGGACTACCCCTTGCTCTGGCCCTTTTTTCCCTTTTATTAAGGCTTTGGGACACACCCCTAGCCTTTAGGCAGGAAATAACAAAAACAGAAATTAACATGAAACAAACAGGTAGATGCTGCTTCAGCTAACAATGTTTTCATCTAAACAGTGAGTAATTAGCTCTGACCTTTCAGAGCAGTTAAGGTTGACCAGCCCTCTGGCCTCCTGTTTACATCCATTTAGTGAGAACAATGTTTGGTTTCTGACAATGATACATATTTGACCAGTCTGGACCAGGAAAAATAAACAAAAACCAACTAAACTCTTGAGCTACTGAATGAAATGAATTTGCACCCAAAACTATAGATATAGCCTTAGCAGTGATTTTTAACTGCCATCCAATTGCAGGTTCTAGTAGATATATTTTGACCAGTGAAAATATATAAATATAAAGATTTATTTTCCTGGAGTACATGAAAAATCATTAGCTAAATCTACAGTAGACATAAGCAAAAATAAGATGTCTTATTTCAGTGATTCTAATTTCTTCATATACATATTTAAATCATATTTTAATAAGCCTCATGCCCAAGATCATTTTTTTCATCTGCTTTTTTGAAAATATATTTTTATTTATTTCAGAGAGGAAGGGATAGGGAGAGAAGAGATAGAAACATCAATGGCAATAAAAGATAATTATTGATTGGCTGCCTTCTGCAATGGGGATCAAGTCCATAACCCGGGCAGTGTCCTTGATTGGAATTGAACTGGGGGCCCTTCAGTCTATAGGTCAGCACTATATCCACTGAGCCAAACCAGCTAGGGCCCACGATCATCCTGTATAATAAAGGGGTATTATGCAAATTGACTGTCACTCTAACACACAAGGTCGCCACTCCATGTAGTGAAAGATGGCCACCCCCATGTGGACACAAGATGGCCACCACAAGATGGCTGGTTTCGGAAACCAAACATTGTTCTTACTAAATGAATGTAAACAGGAGGCCAGGAGGCTGGTCAACCTTAACTGCTCTGAAGAATCAGAGCTAATCACTCACTGTTTAGTTGAAACATTGTTGGCTGAAGCAACCTCTACCTGTTTATTTCATGTTAATTTCTGTTTTTGTTATTTCCTGCCTAAAGGCTAGGGGTGTGTCCCAAAGCCTTAATAAAAGGGAGAAAAAGGCCAAAGAAAGTGGCAGTCCTTTCCACCAGAGGAAGGCTCCCACCTGGCCCCCCAATATCACCAAATTAATATTTTCTAGTGTCTCATTTTGTTTGTGTGTGGCCTCCTTCAGAACCCGAATCCTGAACCGGGAACCCTGAACCATGTGGGACATTGAAAGGGACTCCCACAGGCTGGCAGAGGAAGGCAGTGTGGGTGATCAGGCCAGCAAGAGAGGGCAGTTTGGAGTGACCAGACTAGCAGGGAAGGACAATCAGGGGTGATAAGGCTGGCAAAGGAGGGCAGTTAAATGTCAATGAGCCTGACAAGAAAGTGGGTAGGGGGCGATCAAGCTAACAGGCAAAAGAAGTTAGGAGCAATCAGGCAGGCAGGCAGATGAGCAGTTGGGAGCCAACAGTCCTGGATTATGAGATTTATGAATGAGTAATTGGAGTAGATTGGAGAGGATGCAGGCTGGTCTGAGGGACACCCCTTCCCCATGTGCAAATTTCATGTAAAGGCCTCTAGTTTTTATTATAATTCTCAGATCATTCTATAGGTGCTCTTTACACTAACACTCTTAAAATAAACCTTTCTCTAATACAACATAACTTTTTTTTTAATGAATTTATTGTGGTGACATCTATATTATAAAATGCCTGTGGCTGTAACTTTGTAATGACCAATTACTGGACAGTGAACCACGGGGGGCCAGGTGAACCACTCATGGGGGTGGGGGAGGCTCATGGATGATGCAGCGTGGCCCACAGACCCTAAAGCAGCAAGGCTGGTGGCTAGTGGGTGGGTGGGACAGCAGGTGGGTGGGTGGGGCTGTGTGATTTTGTGTGTTTGGCTTCTAATTTGTTAATAAAACCATACAAGTTTCAAGTGCACAGTCCCATAACACACTGAAAGGAGTTCAGAGACAAGATAGGCAATCATGGAATAAAGGTGCAAACCTTTGGGAGAAGAAGATACACTCACAGAAGATGAGAATGTCACAAGATAAGAGGAAGAGGTAAACGTATATTTACAGAGAATAGAGGAATATTATAAGACAAAGGAATGAGGAAGAGGGGCGCAGTAGAAGGGCTTCAAACTTTGAAACTGATACCTTGCAAAACTGATACCCTAAACCTATTAGGATAGTGAGGGGTCATAAAATGAGGGAGGGGTCCAATTAGAAGGAAGCATGGATAGACAGAACTTTTAACCTTTAAAAACCTTAGACAAAGGGATTTGATTGGTTACCTTCTTGGGATTCCTTCCCTACATGGGAGCTTGCTACCAATAAATTTCCATGCTTTTTCTAACAAGTCCTTTTTAGTCTGTGAATTTTATTCTTCAAATTTTGTGAGACAAGAATCCACAAGGACAGTCTGCTTGCCAAACCCCAAGTTATAACATCATCTGTATACTGCTCTATGGGTTCACCACCCAAAGTCAAGTCTCATCCCCTTGCCTCTTCATTTTACCTTCAGACTCCTATTTCTCTGGCAAAACCATACTGTACAACATAATTTGTAACTGATGTAAAGCATTAAATATTTATTTATTTACTACTATACAAATATAAAAATTAAAAGATAGTTTCCAACAATTATGGATTACCATGCAGTCATTTAGTTATAAGAAATATTGAAAATATTAACTTTATTATCAAAGAGAAAAAACAAAATAATTTTTAAGTTTAGGTATTAAAAGTAAAAAAAAAAAATCCTTGTTATTTTGATGGGTTAATTCAGTTTCCTCTTTTTCAATATCTATATAGTTTTCTTGCATGGTTGGACTGAATCTTTTTCTAACTTTAGTAACTACCCCCAAATATCCATGGATCCAATAAACAGATAAAAAATATATACATATGTTGCTTCAGTTTTTTTTTCCTGGACACACTATTGGTACTGGGACACCTTTCTATTATATTTTCATTACTTCTTGTTATGATTCCAGACTGAATTAAGCCACAGTTTGAGCTTTCAGTTTGTGCAATGATGATGACACTATTCTGCAAATAATAGTCCCTTGTCTCTTTTTTAGTCATCTGTTACTGATAAAGCATGAACAACAAGATCATAAACATTCCTAATTAAACCATAAGACATGACAGGTTGTGAATTATGTTGTAATATTTCACACCTAGTATGTTGCTACACATGAGGCTGAGGGCTCTGAACTATCAATGCACCTAAGTGTGAATTAACATAGTGCAATTCATGCCCTGGAGTATCTCTCTTTGATTATGAAAGAGTGAGTTTGTTTGATAATAAAATATAATAATTTTATTTGGTGTTTCTACCTACTTTAATTGAATATATACAGTTTAAACAATATTAATTTTTTAGGAAAATATAGTTTTCAAATTTTTTAAGATAAACTATGAAATATAATATTTGAAAGAAAAGAAAAACACTATTGAAAATTACTTTTTCAGCACACTTTATAGCAAGCTGCTCACTTGTTATCTCAACATATCCCCTTTTGACAATGATTGATATAATTTTGTGAAAATTGTTTTAAAACCTTTGAGGGTAACTCTTTCCTGATGTCCATCATAATAAAATGCAGTTTGAATTATTCTATTTCACTCAATTATTACCTTCATGCTATAAGTGTAGGCCAAGTATAAAAATGCAGGGGGCAGGGGGTGTTGGTGGTGGTGATGGTTAAAAAGAAACACCATGGGAGCAGACGACTTTTAAAATATAACATAGTTAACATTTAGTAATTAATATAGCAATATATTTTGGCTACTATGATAGTGCTCTTTATTATGCATGTACTTTGAAATAGAATCACTAAAGACAGAATTATAGCTATATCATAGATCTGAACATTTTATCATTCCAGTGACTAGGCATAATCTGAACATTTTATCTTTCCAGTGGCTAGGCAACTGGACAACTGGATATTTAGCATATTAGGTTTTGTATCCCTATATAATAAAACCTAATATGCTAAATATCCAGTTGTCCAGTTGGCTGTTCAACCAATCAAAATGCAATATGCTAATGACATGCTAAAGCCACTCAACCACTCACTATGACATGCACTGACCACCAGGGGGCAGATAGTTAACTAGTCAACTGGTCACTCTGATGTGCACTGACCACCAGGGAGATGTTCCAACTGGTAGTTGAGCTTAAAAGGTTCCCTGATAGGAAATGCATTTCTTTTCTCTTGCTTTAAACTTCACCCTGGCTGGTTTGGCTCAGTGGATAGAGCTTCGGCCTGCAGATTGAGAGGTCCCAGGTTTGATTCCAGCCAAGGGCACATGCCTGGGTTGTGGGCTTCATCTCCAGTGAGGAGGGCGTGCAGGAGGCAGCCAGTCAATGATTCTCTCTCATCATTGATGTCTCTCTCTCTCTCTCTCTCTCTCTCTCTCTCTCTCTCTCTCTCTCTCTCTCTCCCTTCCCCTCTGAAGCAAATAAAACAATATATTAAAAAAAGTTTAAACTTCTTTCCTTTGACTTTTGATAGTTTCATTATAATATGTTTTGGAGAAGACACCTTTGGTGAAGGCATTTTTAGGTTGAATCTGTATGGGGACCTAGAAACTTCATGTACCTGCAAGTTTAGGAAGTTCAGCCATTATTTCTTTAAGGAATAATGACTGTTCACTCTGATGTGCATTTTCTCTCTTCCTCCTACTGAGACTCTCATAATACAAAGGGTGTTTTATTTGGTGAAATCCTTTCATTTCAATTTTGTGTTCCATTTGTGGTATGATGTTTCCTTGATTATTTTGTTTCTGATAGCCTTGTGTTAGTGCCTACATATTTTATGTAACAGGCATCCCTTTAGAATTTATGGGTCAACATCCACCTATGGGTTGGGGTGAGTCATTTTCTTACATTGTAAAGGTAAAGATCCTATAAATGTTTTTCTTCCTTATCCTAGGAATTTTTGTTCATATACAAGTTGTACTAATTTAGGAACATTTCCTTGTCTTCCTTCAACACAATTTTCTCCAAAGGAAATAAGAGGCAGATATGGCTGCACTATATTTAAGCTCTGAGTCTCATAGTTGTGTTCTTTTTTTTTTCCTCTTATGCTACAAAGTCTGATGTATGTTCAGACAAACATGTGGCTCTCATTGTATCACCATGTAGTGAATAGAAACATGAAGAGACTATATAAAACATATGTATTCTTTGCTTTAAAATGATATATTCCTGGATTCTAGAGCTTTGGACACAGATCATGAGTATGATACTCAATAATTACATGACATTTGGAAAAGTAAGTTATTGATTTATTTTTTTGGTTTGTTTTGTGCATCTATTAAATATTTAAATCGCTTGAGTACTTTTTAACTGTCTTTCTTCATAAATCCTATTGCATGGCATTTTAAACTATATTAACTAACTTGTGAAAGTGTCTGCATTAGAGCCATTATTTTAGGGATAGAAAAAGAAAGGGTAATTTTATTTCAGAAGTAGAATCAATAAAATTAATCATTCACCAAAGGTACAGAATAGGAAAAAAAAAACAATTTTAAAGAAAAAACAGGGATGAGAATATTGTTAGACTCTTTTGAAAATACAATCTGTTAACCTGGAGATGGGTGAAATTGACAAAGTTAACTAGGGAAAATAGAAGGCTAATTTTTTTAAATTTTGAGAATGCTTGGGTTTATCAAATGGCAGGAGAAAGGGAACCCAGGTGCCAGACATAGTAACAATGAGCAAGTTAGGAGGAAATTAGGAAATTCAATGAAATGGAAAATAAAAAAATAAATACTAATGAGAATAAACAATTGTGCAGAGGTATCTAGAAAAAGAAGACCATCATGATTGTTTAATTAAGGAGACCCACCATCTGGTAATAGCTTGATAGCAGATCTGGTAATAGATTCATGAGGGAGGGAAATTTTATTGGCAACATTAGGAGTCCCTTCCCAAATGCCAGATGCTAATTCCAATTACTCAACTTAGACAATATACTTAAATGTCTAAAGATTGTGTGCTTACCTCATTGTCTTGTTATGAGGATTAACAGTTTAGTTCATATATGCTTAGAACAATACTGGGGAGATCATATATATAGTTTTTGTTCATTTAATATATAGGGGTGATTTAAAGTAGCTTTACAATTGCGAGTATATTAAAGAGTTTATTTTGTATTATTTACTTATGATTGCATTATTTCCCATACAAATAACTATAACTATATTTTCCATACAAATAGATATAAACTCACTTTTGCCAACCTCTGTATTTTCTTTTTTCTTAAATTAACAATCATACCCCAGCTAAACCTCATTGGAAAGAATATTGCTACTGCACAAAGCTCCAAACCCTGTATTTTAAAAGATTTTCTGTTTAGTTAGTGTTTTCAGTACTTGACCGCAGATTGTGAGAGTAGGAGTTTAGATGTACAATTCAAGATTTTTTAATTTTAATTTAATTTTAATTTATTTTTTTATTAATTTTTTATACATAACTCCCCATTCCCCCCCCCCCCCCCCGGGCCACCCCAACCCCCCAGTGTCTATGTTCATTGGTTATGATTATATGCATAGATACAAGTCCTTTGATTGATCTCTTATCTACCTCACCTAACTTTAATCTTCCTGCTGTAATTTCACAGTCTGTTTGAAGCTTTACTGTCTCTGTATCTATCCTTTTGCTCATCAGTTTATAATGTTCTTTATTATCCCCCAATGAGTGCGATCATGTGATGCTTCTCCTTCATTGACTGGCTTATTTCGCTAAGCATAAAGCTCTCCAGTTCCAACCAGGTTGCTGCAAATGGTAAGAATTCCTTCTTTTTAATGGCAGCATAGAATTCCATTGTGTAGATGTACCACAGTTTTCTGATCCACTCATCTGCTGACGGTCACCTAGGCTGTTTCCAAATTGTGGCTATTGTAAATTGTGCTGCTATGAACATAGGGGTGCATAAATCCTTTCTGATTGGTGTTTGTAATTTCTTAGGATAAATTCCTAATAGTGGTATTGCAGGGTCAAACGGGAGATCCATTTTTAGTTTTTTGAGGAAACCCCATACTGTTCTCCACACTGGCTGCACCAGTCTGCATTCCCACCAACAGTGCACAAGGGTTCCTTTTTCTCCGCATCCTCGCCAACACTTGTCGTTTGTTGATTTGTTGATGATTGCCATTCTGACAGGTGTAAGATGGTATTGCATTGTCGTTTTGATTTGCATCTCTCGGATGATTAATTACTTTGAACATGTTTTCATGTGTCTCTTCGCTTTCCTTCTGTCATCTTTTGAAAAGGTTCTATTTAGGTCCGTTGCCCATTTTTTTTAATGGATCGTTTATCTTCCTTTTATTAAGTTGTATAAGTTGGTTGTAGATTTTGGAGATTAAACCTTTATCAGTGATAGCATTTGCAAATATGTTCTCCCATGCATTGATCTTTCTTGTTGTTTTGTTGATGGTTTCTTTTGCTGTGCAAAAGCTTTTTATTTTGATGTAGTCCCATTTGTTTATTTTTTCTTTAGCTTCCATTGCCTTTGGAGCAGTATCAGTGAAGAAGTTCTTTCGGCATATATCTGAGATTGTGCTGCCTGTGGATTCCTCTAGTATTTTTATGGTTTCCCTTCTAATGTTTAAGTCCTGTATCCATTTTGAGTTTATTTTTGTATTTGGTGTAAGTTGGTGGTCCAGTTTCAATTTTTTGCATGTATCTGTCCAATTTTCCCAACACCACTTATTAAAGAGGCTATCTTGGTTCCATTGAATGTTCATGCCTTCTTTGTCAAATATTAATTGAGCATGGTGGTTTGGGTGGATATCTGGGTTCTCTATTCTATTCCATTTATCTATATGTCTGTTCTTGTGCCAGTACCAGGCTGTTTTGAGAACAGTTGCTTTGTAGTATAGCTTGAAGTCTGGTATTGAGATCCCACCTACTTTATTCTTTTTTCTCAGAATTGCTGTAGCTATCCGTGGTCTTTTTTTGTTCCAGATGAATCTATGAAGAATTCTTTGTAGGTCTGTGAAATATGTTGTTGGTATTTTAATGGGTAGTGCGTTGAATCTGTAGATTGCTTTGGGTAGTATGAACATTTTAATGATGTTGATTCTCCCTATCCATGAGCATGGTATGCTCTTCCATCTGTTAACATCTTCCTCTACCTCTTTTTTCAGTGTCCTGTAGTTTTCTGCATAAAGGTCTTTTACTCTTTAGTTAGGTTTATTCCTAGGTATCTTAATTTTTTTGGTGCGATGGTAAATGGAATTCCTTTTTTAGTTTCTCTTTCTATAATATCACTGTTAGTGTATAGAAATGCCACAGACTTCTTAGCATTAATTTTGTATCCTGCTACATTGCCGAATTCATTAATTAAGTCAATTAGTTTTGGAATGGAGTCCTTTTGGTTTTTTATGTACAATATCATGTCATCTGCAAATAAGGACAGCTTTACTTCTTCTTTTCCAATTTGGATGCCTTTTATTTCTTCTTGTTGTCTAATTGCAATGGCTAATACTTCCAGTACTATGTTGAACAGGAGAGGTGAGAGTGGGCATCCCTGTCTTGTTCCTGTTCTTAGGGGAAATGGTTTTAGTTTTTGCCCATTGAGTATGATGTTAGCTGTGGGTTTATCATATATGGCTTTTATAATGTTGAGGTATGATCCTTCTATTCCCACTTTGCTGAGAGTTTTTATCAAGAAAGGATGTTGGATTTTGTCAAATGCTTTTTCTGCATCAATTGATATGACTATGTGATTTTTATCTCTCAATTTGTTTATGTGATGTATCACATTTATTGATTTGCGGATATTGAACCATCCCTGCATTCCTGGGATGAATCCTGCTTGGTCATGGTGTATGATCTTTCTGATGTACTGCTGGATCCAGTTTTTAATTCCTGAGAGTCAAAAGGTGTTTTATGTGCTCTCCCATAATAATACATCAAGACATCTTCAGTTTCCAACTCTGATATGGAATCATCAAGTATATATCACAATGTAGTTAATACAACCAGTTGAAAATCTGCTAGACTTTCCTGTAATATTAAAGAAAAGGAGGGTAATTAAGACTCTTTTAGGTGTCCATGCACAGTTCAAATAGTATGTCAACTCTATAAATCTATCCAATAATTTTTAGACATTTGCTTTTATGAGTATCAATTTTACCTTGTAACCTAACATGAAATTAAATTATGCTATCTCAATACCGTACCCTCTTCTCTATCCAAGGCAAATGTATTCTACATTTATTCAACAGTTATAGTTTATTTACTGCTACAATTAAATTAGAAAATTTGGAAGTATCACACAGATTGTACGTTTCATTGGTACTAATTTTGTTATGATCTTTAATACAATGTGAAGCATCAACCATTTCACCTTAGAAAGGTAAGTGTCAATGACCAGACAACATTTAAGAAAGAAAAGATCCATAAAGAAAGGCCAGATTTTCCTATGCATGTTCCACACATTATGATTTAATTGAACTGCCTCCTCAGAGTACAATTGCAAAGAAAAAAAAATAACTTTGGTTCATTTTAGAAGCATATCATTTTTTCTTATGCTTGATTTTTTAAAATATATTTTATTGATTTTTTTTTACAGAGAGAAAAGGTGAGGGAGAGAGAGCTAGAAACATCAATAAGAGAAATTTCAATCAACTGCCTCCTGCACACCTCCTACTGGGGATGTGCCTGCAACCAAGGTACATGCCCTTGCCGGGAATCAAACCTATGACCCTTGATTCCACAGGCTGATGGTCTATCCACTGAGCCAAAACAGTTAGGGCTCTTATGCTTAATTATTAACTGGGTATAGAAAATTGTGGAACTTCAAAACCCCGGGGAGTTTGACTAAAGCAAACACCATACAGTGTGTTTATGTACAACATAGCATTGATTGCTAATGAGTTGATTGTAGGCCAGCAGCATCAGCATCCCCTGGAAAAGTGTTAATACACATTCCAGTTTCCAACCCAGCAGTCTTTGTCCCACCAACCCTCTAAGTGATTCTGATCCACTGCAATGCAGCAAAGGAATTGTTTTGACTGGACTATGGAACCACTCACAGCTTCTTTAACAACATCTTACCAAATTAATGTATATGAAATTTACACTTTCAGAATCAAGTGTGTAAAATAGTACCTATCTTTATAGTTCTTCAAGCATAAATCATGGGATCTTTTTGTTGTTGTTGGATTGCAAGATAGTTACTGTTACCATTTAAAGAACAGTTAACATAATGTTTTCCCATTTGGAAATGAGTTCCTTTTGCTTTAACTGCTTATTCAACTCAGGGTTTTCCTTGGGTTTCTCTCCCTTCATCTGTATATTGTATTTCTGTGTATTTACATATCTCCTTTACCTCAAGGGGGAATGGAGTAAGAAGTCTCATAACTATTTTCTGCATATATAACTAATTAATATGATTTATGGACTTAGTCTTACTCATTATTAATACCTTAGTAGCCATCTCCACATTATCTGGATCCGCCTTATACCAATTCCCCGGCATTTAGGGATATCTGTTTAATTTGATCATATTTCCCTCCCTGTAGAAGATGTAGAAAGATTTCAGGAAGTCTCCTTTACTCCACACACTGGGTGTGATGGACTCTGCAGTCTGCCCTGGGTGGGGTGGGGTAAAATTTGTCCAAGCAGTCCCATCCTCATTACTCTTCCTTCTGACAATGTGCTGAATGCAGGCCTTCTCTAGGGAATGGCACCTCTAGCCATAAAAGCTATTTGGTCTTTTATTTCTTTTCTTTTACCTACAACCTGGGGTTTTAATCTTCTCAAGACTCTAGCTAGTACAGACTCTCAGATCATCCTCCTGCCAGCTATTAACACTTGGGAAGGAATTAACTCTAAAATCAGTTAAAATAATCCTCTTGCTTTTTTGTCTACAGCATAAACTTTGTACAAATGATCATTCAAAGTTATAATATGTAGTATATAGACCTACATTTTTTGAAATTGTCTTTATTATACCCTAATCCTATTTTTCAAGTGTATACTCTTAACAATTTATTTTCCTTTTTTTTTTGTATAGAAACTTCTTTTTCTAATACATACAAAAGGTAAATATTTGTATTATGCAATGGTAAACTCTGACTTTAAAACTATTTTCTCCAGATTGGGCTAGAAAATTATCTATAGAGAAAGGCTACTGCCTTTTTTATCCTAAGTATATTCTTCCAATCTTTGAAGCAAGCCAATAGATCACAGACCATCGCAAAGATAAACACTAAACACTCTTTAAAATATTTAAATTTTGTTCAGACTCAAGAAGAAGCAACTCTGGATTGAAGAGCAGAAAACAATCAACTATTTATTTATTTATTTATTTATTCATTTATTTAACTAATATAACACACACTGATTTGAACAGATCACATTCAAATGCTGGTTTTAGAAACTGGAAATACTGCACTAAACAAAAATTAGAACAAATAAAATCCCACCCACATGTACCTTACAATTTAATAAAATCTGAATTAAAGAATGTTGGCCCTTATGTTACTGGGCAATCATTATTGCTAATTTCTAATGTTCTTATTGCCACTTGGAAACATGTTATGCATTTTTTTTAAAGAAGGAATTCTTTTGTTTTTAAATATATTTTATTTATTTTTTACAGAGAGGAAGGGAGAAGAGGAGGGAGAGAGAGTTAGAAACATCGATGAGAAACATCAATCAGCTGCCTCTTGCATGCCTCTTACTGAGGATGTGCCTGAAATCAAAGTACATGCCCTTGATTGGAATCGAACCCAGGACCTTTCAGTCCGCAGGCCTACACTCTACCCACTGATCAAATTGGTTTCAGTGGTTGTGCATTCTTAAAGGAGGCAAATCTACTTCAAAGTCCTTGCTTTATGTTTTCTCCACAAAATAATTTTTTTGAACCAAGCCTTAGTTTTACCTTTTTAATAAGATTGCATGGAAGTGCCATGATGTAACTCATAGGTTTAATTAATATACAGCTTTTGATTTATAATAAGGATTATGTATAGTCCAATATGTAAAAATCTAAAATTATAGTATGGGAGAAATTCTGATAATTTAGAACTAAAATTTTTAGGTTTTTTAATAATTACTAATATATTGTCATCAAAGAAAAAAACAATGCACACTAAAACAAAAACTACTCATTAAATTATGTCATCTTCATTGCTGTGCACATACACACACACACATACACATATTAACAAACAGAGATAGAGAGAGAGAGAGATAGAAAGAGAGAGAGAGAGAGACCACAATGCAAATATATTTTATTGGACAAAATGATAGTTAAGTATATGAATTATATGATGCTGATCATCCTGAGACCAGATTTAATATGTATCTAGATTTTAATCAGATCATATTAAACCTATTAGAAATTGTCTCCAACAATTTTTGGCTTTGTGCTTGAAGTCATTTTTGTTCTTTGTTAAATTTAAAAATCTATGTTATTAAAGGGGAAAATCACAGTCATGCTACATAAAATAGATTTTTAATAGGGATTTTTATTTTAAAGCTTAATAGAACAGAAGGACTGGAAATTTTCAAAGTGCTGAATTACTTGAAATATTTATTCTTAAAATGACATCTATTTTAAAATTATATAGATAACAATAAATAATTCAATTAACATATCTTACTTGTATCCAATTCTTACATATGATTATATACTTAATTCTACTTTCTCAATAATATTCTTAATTTGATTGAGAGTCTGAATATGTTTTTTGCAAATTAATTGCATTTTTCATAGGGTTGCTGCTATGAATTGTTGTCTGCTTACTAATCATGGGACTTGTGTATCCTCTATTTCATCCTCCTTTGAGTGTATTGATTACTCCATTGACTTTTCTATTTTCAGCCTGTTTCTCCAGACTAGTTTGCCCCATTAGCAAAATCTGCAGCTTATGTTTTATTCTTCCTCTTAGTACTCATTCTTGAAATTAAGTCTTAAAATACAGCAAATACTTGTCATTGAAACAAACATTTTAAGCTATGCTATGAGAAAAATTTTAGTTTTTTTTCCCTAAATTGAATGCAATATGACCATTTTAAAAGAAAATAGTGATAGCCTAGTAGAAATTAGTTTAACATTTATAGAAAATAAATTTATGATAGTATTTATATGAAAAACAACATAATAAGAAGAGCTACTATGCTAATGGTCGAGATGCCATCATGTATAATGGCAGATTGCAAGAGGCTGCCTGTGCGTGCACAGTGGGCATTGCTCCAGAGATGGTTCAGAAGCTGGAGAAGGCAAGACCAGCCAAAGGCAATTCAAGGACTGAGGGTGGGGCTTGAAGTGGCAAGAGAAGGCCAGAGAGATAGGGGGTTGGGCCAGGTGCTCTGGGGCTCAAGGCAGGTAGGTGGGTAGGGTGGATGAATGGGTAGGGCCATGCAATTTTGTCCTATATAATAAAAGAGTAATATGTAAATTGACCCTAACATCAGATTGACCAGGAACAACCAGTTGCTCTGACATGCACTGACTACCAGGGGCAGAGGCTCAATGTAGGAGCTGTCCCTGGTGGTTAGTGATCTTTCACACGGGGAGCACTGCTCAGCCAGAAGCTGGCTCATGGCTGGCCAGTGCAGCACCGGTGGCAGGAGCCTCTCCCCCATCCACAGTAGTACTAAGGATGCCCTAATTAAAATATATTTAGAGGAAATTGTATTCTTATGAGTCCTTTATGCATAAATGCACATAGTGCCACTGTTAAATATATCAGCCTGTCATTCTTTAAAAAAAAATCTCGGCAAATGTACACAGGTGGGAAAGACATATGTGTGTGTGGGGGGGGGTTTCTTTATATTAGTAACATGTTATGTTATCAGGCATAATTTTTCTGCTAAAATGATATTCCACATTGATTAAAATCAGTGTGATATATTAAAGTGCTCCTATTGAAGTGGACAGTATTTGTCCAGGTAGCACTTGCTCCTTCCTACTTGGTTTTAATGTACACTCACTCTATTTCAGTTCCTGCTGGATGCCACAGAATAGCAGACATCTGGAAAAACTTTCTCAATTCCCTGCTCCTGACCTCTAGGAGTAGTTGCAAATAATTAAGTGAATTGGTGAACCGACAAGGTGAACAAGAAATAATCAGTTTGAAGGGAAGGACTCGAACTCCATGGTTTAGTAGAAACGCTTTTCACACCTCTCTCTAGCTGTGACCTAGGGTCCAGCATGTAGCTTCAGTTTCTCTGTCTGTCATGGTAAAGACAGGGATCACCTTTCGGCAAAGCTTGCATTCACTAAAAGACCAAAGAGAAAGAAAAAAACAAAAACAAAAACAAAAAACAACAAAAAACAAACAAACAAACAAACAAAAAAACTAGGTTGTTTTCCTATCTAATCCTGTGTTGAATAATATACCATTTATTTACTGTTTAAATTATTAAGTTTGAATTAGTTTCTGTTACTGGCAGACAATAGCATTTCACTTATTTTACTATTTATATGTATTGTTTTTTTATTGGTATCAGGGAAGAAGGCAGAGGATCAGAGAGAGAGAAATATAAATGACTAGAGGCCCGGTGCATGAAATTCATGCATGGGGGGGGGTGTCCTTCAGCCCAGCCTGCTCCCTCTCCAATCTGGGACCCAGGGATTGGGCCTAAAGGCGCAGTTGGACATCCCTCTCACAATCCAGGACTGCTGGCTCCCAAATGCTTACCTGCCTGCCTTCCTTATTGCCCCTGTTTCTGCCTGCCAGCCTGATCACCCCGTAACTACTCCCCTGCCCGCCTGATTGATGCCTAACTGCTCTCCTGCCAGCCCATTTGCCCCTATAGGCCTGGTCACCCTTAACTGCCCTTCCTTACAGGCCTGGTCACCCCTAACTGCCCTTCTCTGCAGGCCTGGTCCCCTCCAATTGCTCATCCCTGCATGCCCAGTCATCCCCAACTTCCCTCCTCTGCTGGCCTGGTCACCCCTAACTGCCCTCCCCTGCAGGCGTGATCACCTCAACTACCCTCCCTTGCAGGCCTACTCCCTGCCAACTGCCCTTTCCTGCTGATCATCTTGTGGTGGCCATCTTGTGTCCACATGAGGGCAGGATCTTTTGACCTCATGGAGGCAGTCATCTTGTGTGTTGGAGTGATGGTTAATCTGCATATTACTCTTTTATTAGATAGGAAAGAGGCCTGGTGCACAGGTGGGAGCCAGCTGCTTTACCCTGAAGGGTGTTCTGGATTTTGGTGGGTATTCCCTTGGGGCATGGAGTGGCCTGGGCAAGGGGCCTGTGGTGATTTGCAGGCTGGTCATGCCTCCCCCATCTCTCCCAGCAACCCAAGGGGAGGCCCTGGTATCTGGGATTTATTTATCTTCTATAATTCAAACTTTGTAGCCTGGAGTGGAGCCAAGCTCTGTGCTCGCACAGCCATTAAAATTTTGTTGCCTTAAGCGCTAGACAGGGTTTGTAGAAAGTTTGGCTTCCTCCAATACCAGTTGCAACTAAAGCTTCCATCCTGCTAACTCTGTGGCTGTACCATCTTGGTTGGGTTAATTTTCATACTTGCTCTGATTGGCTGGTGGGTATGGCTGGTGGGCGTGGCTGGTGGGTGTAGTGGAGGTGAGATCAATTTATATATTACTCTTTTTTTATTAATTTTTATACATATCTCCCCATTGCCCCCCCTCCCTCCCAGGCATAATCCAACCCCCCAGTGTCTATGTTCATTGGTTATGCTTATATGCATGCATACAAGTCCTTTGATTGATCTCTTATCTACCTCACCTAACTTTAATCTTCCTGCTGTAATTTCACAGTCTGTTTGAAGCTTTACTGCCTCTGTATCTATCCTTTTGTTCATCAGTTTATAATGTTCTTTATTATCCACAAATGAGTGAGATCATGTGATGCTTCTCCTTCACTGACTGGCTTATTCGGCTAGCTCAGTCGGTAGAGCATGCGACTCTTATTACTCTTTTATTAGATAGGATGATAGGGAATTATTGATCAGCTTCCTCTTGCACACTCCACACTAAGGATTGAGCCTGCAACCCAGATATGTGCCCTGGCCAGTAATTGAACCGTGACCTCATGATTCATAGCTTAATGCTCTGCTACTAAACTATGCTGGCTGAGCAACAATAACATTTTAATCCTTAGGGTCACACTGGCCTTCAAGATGCAAAACCATTTTTATTTCAGTTCTAAATTAGCAACTCAGTCCCTAAGGTACACAGCTTGATAACCTTATAATATGACTTTAATCATTTGAATTATGCAATGTTAAATGTCTCAATAAGTAAAGAAGTACTCTTATTCTCCCATCCTTTTGCATATGAGTGTCCCCAAAGAAAATAATGATTGAGTTTATTAAATAGCAGAGCCAGGCTATCCGAATTCAGAATCTATTCTTTTTGTGGCCTTCCTATATACCTATTTATGAAAATCATACCCCATAGTTTGACCAGTTACTCTTATGAGTAATAATATTCTGTGGATAACACACTGTCTCTGGTACAATCTATATTTTTCTAATAATCTTAATTGGCACTTATTTCTTCGTTACTGAATAACAACAGATCAGTGTGAAACAATAAAACCATTTAGTGTTTACTATAGTCTTTTCTATCTTGTCTTTTGTTGTTGTTGTTGTCACGGTGTTTTCAATTCATTAATTTTGGTTAACATATTTGTAATTTTATTTTCTGATAAAGCCATGATACTATACTTCTATTATCTTGTAAACATAAATATTGGGTAGGAAGAAAAATCAAAGCCAGGAGGAAATAAGATTCTCTAGGTGCTAGAGAGAAAAAAGTAAAACAGTAATTAGAGCACAGCCAGTGTTACCCAGTGGTTGAGCATTGACCTCTAAACAGGAGGTCAAAGTTTGCTTCCCGTTCAGGACACATGTCAGGATTGCTGGCTCGGCCCCCAGTAGGGGTCATGCAGGAGGCAGTCAGTTGGTTAATGATTCTCTCTCATCATTGTTATTTCTATCTCTCTCCCTTCCTCTCTGAAATATATAAAAATATATTTAAAAAATAATTATAATCTAATAGAGAGAGAGATTGGTCAGTATTACATATGCTACATAACAATAAGGAGCACTTTGTGAGTTTTTTCTGACTCCCACTCAGAGAGTTTTAAAACACAATGGAATACTATGCTGCTGTTAAAAGGAAGGGACTCCTCCCATTTGCAACAGTAAGGCTAGATCTGGAGATCATTATGCTAAGTGAAATAAGTCAGTCAGAGAAAGATAAATATCAAATGATCTCACTCATTTGTGGAATATAATGAATGACATAAACCAATTATCAAAAATAGATCTAGAGACAGAGAAGCATTGATCAGATGCTCAAACCTCAGAGGAAAGGTAGGGGAGGGTGGCACTAAAGAGGAGAGATCAAACAAAGGACATATATGCATGTATATAAGCATAATCAATGGATACAGACACCCAGGGGTGAGGGTATGAGTGGGGGAATGAGAGGATATAGACCATTTGTAATACCTTAATCAATAAAGGGAAAAATAGAAAAGAATGAGGATAAATCATAACTTATAATGGTTTTCTGGGCTCCATGTATCTGTGTCATATTAATATTGTATTTTAGAGCATTCAGTGCCACCTTTTCCCAGACTCAATGGTCAATCTGATAAAAAGAAGAGTTAAACAATACTGCTAATTGTTCATTAAATCCATTTCAATTACTCCCACTCTGCCTTGTATCACAGTACCAAGAATAGGCTCTAAATCATCTGTGATTAAGCCCTGACCCTTCACTCATTTCTCATATTTAGGTTTCTAACTCAATTCATGTTTACAAGTACCTGCCTAATTCAAAGACCAATTGCTCAATTTCTCCCACACTGTGATTAAATACTATTATAAAATACAACCTGTTTATTTTATTTGTCAAATATCTGCGTTCTATAATTGCATCACTTGTGGCTAGATATATTTTTGAAGCTGTGACCTGAAGGGATTATAGGGATATATTCCTATCCCTCTTTGAAAGTAATAGCTAAACAACAAGAACTTTGTCCTGCTGTCTGGGGCTTAAGATTCCATTGGTAGGGTTCTTAAATATAACTTAGTATTATCTTCTTGACCCAACCAGCCAAACTCTACTTAAGGAAATATAAGATATCATGGAAAAGAGCCTCTTCAGTGCCAGATCTAAAACACTCTCAGCACACTGAGCATTCCTTGCCCAGGGAAATGGCTATACTTGCAAAAAGCCATATACAGTGTGGAAAAATGAACCATTCTTTAATCATTAAGCATATATTAAAGGGAATAAAATAATATTATTATTTTAATTGAAATAATATTACTAAAATTGAAATGTTATTAAGAAAATATTAATTACCACAACCATAGATCTTGTATATTAAAGTTAATATCTGAATCATATGACAACCAGTGTATAAAAGAAAATATTTATAAATTAACAACTTTTATTTTTCACCCAAGAATATATTTATATTAATTTTAGAGAGAGGGGAAAGGAGAGAGACAGAGAGAGAAACATTGATGTGAGATAGAAACATAGATTGGCTATCTCTTATACATGCCCCAACTGGGGATGAATCACCAACCTAAGTATATGCCCTTATGGGGGATCAAACCCATAACTTTTGGTGTACGTTATGGGGGCTCCAACCAACTGGGCCACCAGCCAGGCCACTTTTTTTTAATTAAATCTTTATTATTCAGATTATTACATTTGTTTTTCTTTTTTCCCCTCCATAGCACCCAGCTCCCACTCTTCCCTCCCTCCCCTTGAACTCATCCATAGGTGTATGATTTTTGTCCAGTCTCTCCCTGTATACCCCTCGCCTCTTTCCCCCTGAGAATTATCAGTCCACTCCCTTTCAATGCTCCTGGTTCTAGTATATTCACCAGTTTATTCTGTTGATCAAATTTTTAATTCACTTAATTTTTAGATTCACTTGTTGATAGATACATATTTGTTGTTCATAATTTTTTGACTTTAATCTTTTTCTTCTTCCTCTTCTTAAAGAGTACCTTTCAGCATTTCATATAAAACTGGTTTGGAGTTGATGAACTCCTTTAGCTTTTTCTTCTCTGTGAAGCTCTTTATCTGCCCTTCAATTCTGAATGATAGCTTTGCTGGATAGATTATTCTTGGTTGTAGGTTCTTGCTATTCATCACGTTGAATATTTATTGCCACTCCCACCTGGCCTGCATCGTTTCTGTTGAGAAATCAGCTGACAGTTGTATGGGTGCTCCCTTGTAGGTAATGAACTGTTTTTCTCTTGCTGCTTTTAATATTCTCTCTTTGTCTTTTGCTCTTGGTATTTTAATTATGATGTGTCTTGGTGAGGTCCTCTTTGGATTCCTTTTATATGGGGTTCTGTGTGCTTCCTCGACGTGTAAGTCTATTTCTTTCACCAGATGTGGGAAGTTTTCAGTCATTATTTCTTTAAATAGGTTTTCAGTATCTTGCTCTCTCTCTTCTGGCACTCCCACAATTCTGATGTTGGCACGTTTGAAGCTGTCCCAGAGTCTCCTTACATTATCTTCACATTTTTGGATTCTTTTCTCTTCTTGCTTTTCCAGTTGAGTGTTTTCTGCTTCTTTATATTTCAAATTTTTGACTTGATTCTTGCAATTCTCTAGTCTGCTGTTAGGACTCTGTATAATATTTTTTATTTCAGTCAGTGTATGTTTAATTTCTAGTTGGTCCTTTTTCATCTCCTCTTGGGACTTGATAAATTTATCCATCTTTTCTAGCATATTCTTGAAAAACCTTATACGCGTGGTTTTGAACTCTATATCCAGTCGTTTTTTTCCCTCCATTTCTTTTGTTTGTGATCCCTTCCCTTGTCTCGGCATTTTCACTATGCCGGGGGGGAAAACTTCTGTGTTGAATTCAGCTTTATGATACCAGAGGCAAAGCCTCAGAAGCCTCTGTTGAGCTTGGGAGGGGTGGAGTCTCAGGGCTTAAGGGACCACTTTGCCTTCCAGTTGGCCCCGCCCTCCATGGCCCCTGAGTCTCACGTGACTGGGTAATGGCTGGAGCGTCCTTGTGCGCACACCCGCAGTGCCTCTAACCGCTGCCTTTCCAGCTCCCCTGTGCACCAGGACCACAGGAGCCTAAGTCTCCAGGGTTTCGCCTGAAACAGGGGCTTAGTGGAGTCAGAAGTGGCGCAGTTGGGAGGGTCTGTCTCCCGCCCACTCCTGAAAGCGAGCAGCACAATCAGCAATCTGTCCTCCGCGTAGTGCCTTGCGCGCCACCACCAGCCCTCTGATCTTTTGCGAATCCCCTAAATTTCTGGCACTTCTCCCTTTTCACAGTCCAAACTCACCCTGTATGAGTTTCGGCTGGATCTGGTGTTTAGTGTCGTAAGAGAAGGGGTTCAATCAGCCAGGCCATTTTTAAAGAAAGGAGAGAGAGGATATAATTGAGAAAATCCATATCTCCTATATAATAAAAGCATGTTATGCATATCAACCGAACAGCAGAACAACTGGTGGCTATGATGCACACTGACTACCAAGGATCAGATGCTTAATGAAGGAGCTGCCTCTAGGTGGTCAGTGTAGTCCCATAGGGGGAGCACCCCTTAGCCAGAAGCCCTGCTGAAGGCTGGTAAGCACAGAAGTGGTGGCGGGAGCCTCTCCCACCTCCATGACAGTGCTGTGTATGTATGTGTGTGTGTGTGTGTGTGTGTGTGTGTGTGTGTGTGTGTATATATATATATATATATATATATATATATATATGTAAATTGACCACATCTCCACTATGCCCACAGCCAATCAGAGTGAGTATGCAAATTAGAAGGCCAAAGATGGCATTCACCCAGCTGCTCCAGGAATGGAGTGGCCAGGCAGGGCAGGATGCCTGCTTTGAGAGGGAGGGCGGGGGAGGAGTGTGAAGGGATCTATAGGAGTGCAGTGCAGCAGTGAAGACAAGATGAAAAGACAAAGATGGCAGACTCTGGCAGGAGCCAAGGCCTGGGTCCTGGGTGCCAGAGGAAAACCAGTGTTGAAAGCCAAGGAAAGGAAGGCCTATTGCACGAGCTTCTAGAACTATATGAAGTTTGTAGAAACAATGATTGAAAAATACCTAAAATACTTCTAATATTCACAATCATTTCTTTTTTTAAAATATATTTTATTGATTTTTTTTTTATAGAGAGGAAAGAAGAGGGACAGAGAGTTAGAAACATTGATGAAAGAGAGACATCGATCAGCCGCCTCCTGCACACCCCCTACTGGGGATGTGCCCACAAGCAGGATACATGCTCTTGACCGGAATCGAACCTGGGACCTTTCAGTCTGCAGGCTGATGTTCTCTCCACTGAGCCAAACTGATTTCGGCACAATCATTTCTTTATAATTAATAGATGAAATGAAGATTCTAATTCTGACACTCAAAACATTAAACGTAATTGTTTCAGGTGTACAACTAATCAAATAACTCAAACAATATAGTTTGAGTTTATTCTTGTGCGTTTTTTATTAGTCAGGCAGGGGCCACCAGCAATCTCTGTATGTAGAGAATCCAATAGAAAATATACTAAGATTTTGGGCAACATGGTCTTTAGTCTACTTGCTACTACATGATATTGTCATTTTAGTGCAGAAGCAGCTATAGACAATACATAAATGAACTGGTAGAATATATTTCAAGAAATCTGAATATACAAAAAGAGGCACCAGATCAGAATTAGGTGGTGGATCATAGTTTGCCAAACTTGATCTTTGAGAACTATTTGAAGTTTGTAGAAACAATGATTGTAAAATAACTAAAGTAAAATTTAATCTCATGTCTTCTTAATGATATTTCATACTTTCTGTTTTGATTTTCATCTGTAAATAATAGCTGCATTTTCATCTGTTTCAAAGATAAGAAAGCTATATGTGGATATTACATTCAGTAAGATGAACAACTGCTAACTATGGTAAGAGGGTATTTTTATGTTATCTAAGAATGCATTCCAATATATGTATTCTTTCCAGACAATACGCTTTTAAAAAAAGAAGAAAATTTGATCTACTTTGTCCAGATATGTTTTATAATTATTGAACTACTATTCTATTTTGTGCACTATACTCTATAAATGTACTAGGACTACAAAGGTTATTAAAAGAATTCCCATGCTAAAAGGAGTTTACAGTGAATGGCATCTTTATTTCTCTTTGGAAGATTAGACAGGCAGAAAAGCATTTGTCTGAATCAAGAGACAAAGTTCAAAACAATTGAGAACCTCTGCATACGATTACCTCTGCAATTCTTGTCCAAATCTTGTACATTCCAGAGAAAATTTTAGCCTTTGCTCAGATTCTTGGAGATAATCTCAAAGCCCCTGGACCTTTAAGTATGGCTTTCCTTATTGAGACCTGGGTTATGCCAGATAGTTTCTGCTAATGTTGTGACTCATGATGAGGCTTTACACCATATGGTATTAGTTTGACTTTGAGAGAAGTTGGAGACAGAATAACTAAGATCAAATCTGCAGGCAGTCAATCATATCTACCTTGACCCATTCCCAATTAAAACCCTGGTCACCAAAGGAGGATGACAACCTACAAGGTTTCCAAGCTTGCCAATACTCATTTGTATTGATAAACATCGCTGCTGGGAAAACTGAGCCCTGTCTGCATTATGCCACTGGGAGAGGACGGTTAAAAGCTTGCACCTGGTGCCTCCCACACTCTGACTTTTGCAACAGTGTTTGTTGCTGATTTTACTCTGTACCCTTTTGCTGTAATAAACTATAACTGAGTGTATAACAGCTTTGCTGAGTTCTGTGATTCCTTGTGGAGAATCATTAACTTGAGGGTTGTCTTGGGGATCCCACATCACAGTATTTTTAAGGAAAGGTAAGGTGTTCCGAATGGCAAGGTAATAAAGTGAGGAACAAAGACTAGTGATCAGTGTAAATGGATTTGTAGGTTGGTCAGTTATTAAAGTCCCTTGTAAAACATTCTTAAAATTGTGTGTGTGTTTTTTCTTACACATTAAGTGTTGTAAAATATTCCCTGCCATCTTTTTTGTAAAGAAAGTTTTATTGGAATATAGCCACAGGTTGGATTAACTACTTTCATACTACAATGGATTACATCATTGTGACAGAAACTGCATGATCCACAGAGCCTAAAATGTTTACTATCTGATCCTTTACAGAAAATGTCACCAATATCACATATAATGTGAAGTTATTGAATGATTTAAGCATGAGGGAAATGTGGTCAAACATTAATTTTTGTGGATGGAGCTGAATATTTGTTTGAATTTGGTCTTGATTTCTAAATAAGGTTTGTGAAAAATATTGGTTATATTGTATATGGTGCATTAAATGTGACCAAATTAAATGAATGATATGTGAAATAAAACACATTTCTACTGAAAAAATAAACTGCATTAATTTAATACAATCACATTTTTGCATTTCAATGTAATATAAAGATTTAATTGAAGAATGACTCATTACATATTCTTTGCTATTAAAATATAGTGTCTTTACCCTTTATGATTAAGAACTCTCTAGTTAACAGTTTATACTCTTGTCACATATAAAATATATTTTGATATATAAATATTGTGTTGAAAGTTTAATCAAGCATCCTAATTTAGAAATTTAAATATAAAGATATCCTGCATCAATTTTTTAAAACTATACACTAAGTTTTCTTCCCAAATAAAAAAAAGATAGGACTTCCAGTTTCTGGATCCCCATTTAAAGAACTTGTAAGTTTCCACTCTATCCTAGCAACTGAAAAGCTGAATAGACTGAAAATTTAATTTTTCTTGAATCCAGAAGGGAGAACATAGAAAAACCAGCTGCCTCCAAGATTGGATAGACAGGTAAGTGAATACAAGGAGTCATAACAATTGGAGAAAAGACTCCAGAATAGTAATTGCTGGGGGAACCATTGCAGCCTTAGAAAAACTGAACTGTGATGAATTGCTGGAGACTTATTGGGGACAATTGTGAGACTTAAAAATTTTAAAGTACCCAGTTATATGAAAGCCTCCACACTTGTGTGTGTATTACATATCTCCAGAAGCTTAACCAGGTTCTAATATAAGTGACAGAAAAAAAAAATTCCCTCATATTTTAGTAGGCAGAGAAAAAGGAACCATTTTTGAAATATGCCAGAGCACTCTGTTTTTCTTAAGAAGGCCTACCTTCAGGGGGAACTAGTTAACTAGAGATTAAACTTCTGGGAAATTTTCTGAGCCTTACTGCCCTCGGGAAGAGAAATACTCAACTTCTGAACACTGTAGCCAACCATTGCCCTAAAAATTGGGCTTTAGGAAGCCTATGTCAGAGGTTCTAATTTAGGGTTCATGAATCTTGTAGATATATCTTGAAATGTCATTTACAGTTATTCTGAATCATCCTTATTTTTAAATTAATGTGGAACTATGGTAATATCTTGTTAAAGAAGCCTATACATTTCTACATCACAAATTTAACTTTTTTAAATATTTTATAAATTACATTTAAATAGTTTGTGTATTTATTTACATATATTACTCTATTTAAATAATTCTATATGACATATATGTTATTATTTTAAGTTATTATTCCCAGAATAGGTCAATAGGATTTTAGTAGACTACCAGAGAGGTCAAGTGCACCAAATGATTAATTACAATTATTTGTAGGCTGGGTGTTCAGGATCTTTCAGTTAGGTGTGGTTGCCTCAGTAATCTGAAGCTTGAACACTAGGGTGAACAACAGGAACAAAATCTCATATCAAAGTACATATACTACATCATACCATTGTATCTGCAAAATATAATAGGACAGTAAATATCTCTGGAGTGAGAATGCTGGATTAGAATCCTAACTCTCCTGGTTTTCTACTTTTTTATTTGAAAAACTACTGGGCCGGTGCATGAAACTCATATACAGATGGGGGGGGGGGATTCACTCAGCCCATTCCTTCTTGCAATCTGGGACCTCTGGCTCCTAACCAATCACCTACTTGCCTGCCTGATTGCACCTAATTGCCTGCCTGATCACCCCTACCTGCCCTCTCATGCCAGCCTGGTTGCCCCCAACTGCCCTCCCCTGATGGCCAATTTGATTCTGATTGGTCAGTTTCTATGCCAGTCAGCATCTCCAGTCCTATCTCCAGGCCTGATCAGAGAGGCAGGGCTGATCAGCAGCACCCCCATGAAGGCCTGGAGAGAAACAGAGGTGTGGCTGCTGGTGAAGCACAGAGAGAAAGAGAGAGGCAACAGCTGATCAATAGCTGCTACAGAGTTCTTCAATCATATCCTGCCTTTCTCTTCAGGCCTCTCTTGGGCCTGATCTGCAGCCCCTTCAGCAGTCGGTGCTGGATCACAGCATCCACACTTGTGGAAATCAGTGCTGGATCTGACTTCCAAAGTTTGGTGGAGCCTTCGGTTGGTTGTTACGGATTCTTGGTTTTTATGTATTAGCATAGTAACATGGTAGAGTTGACTTAAGGATTACATTATTTAAAAACATGCAAAGTGTTACAGGAGAGCTGTCTGATTTGAAGGGGGCTCTCCACTCCTCAGCTCTTGTCACACTCACAAGAAAGAATTCAGACAATTAGCAGATAGCAGTGTTGAAGCAAAGCAAGCAAATTTATTAAGAAAGAAAAGCAAAAGGGTTAATTAAGAATACACTTAGCAAAAGCACAAGCATGCAACTCTACTAGTTTGAGTGTCCTGCCTGATGGGGATTCAAAGATCTTATACCTTTCCTGCCTATAGGTTTCAAGGTTCCTTCCAGATATGTTTACAACAGGCTAGAGTTTTTAGATTGTTGCAGTATTTCCCAAAATTTATGAGAACATATGGCAATTTTATCTGGTCAAGTTCCAAGACTGCTGACTTCTTTGTTAGTGGGTGAGATAAACTCCCTCCTACTTCCCCCTTTCCCTTCTCCTGCCCTAGCAGCTCTCTATCCTGTGTAAGGAACGTACTGAGAGAAATGTCTGTTCTATTACAATCACTCAGTGAACATTTATTATTATAATATTTAAAGAGATAATGTTTTTACATATCCATTTTATTCAACAATGTATGATTTCTCCTGAAAACTTACAATATTTGATGCTCTTATTAAATAAAAATATTTAGTCTGGTCACTGCTGCTTAGTGTTTGAGCATTAACCTATGACCCAGGAGTCATGGTTCCATTCCCAGTCAAGGCACATGGGTGGGTTGTGGGCTCAATCCCCAGAAGGTGACATGAAGAAGAAAGCAGATTGATGATTCTCTCTCATCATTGATGTTTCTATCTCTTTTCCCCTCTCCATTATTCTCTCTGAAATCAATCACACACACACACACACACACACACACACACACTTAAACAAAGCTTTCATCTCCTAACAACTTAAAAATGTAAAAATAAATAAATAAATAAAAGCATTTACATTTGGAAAGATCGCATTTTATCCTACATTTCATAAACCATGAGGTTAGTCTTTTTAATTTTTCTACAGTCTTTCTTGGTTTGTGATTTATATTTTTTGTCATTAGCTTATTTTTTATACTATAGAAATACCTCTGATCTTTTTTATTTATAACACATTTTAACACATTTTTACATGTTTAATATGAAATCCCATAGATCAGAATCTGAGATAAAGAATCATGTGATTTTTTTTTTTTTGAGAAAGTGTTGTGCAAGGGGACAAGGAGAAAAATGAGAGCCAAGGAAAGGCTGGTTATCATCTGGTATTAAAGTTTACCGACTGGTCAAGCTCATGACATTTTTCTGAGTAGCAAAGAAAGGAAATGTGTCTCAACAAAGACCATTTGAAAGAGGAAGGAGTAAGAATTTAGAAGTTGGTTTCTAAAGCCCATTAATCAAAGATTTGCACTCCTAGATTTTAACTGCCCTCTAAATTTAAGTTTCTCATGTTTATGAACTGAGATGTTTCGTACCTACAGGTCAAATGGGAAACCCCAAGTTTGGAGGTAAAAAAATAGTCTATGAATTGGGACTTGCTAAGGGCCCACCTATATGAAAGCAGGAACAGGCAACAAAGGGTCAGTTGCTACAGAAATATCTTAGCTAGAAAATGGTCAGACCTGAAGATAGGGAATGGTGTGAACTGTTGCCTAGGGGTGCTTCATGCAAACATCAGAGATGCTAATCCTTTGTTATCAATGTTGTGACTTTTCCTCAGATTTCATTTTATAGTTGCAGCATAGAAATATTTAAATGTATTTAGTCTGGTATCTCTATTTATTGATATTTTATTGGGTTGATTATATCATACTTAGTTGTACAAATCATACTTAGTTAGTTAGCATAATCTTAGAACTTTTTCTTAATACCAAATAAAAAATTACTCCTTTTATCTGTTAAAATTTTTTTCTAATATGTTTAATTAGAATTAGATCCAAAACAGTGATACTTTATAAAACAATATACTTCAGCAATACATGGTAACTGAAATGGAGTTGAATTTAACATAATATTTCTTGATTACTTGTAGTTATAAAATTCAAAATAAATTTTATAAATTCAACTAATTAAATAGCATTTTTGACTAGATATTTTTCTTATACAGTTAAGCAGGAATTTTATTTTATTTCTGAAATACTTTTTAAAATAAAATGCTAATAATAATTTCACAGTTAAATATATTTTCTCCAAATAATAATATAAACATTTTAAAAAATAAAAATCATTATTTCTCCCATGAAGGGTTATAGAATTACCTACTCCTTTTTTATACATGACATTCGAAATGGAATTGAGTTCTAAAATTATTGCTATAAATGCATGTCTTTTATAAGAGGGATATTTTATAGTTGATTGCAAGCTTAATGTCCCATATTAGCAATTCATCATTTTACAACATTAATATTCATTTTCACTAAATATGGAAACCTCACATAATCAGCAATTTCCTCATCAATTTGGGAAAATCAAATTCATTATTAAGAGTTAGTATAATATGAACAGCAAAATGCCATTCCTGGTTTTAAAATAATCAGGTATTGATTTATGTATTATGTCTAATTTCACACGTTATAAGAAGATAAAAATATTATAATGTAATTTTTAAATTATTTAAAAGTATAGCTAACTCATTCAATCTATGTGATAAATAAAAGAAAGAAAGAAGAAAGAAAGGAAAGCAGAAAAGAAAGAGGGAAGGGAGGGTAAACTAAAAATAAAGCTTATGTTTTCCTTTCTAAAGTTACCAGCACAATTATAAATATACTGCTTATACTGCAAAAATAGATTTTTATTCATGATAAATATCAATATTTTGGGACAATATAAATACAAGATTAAAACTTAATTTTATCTATTTATATGAAAAGATTAGAATTTTCAGAAAAAAACTGTTAATAGATAAACATGTATTTCTATATCAAAAAGACACAAGGCAAGGCAGGGTGCAGTTACGAATATTGGAGCAACAGCAAAAGTATCATATTGCTAAATATGAATAAAATGTTTAGAAATCTTTCACAAAACTTTTGGGTGTATATTAACACCCTATTGCCCTATTTGCAATTACTAAATACAGAGTTATTTTAATTATGATTTACATTTTAAAACTATAATCTCTGTTTGTCCATCAGATAAGTTCAAAGCTCTTTCGTAGCACCTAACACAGCCTTTATTCCATCTGAAAGAAGCGTGAAAGGACCTCTCCAGTGAAAAATAAATTCTAACTCATAACCAAGATATTCATTGTCTATAATTTTTTTAAAATAGACTTAGGGAATACATAGGAAGAACATAATTTTATTTATAAGACAATCAAACATGAAAAAAATAAAGTGAATAGATTGCCTTACCTCTAATGTTATATAAATTCTCAGTAATTTCTCAGAGTGTTGTAATATGATTTGTTCTTACTTGTGTTGCTACTAAACTACTAAATTTTCACTTATATATGGTCATCTGATATTAGACAAGGGAGCAAAAAATACTCAATGGAGAAAGCATAGTATCTTTAATAAATGGTGTTGAAATAACTTGGTAATCACAGGTAGAAAAATAAAATTGGACCCCCATCTTTCACCACTCATAAAAAATTTAACTCTAAATGGATTAAAGATTTACACATAACATCTGAAATAATAAAACTGATAGACTGAAACATTAGGAAAAAACCCTAGACATTGGTCATGGTAATAATGTTTTTAGATATGACACCTAAAAAACAAACCAGAAAAGCAAAAATAAATAAGTAGTGCTACATTAATTAAAATAACTTCTGCTCAGCATAAAAAATAATCAAGCAAATGAGAAGGCAACTTATGGAATGGGAGAAAATATTGTATCTGATAGAGTTAATAACTAAAATATAAAAGGAACTCATATTACATGATAATAATAACAATAACAAAATCTGATTTAAAATGGGTGGAGGAACTGAATAGACATTTTTCTAAGAAGACATTGATATGGACAACAGATATATTAAAAAATGTATGATCTCACTTATATATAGAGTCTACAAAAGCCAAAATCATAGAAACAGAGTAGAATGTTGGTTGCTAAGGGCTATGGTGTAGAGCAGTGGTTCTCAACCTTCCTAATGCTGTGACCCTTTAATACACTTCCTCATGTTGTGATGACCCCAACCATGAAATTATCTTCATTACTACTTCATAACTGTAATTTTGCTACTGTTATGAATCGTAATGTAAATATCTGTTTTCTGATAGTCTTAAGCGACCCTTGTGAAAGGGTCGTCAACTCCTAAAGGGGTCGAGACCCACAGTTTGAGAACCACTGGTGTAGAGGAACAGGGAGATATTGGTCAAAGGTTATAAATTACAGATACTAGATGAATGAGTTCTGGGGGTCCAATGTACAGCAAAATGATTATCCTATATAATCAAAAGATAATATGCAAATTGTCCCCTCTCTCTGGAGTTTGACGAGGGTGAGGGGCTGGCCTGCCAACCGCCTGCAGCCTCTCTCCCCTTGGCTGGCCCTGCCCAAGATTAGCCTCCCATACCCTGGTTGGGGGTAGGACTGGCCCACCAAATGTCTGTGACCCCTTTCCTCAGCCAGCACTTCCCCCAATTGGCCTTGCCACCTCAATCAGGGTGGGGCTGGCCAGCCAACTGCATGCATCCCCTCCCCCTGGCTAGCCCTGCTGTGCATAGATTCGTGCAACAGACCTCTAGTAGTTAATTAATCTGTATTATGTACTTGGAAGTTGCTGAGGAAGTAGATTTTTAAATGTTCTCACTACAGAAAAACTTGGTAATTATTTGTGATGATAAAAGTGTGATGAACCTTTATGTTAATCATTTTGCAATATATGCATGTATCAAATCATCACCTGTACATCTTAAACTTATACAATATTAGGTATCAATTATATCTCAATAAAATTTAAAAATAAATTATATTGATTAATTAAAAAAATAAGATTATTATGGTCAAATAATTGTAAAGGATAGCATCAAAGCAAAAACAAAACAAATAAGCAAAGAATTAGCTCCACACATATACTGATACTTGATCTAGTGTTAACTTTTCCAACCTGTATAGAAATAACAATGATACATCTGATAAGGGGTTAATATCCAAAATATATAAAGAAATTGTACAATTCAACCTCAGGAAGACAGATAATCCAATTAAAAAATGGGCAAAGGACCTGAACAGACATAAAGGACATAAAGACGGCCTATAGATTTATGAGAAAATGTTAAATGTCACTAACCATCAGAGAAATGAACATTAAGATTACAATGAGATATTACCTCACACCTGACACAATGGCTACTATCAATGAATCAATAAACAAAAGTACTGGCAAGATGTGGAGAAAAGGGAACCCTAATACACGGTTGGTGGGAATGTAGACTTGTATAGCCATTGTGGAACACAGTATGGGTGCTTCCTCAAAAAAATTAAAAATGGAACTGCCTTATGATCCAGTGATTCCACTTCTGGGAAAAATCCTAAGAATCCTGAATCACCAATTCTGAAGAATATATGCAACCTTATGTTCACAGCAATATTATTTACAACTAGAGGCCCAATCCATGAAATTCATGCAGAGGCTTGGCCCTCACAGCTCCGGCTGCCCTGGCCAGCACTCCCAGCCCTTCACAGCCCCAGCTGACCCTCACAACCCCTCACAGCCCTGGCCAGTCTTCACAGCCCCTCATAGCCTTGGCCAGCCCTCGCAGCCCTGGCTTCATCCATAAGATCATCCAGACAGTTGTCCGGAAGGAAGTTCAGATGGTTGGTCTGTTTTTTGGTCTAATTAGCATATTAGTTCTTTATTGCATAGAATAGGCAAGATCTAAAAATAGCCCAAATTCCCTCAGCAGATGAGTGGATTAAAAAGCAGAGGTATATTTACATAATGGAATATCACTGAGTATCTCCAGGCTTATCTATGCTCTCCAAGTCTATCTATTTGAGAGAGCATAGATAGACCTGGAGATTACTACATGCTAAATGAGATAAACCATTCACAGAAAGTCAAATACCATGTGATTTCACTTATATGTGAAATATAATGAGTCAAACTGACAAACAAAATAGAAACAGAGCCATGGATACATGGAACTTACAATTGAGAAAAGAGAGTAGGGTGAGTTAGGGGTGGGGTAGATGAGAGAAAGTTTAGAGATTAGCCAAAGAACATATATGTTTAACCCATAGACATGGACAACAGTGTGATGATGGCCAGAATGAATGAGGGCAGAGACTGGGTGTAGGTTGGAAAATATGAGGAAAATGGAAACATCTGTAGTAGTTTCAACAATAAAAACAAAGTTAAAAAAAATATATATAACAATTCAGCCCTGGCTAGTGTTTCTAAGTAGTTAGAGCATGGGTGAGAGTACTGAAGGATTGTGGGTTCAATTCCCAGTCAAAGGCATGTACTTGGGTTGCAGGTTCTATCCCCAGCCCCAGGATAAAAAGACTTATGAACACAGATAATGGTATGGTAATTTGAAAGAGGAAAAGGGGTTGGGGGAAGGGAGAGAAGAGGGGAGGGGATAAATATTAGAAGGAGATTTGACTTGGAGTAGTAAACACACAATACAACATACAGATGATGTGTTGTAGAATTGTATACCAGAAACATATAATTTTATTAACCAATGTCACCTTAATAAATGCAATGGAAGTATAATAATAAAAACTGCTTATCTAAAAAAAAAAAAGAAAAAAGGAGAGGGCTATATTATATACCCCACAGGGTTGATTTGAAAGCACTTTAAAACTTTGAATCCCTATGTACCACTAGGTTTATTAGAAGTTGGTACATTAATAGTTGATGTTATAAAATTTTGTCTGTTGGCAAGTTTCATCTGATTTCTTTCTTTTTGTTTATCTACCTGGTAATAGTTATGATAAATACTATGGAAGGAAAAACGACCTGGCTCATATTAGTATAGTTCCCCACAAAGTAGCTAATGTGTGTACTATTGAAAGTCATGTCTTTCTTATCCCATTATTTTATATAGGTGTTTTTGGTGACTTTACTCTTAAATTTGGAGATTAAACTAGCAATGTTGGCTAAACTAGCAATATTTAAATATATTATGTTATTGTTAAAATTTCAATCCATGTTATTTTTTTGAACTATACAAGAAAAACATATTTACTAATTCTACTATAAATGATAGTAATACTAAATGTACTACTAGTAGTACTATTGCCATTACTGCTAAGATTGAGCTTAAAACTAAGACAAAGTTTTAATACTAAATACTAGCAATTGACTTACTAAAAATAGTACTTTCCTTTTGCTAGACATTATCATGTGGGAGGAAGATGCTTTACATCTATTAACTACTGTTTCAGATTATGAGCAAGAAATAGCTGCTCAAGTTCACACAGTTGGTATATATGATGATATTGGGATTAGACCAGAGACCACACATTGAACACTGACATACAATTATTTTATAAAGAAATAATATGAGGCCTAAAATCCTTAGTGTCATTCTTAAAAATCCAACTTCATTATGTTAAGAATCTGATATACCAAAATGGGATTGAAAGGAGAGATCTCAGGAAATCACTCTGCTGATACCATAGACTGGCCTTTCCAAGTTAAATGATAAAGTTTTATAAAGTTTTTAAGATATCAATACTATGATAAATTATATTCTTGAGTAACCTCATATTCTGAACATTGCATATACTGTTGCTGTTTCCCTCTCTAAAACACAATAGTCTAATAGGAACATCAGCTAAAAACAAGTGAGATGTCTAAATACTTATAGAATCATTAGATTATAACAGCTTTATTGAGATAAAATTCACCCATATAAAGTATAGAATTCAGTTGTTTTTAATATATCTACCAGAGTTGCACAGCCATCACAACAATTTTAATTTTAGAAAAGATACATACCCTAGAGCAGTGGTTGGCAAACTGCAGCTAGCAAGCCACATGTGGCTCTTTGGCCCCTTGAGTGTGGTTCTTCCACAAAATATCACATGCGAGTGTGCACATACAGTGCCATTAAAACTTCATGGCCCATGCGCAGAAGCCGGTTTTGGGCTCTCCAAAGAAATTTAAATCCTTGTACTGTTGATATTTGGCTCTGTTGACTAATGAATTTCCCGACCACTGCACTAGAGGAATTCCCATACCTATAAGCAGTTGCTTTTCATCAGCTATACTCTTCATCTCGTGAAACCACTACTCCACTTTATATTACTTTGGATTTTTTTATTTTAGACATATATGAATGGAATCATCATACTTAGTATTTTTTTTAAATATATTTTATTGATTTTTCACAGAGAGGAAGGGAGAGGGATAGAAAGTCAGAAACATTGATGAGAGAGAGACATCGATCAGCCGCCTCCTGCACACCCCACACTGGAGATGTGCCCGCAAGCAAGATACATGCCCCCGTCCGGAATCGAACCCGGGACCTTTCAGTCCACAGGCCGATGGTCTATCCACTGAGCCAAACCAGTCTCGGCCATACTTAGTATTTTGTTATGTATTTCTTTCACTTAACATAATGTTTTCAAACCTCAGCCATACTGTGGCATATATCATTCCTTTTTGTTGCTGAATATTATTCCATTGTTTGGATATGCCACCTCTGTGGGTTATTAATTGATAGATATTTAGGCTTTTTACAACTTAGCTAACTTGAATTATGCTTCTATAAACTTTCATTTACAAGGTTTTTTCCGACATATTTTTATTTCTATTGTCTATATAATTAGAAGTGAAATATGGCGGTTGTATGGAAATTTTATGTTTGATATTTTGATGAAGAGCCAGGCTAATTTTCTTTCTTTCTTATTTATTTATTTATTTATTTGTTTGTTTGTTTGTTTATTGTTGTTGATAGAGCATAAGGCCTTTATTTTGTAAAAAGAAATAAGAAAAGCAATATCTGTGAAGCACAATAAAACAAAGCAATAAAAGTTCAAGACCTGATTCCTAGGGAACAATGATGTGAAGTGTCTCTTTTTCTTTTTATATAGATGAATCATTTCACATTTTCATTAGTAACATATGAAGTTCCCAATTTCTATACATCCTGGGCAATACATGCTTTTATCTTTCTTTTTGGTCATAGTCATCTTAGAGAATATAAAGTGATGTTGATTTACATTTCCCATTTGGCTAATGACTTTGAACATCCTTTCATGACACTTTTATATATATTTTTGAAGATATGTCTATTCAAATCATTTTTCCATTTAAACTGAGATATTTGTATTTTTATTGAATAGTTGTAAGAGTTTTTATACATTGTGGATGCAAATCTCCTGTCAGATATATGACTTGCAAATATTTGCTTTCATTCTGTGAGTTATCTTTTCAGTTGGTGGTGTTCTTTGAAGCACAGAAGTTTTTAATGTTGAGGAAGCTCAATTATGTATTTTTTTTATTTTGTCACTTATTTGATGTCATATCTAAAAAATAAAATGTACAACTATGGATATATAAAAATAAAACAAACAAAATGATATTTTTCCATTACTGATATCTCTAGAATCTTGGTGGTAATTTAATAATTGAAATTACTGCTGTCAAAATATGTAGTTTCATAGAATTATGGTCTTTAGAAAAAATATAAATGATAAATGACAATTTAAATTTTTGACTCACAATGAAAAACCAAAGAAACATATCTCTTTAATTCTTGATATTTTGCAAAAATACTCAACAGAAATGGACATTTTATAGTTCACATTTTTAAAAAATGTACAACTCATAATATCAGATGATCAATTAAAATACTTTTGTCAAATAATAAGTATTTAAAAAAAAAGTTCTCATAGATTCCCTCAAAAGTAATCATTTCTCAATTATGTAATCTAAAAAGTAGATTGTTATGATTTCAAATGAGAAGTAAAAATTATAATTGTGTTTGGGAATCAGCTATGTAAGTTATGACTATCCTAAACTAAAAGTCATTCTTTAAAAATAAAACTTTAAAATAAATAAATATATTAATAAATTCAGTATATCAAAATATTGATATGCAATTTTAAAGCTTTTACTACTTATCTCATATTTCAAAGTGTTTTTGTTTGTTTATTTGTTTTGTTAATCCTCATCCAAGAATTTTTTTTTTTCAGAGAGAGTGGAATGGAAGGGGAGAGAGAGAAAACATTGATGTGCAAGAGAAACATTAATTGGTTGGCTCCTACAAGCACCTCAACCTGGGGTCATGAGAACAAATCTGTAAACCAGGTACAGCCCTTGACCAGAAATAGAATCCAAGGGCTGATGCTCTACCACTGAGCCACACCAAATTACCATTATTAATTGGCTTTAAAAATGAAAGTGATTATGATTTTTTACTAATAAAACACATTTATCTTAATAAGTATCATTTGTTATGGACTAAATTGTGTTATCCCTAATTCATATGCTGAAGCACTAATACCCAATGTGACTGTATGGAGAGGTAGGGCCTTAAGAAATCAATTTAGGCTAAATAAGTTCACAAGGGGCCAGTGTTAGATTCAATTTCATATAATGTATGAAGAAAAAAAAACATTTACAGAACAATCACATATTGGGTTTATTTATATGTATTTAAATTAACTCTATTGCATGGAATTTATATGAGAATTTTAGGAGCTCACATTTTTTTTTAAACATTGAACATAAGATGTTGTTTATTTAATTAATTTAGTAATTTTAATTAATGACATTTAATTATTTTCTTGAATGAATATTTTGTTGTTATAAATCAAATAAATTCTATTGCATTATAGCTACATGTGAAATAAACTTTATAAAATATTGGTATTTGGTTGGAAATGTAATTCTAGCAATAGCATCTCAAATACACTATTACTGTTACAGGGAACCGGAAAAATAAAACAATGTTTGGAGAGTTTGGAGTTACATTTATTACGTGCAGGTCCAGAGTAAAATGTTTCTCAAATTCTGGTCTCCAACATGCAGGAATTTTCCCTATTTATGTATTTTTACCTTCTTTGTCTCTCAAATATGGGATGTGGATGTGAGGGCTATCTGGCTGTCACATCTGTCACCCCAGTGATCACCAGAGTTGATTCGGCTGATCTGGCTGGCTAGACGGGTATCCCCCTTCTCCCTCACTGATCCATGTACATCCCTCCCAAAGCTTCATGCTCAGTCAAAAAGGACAACCTTCCACCCAGAGGAGAGGATCAGTCTTCTGTCAAAGGTATAGGAGTAGCTGCGCTCCCCTGCTAGAACATCCAAACAAGCTCTCAAATATGGGATGTTTCTTGCCCCTTTTGCAAGTTCTTAAAGGACCCCTATGTGCTGGGGCCTTGTGACCTTGACCAAAGGGCTGTCCTGGTGCCAGCCCTGATAATTTTGTCCTAGGGAAGTTTAATTGCCTTTCTGGAGTGAGAGTAGTCTCATTTTCCTTATTATTTCAGCAAGTGAACATTTACAGAAGCCAAATAGCAGGGTTAAAATTTCAAACAACTGTTTTTATATAAGATAGATGCTTAGTAGTATTTATGTCAACTTTGATCAGATCAGTATAAGGAAAGTTTTGCCATTTTGTTATTCAACAATAATCATTGAAATTTATAAAACAGAAAAAAATTCACAAAAATATTTATAAAATAAACTAGATGGTACATATTTGTAGATATTCCATTCTTCATACTATTTTTTATGGCCAACTTAATTTTTTTTCCCTTCATCAATTCTCAATATACATTCCTTACACTTCTTTACCCAAATCTCTTTCCATGGAAGGCTAATTTACATGTACTCCAACATTAGATTTCTTATTTTCTTGCTAGTGGTTTATTTCAGTCAATGAGATCCTTGACAGGAAATAAACCAGAAAAAAAAAAAAGCATGAAGTGAGAGTATTTAGTTATTCCTCAGGTTCCTTCTCTGCAGGGTTACCCTATTTGTGTTGGGTTACTTTTCTTAGTAACTGCTCCTGCTTCCTTTCTTATGATTCTAGAAGTGGTAATAGCTTTGTGGTTATACACTCCCTAGAATCATAATATCTTTTCTGATATGCTATACTCTGCTCACACTTTTATAGCTGTTCTATTTATTAAATAATCCCTGAGGCATTCTAAATTGACTGTGTCATCTGTTTCATGCTGATACCTTGTCTGAAACAAAGATCTAACTTCAAAAACGAATATTTTTTATTTTAAAGAAACGTATGTAAATTATGTTAATAATATCATGCTAATGTAGTAAAATTAAAGCATAACAAAACATTTAATTAAACTAATTTTCTCTAATAGAGAAAATTACTAATCTCAGTAATCACAAAATTTGAGTCAGATTTCTATAATGAGCCTTGCAGACTTTTCCTGGTACTGACAAATTATATGGAATCCTAAAAATGTTACAATTTTAAATAAAGCAATTGAAGTTCCTGACTTATATTGGCAAAGTCTAGAGTCTATTGTAGTGATCAAACTGATGATTTTTAATATTAGAATGGATTAGAGAATGTGTTTTAAATAGTTTCTCATATTATAAAGATAATGCTTTATGAATCAAAATGAAACATTATTTTCATAATTTAGATAGCTGCATATAAAAAGCATGATATATTTGCAGTAAACATAAAATATTAGGGTACTATATTTGACAAGTCTCATTTCATGAATGTAGGACAAAAACATGTTTATACTTACCAAAAGAAACTCAATATTTTGATGAGCCAGTGTTGGAAATCATTGCTATACCCAGTCTTTATCCCCTAAGAAAATCATCTTTCAAGTTTGAGCTTACATTCTGTCCCTTCTGCACAACTTCCTGCAAGCAACCACAACTTTTAAAAAAAAAATTCTCAGGGAATTGAGTCTTTCATTCTTGTGAAGAACTCATTCCCTTTTCAGTCCTATTCTTTCTTACTGTTTGTAAGCAAAGAACAGAGGGAAAGGTTAAAAGAGAAATCATGATCAAGTGATATGGACTATATTATTAGTGCTTAGAGAATCCCCAGCCACTCCTCTAAATTGCCCAGTTGGGATAGAGCCATATGACCAGGTTTGTCACACAAATTTTTTAAAAATGAAATACCTGACTATTTAGTCAGGGGCACCAACCTCTTTTCTCTTAGTCTGTCAAATAAAAATATGACAACTGCCAACCCAACAATTGCTTTCCAAAGGGAATTAGTCAAAATTATACATATTTTTTGTCAGATTGGCCAAAAATATAATGTAAATTGTAGTGTAGCATAGAATTTTAGTAAATACTCTTTCTCTTTGACCTAAGTATTATTATTCTATTATGAAATTTGATAAAATTTAACATTTATAGAAATTAAGTTGAAATTACTTTTATTATATTAAAATATGAAAGCCACTTAATGGGGACAGTTTAGGTAATAATTAATGTTTAAAATTTGTAATTTATGTTTTACAGAGATTCTGTGTATTTGCTTGCATGCAAATTTGAAGCCTGATGCATGAAATTCAGGAATAGATATGGTCCCTAAGACTGGTCAGTGATCAGGTCTGATCATGGCCTTCCAGCTGCCTGGCTGGGACCTTCTTTTGTTTAGTGACTCTCACCCCCACCCTCCATGGTGACACACATCATAGCAAGCAATAAAACTCCCAAGGGGTGGAAACCAGTTTGGCTCAGTGGATAGAGCATCGGCCTGCAGACTGAAAGATCCCAGGTTTGATTCTGGTCAAGGGCATGTACCTTGATTGTGGGCACATCTCCAGAAGGGGACATGCAGGAGGCATTTGATTGATGTCCCTCTCTCATTGATGTTTTTAACTCTCTCTCTTCTTCTCTGTAAAAAATCAATAAAATATATTAAAATAAAAACACTCCCAAGTGGACACTTTGCATATAAGTCTTTATATATAGACAGAGGCCCAGTGCACAAAATTCATGCACTAGGGAGGGTGTCTCTCAGCCTAGCCTACACCATCTACATTGTAGATTCTAGAATCTGGAACCCCTCTCACAATCCAGGACCACTGGCTCCTAACCCCTCACTTGAATGCCTGATTGCCCATAACTACTCTCTTGCCAGCCTGATTGACACCTCGCCAGCATGATTGTCCCAAAATACTCTCCCCTGGTGGCCTGATCACCTTCAAAGCTTTTATTAGTATAGATATGACCCTTCAAAGAAACTTTTACTAACCCTACTTTACAATAAGGGCTTGACAATTGAATCACTGGAACCAAACACCTATATTTCCTTTCTTTGAATAGTAGCAGGGATAATTATCTTGTCTTTAAGTTGTCCTGAAATTAAAATAAGATAATGACTTAGAAAAGTATAAAAGCACCATATAAAGACAACTCTTTTTCATGTACTGAAAAGAATAAAGTGGTAAAACAAAAAACACTATTTTAATCTCCCCCTTTCTTCCTTTACAGCCTTTATTTAAACTTTAAAATTTATACAGATTTCACTCCAATTTTCATTTCTTTACATTCAATATTTATTGTATTGGTTTCAGGTTTTATATCAGTTACAGAATAGTGGTTAGACAATCATATACTTTACAAAGTGTTCCCTGATATTTCCAGTACCCACCTGGCAACATACATCATTACAACACTATTAACTATATTCCTTATTTAAATTACAGTGAGTTTACAGGTTCCTTCCAGTCTTTCTTTTGTGTTTATCGTTCCTTTTCTTTCTCACAGCTTCCCTCACTTTCCTTATATAGCATCTCAATTGGCCATCAGAGCTCAGTGAAAGTACTGGGACATGCTTAATCCATTTTACAGACCAGGAAACTGAGGCCAATTTCAGCTGGCTGTGGAACTTGACTCAGCACACACGGAGCCCTCAGAGCCATGCACTCTGCTCTTCCTAAGGGGCAGCTGCTGGGCAAACAGAACAAACCTTCTCATCGGGCTTCTGAGCCTCTTTCTCAAGCACCTCTTCACTGCGGATGCTCCACATACCTTCCTTTCCCCTGTCCTCTTTCTCCATCCTTTCTTTACTGACCCCCTTCTCCAGAGCAGGTGGAAGGCTTCACATTTACTGCCAAGGCATGCTCTGCAGAAGGGCAGGGTGGCGAGGGTTTGCTTTGGGTCAAGGCAGGAGCAGGGGTTGCTGTCTCTGAAGTGTGAAGGCTGCCTGGGCAAGGCCAGTTAGCACTGGGAGCTTTTCTGAATCATGTTGTTCAGTCTGGTATCCTGCAATGAGGCGCCCCTCCACTGAGGTGGCACCGCCCCTGAACCCCTTCCTCAGGGCTGTGGGCCATTGCCCCTCAGCCCAGGCATCCTTCCAGGCCCCTTGATCCCTGGCCTCGCCCACCTGCATCTAGGAGCCACTGCAGAACCTCTCTCTCTCTTCAGGTGAGGCAGATCCCTGCCCTTGGTCTCCTGGAAGCTGTGAGTCTGTGGCCAGAGGTCTGGTCTGGTTCTTAGCAATCCTATGCCTAAGATGTTCCCATTGTCCAGAGTAACTCCCAGGGCAGTGATGTTCCTAGGACTCCATGGGAGTAGCTAGGCCAATGGCCGCACCTCCCCAGGGCAGCGATGTTCCCGGATACCTCATTGGAGTGTCTAAGCAGACCCAGCTGTGCCTCCCCTCAGGCAGCAATATTCCCAGGACCCACTGGAGTGGCTAAGCAGGCCCATCCACCCCTCCTTGGGGCAGTGATGTTCCCTGGACCCCTTGGGAGTAGCTAGGCAGCCAGCAACACCTCTCTGGGGCAGCGATGTTCCCGGGATCCTACTGGAGTGGCTAAGCAGGCCCAGCCATGCCTCCCCAGGACAGTGATGTTCCTGGGGCCACAGTGGTGGCTAATCAGGCCTAGCTGCTCCTCTCCAGGGCTGCTATGTACCCGTGGTCCCATAGAGTGGCTTGGTGGGCTGGCATCTCATCCTCAGGCTGGCAATGTTCCCAAGGCTCCACAAGAGTGGCTGGAGGGGGTGGCGGGGGTCTGCCCCTCCTGGCACCTGAGATGGACCCAAAACCCTTAGGAGGCTTCTGGTGCTACCTATCCCACCTCCCTGGCCTGATGGACTGGTACCTTGCGGGCAGTGTCTGGTGATGGACCTGGACCCCCAGGAATGGTTCAGGGCATTGCCCATGCCTGTGTATGCAAATTAACTTCCATCTTTGTTGGGTTAATTTGCATATTCACTCTGATTGGCTGTGGGCATAGTAAAGGTATGGTCAATTTACATGTTTGTCTACTATTAGGTAAGACTAGAAGCTTGGTGCACAAAATTCGTTCATGGAAGTGTGTGTCCCTCAGCCCAGCCTTCACCCTGTCCAATTTGGGACCCCTAGAGGGATGTTCAACTGCCTGTTTCAGCCCAATCCAAAACTGCTGGTTCCCAAATGCTCACCTGCTTGCCTTCCTGATTGACCCTAACTGCTTCTGCCTGCCAGCCTGATGACACCCTAACCACTCCCCTGCCAATCTGATGCCTACAGTGGGTTGCAGGCCCTATTCTCTGTGGGCAGGCCCTGTTCTCTGCTCTCTGAAGGACTGTCTGCTCGCTGCTACTGTGGCTGGCAGGCAGGCCCTACTCTTTGCTCTCTGAGTGCCTGCTTGCCACCATGATGGCTGACAGGCTCTGCTCTCTATGGGCCTGCACCATCCATAGCTTGCCTCACCACGCAGCAGTCCCCTCCTGTCCACCTCTGAGCAGTCTTGACTCTTATGGTGTCTTGGCTAATTTGCATATTGCCTCTTTCTATTTAAATAGCTTTATAGTACATGTACTTGCTATTAACTGTAATAATAAATATACCAGGGAAAGACATGAATACATATATATCCTGATATGTCAAAAGTACTCAGTATACAAAGAAAAATCTTGCTGTATCTAAAGGGCACATATTTGATTTTTGCATTTTTTATAAGAGAGTATTAAGTATATAGTTGCCAATGTGGGTCTTCTTATTACATCAGATGAGAGAGCACAGAATAATTCTAAAAAATGCATGAGCCCTGACCTGGACCCCAGCTATGGAGGAGTCTGTAACCTAGATAAATGCCCTTGATCAGAATTGAACCCAGACCCTGAGGTCAGCAGGCTCTATCCACTGAGCCAAACTAGATTGGGCAGGATATGACATTTCTTAGCCCTCTAGCAGCAAACTTTCCATTTTTTTTCTCCAGGAATGAGGTGGAAAAACCCTAGATCACTTTTTTCAATTCTTATACCCGAGTCACTAAAACTATTACCAGTGGAAAACAAGGAGCTAAGCCATTGAGAGGTCAGAAAAGGTATTTCCTCTGTAGTTCACAACTATCACCTCCAATCTCCGGTTCCACCCCTGTCAAGGCCTAAAGCCTCAGGGACTGGGCAGAGGCCTCCCAGTCCCTCCAATTACAGATCCCTCTGATCTCTGGCTTTGCCCCAGCTGGGGCCCAAAACCTCTGGCCTAAGATTGGGTCCTGGGCAGGGAATCCAGAGCTCCCTCTGATCACAGGATCTGCCCCTGCTAGGGCCCCAAGCCATTGGCCAAGGCTTGGATCCTGGACAGGGGACCCCCAACTCCCTCTGATGGCTGGGTGCTAAGCCTCTGGCTGAGGTTTGGATCATGGGCAGGAGACCCACAGTTCCCTCCAATGTCTGGCTCCTTTCAATGCCCCAAGCCTCTGGCCAAGGTTTGGGTTCTGGGAAGGGCCTCCTCAGCTCCCTCCAATCACCCAGTTCCACCCCTGCCAAGACCCCAAGCCTCCAGATGAAGCTTGGGTCCTGGGCAGGACCTCCCTCCCCACCCCAGCTCAGTCCAATTGCCTGGCTCTACCACTACCAAAGAGCTCCCTGGCTTAAACCCTTCCCAGTTGATCAATACCCACACTAGGCCTACCTTGGAGTGATATTGATACTGAGAAAGTTCCCAGGCCCAGGCTGCTGGGGCCAACACATGCAAGTTAATTGCCATTTTTGTTGGGTTAATTTGCATCCTCACTCTAATTGTATGTGGGCATAGCAGAGGTTTGGTTAATTTGAATGTTTGTCTATTATTAAGTACACAAAATTTGTGCACTGGGGGTGTGTCCCTCAGGCCAGCCTGCAACTCTGCAATCTGGAACCCCTTGAGGGATGTCTGACTGTCTGTTTAGGCCCAATCCCAGTCGCCTCCCTCTCCAATCCAACTCTGCTGGCTCCCAAGTGCTCTTCTGCCTGCCTTCCTGATTGCCCATAAATGCTTCTGCCTGTCAGCCTGATCACCCCCTAACCATTCCCCTGCTAGCCTGATTGCCCCTAACTGCCCTCCTCTGCCAGCCTGGTCACCCCTAACTGCCTTCCCCTGCAGGCTTGATCACCCCGAACTTACCCTTCTTGTAGGCCTGGTTCTTCCCAGTTGCCCTCCCCTGCTGTTCCTCTTTTGGCAGCTATCTTGTGTCCACATGGGGAAAGCCATCTTTGACCACATGGAGGAGGCAATCTTGTATTGGAGTGATGGTCAATTTGCATATTACTTGTTTATTAGATAGGATAGTGTCCTGATTCAGTAGTGGGGCTGGCTGGTTTGCTCTGAAGGGTGTCCTGGATCAGGGTAGGTGTTCCTTTGAGGTATGGGGTGGCCTGGGCAAGGGGCCTATGGTAATTTGCAGGCTGGTCATGTTCCTGGTGACTCAGGGGGAGGCTCTGGTATTTGGGATTTATTTATCTTCTATAATTAAAACTTTATAGCCTTGAGTGGAGTCCATGGCCAGCCAGGCCACAAAGAAAGCTTGGCTTCCTCCATTGCTGAGGAAACCCAAGCATCCTGCTCACTCCATGACTGCAGCCATCCTAGTTGGGTTAATTTGCATACTTGTTCCTGATTGGCTAATAAAAATGGCTTGTGGATATAGCAGAGTATAGTCAATTTGCATATTACCCTTTTATTAGATAGGATGGTATATATTAGAAGCCTGGTTCATGAATCCATGTGTTGGTGTGGTCAGGCAAGCCTAACCAGAGGGAGGGGACATGGGTGGTTGGCCAGCCTGCCTGCTGGTTGAACTCATGGTTGAGGGGACAATTTGCATATTAGCATTTTATTTTATAGAATATACACTGAGTGGCCAGATTATTATGCATTCAGAGATCATAATAATCTGGCCACACAGTGTATGTGTGTGGTCAATATTAAAATATTGAAAACCTACAGAGTGTACTGATTATGCACCCAAATCCTATCACTTCTACTGCTTGATCCTATAGCCTTTAATGTTTCTTAATGTTTCTGGTTCTCAGTTCCCTCATCTTTAAAATATGTACAAGCTTCTATCTACCTTATAGAGTTACTGACAGAATTGAGGAAATCATTAGGAACTCTAGATACTCACCCATAATTGTTTAAATGTATACTGACAAGTAGCTTTACATAAATATTAAATAACATATATTATGCCTAGTTTTCTCTCTGAAATTATGTAAAACAAATAAAGAAACAAACAAGCAAACAAAAAAGTTCTCATTGTAAGGGCCAAAACTACACTGCTTAGAAATTTACTAATAATACAACTTTGCTTAGACATTTGCTAAAATAATAATGGCTATGTTGAATATCTGCTTTTTTGTTCGTAATTTTGAAAAATTATTTCTAAACAATAAAAATTTTTAAGTATTTCTGGATTTCTGCTGCACTTTAAAAAAAGGTGAGGTATATTATAGACACAAAAGAAGAGCATTGTAACCATCAACTTAGAAGAATGACAGAAAGCTTTTGATTGGCCTGAGAAGGACCCAATGTATACATTCTAACTTTTTTTTTTAGTTTTATGAGCTTATGGTTTAATGATACATACAAATATTTTATTAATTAAATATATCACATAAAGCTAAATGATATTGCCTGAACTCTAAACATTCCAATGATGAATCTGATGTTTTTCTAAATGTTGCTGTTGAACTCCAGGGATATTTCATAGAAAGAATAAAGGAAAAAGAGGGAAAGAAAGAAAAAGACAAATAGAGTCTGCCTCTTATTATAAAACGGAATTTGTTAAATAGCTTTAGATGTTTAGATGTTGAGTTTAGCCTAAGTATCTTTAAAATAATTTTTATTATGAAGAAAGCATGTTTGTGTGTGTGTGTACACAGTCCTTTTATTTTATTTTATATTATTTTTGTACTTTAATTTATTTCATTTTTTTCTTCATTGATTAAGGTATTGCATATGTGTCCTTATCCCCCCATTGCATGTTTTAATAAAAAACTTTCTTTAGTCTCTTGCTCCAATTGTTGAGTGAGCATATTACATAAAAAATTTATTTTGCATCTATTTTTTTTGCTAATGTAAATTCTACTTCATTTGTACAAAAATATATATTTACATAAATTTGTTGAACACATAGAATGTGAAATAAACAAATTAAATTAATATACTTTTGTGTAGTCTACCTGTGATAAAGGTATATTTTTAATGTATGAATGTTTATTTATAATTTTTGTTGTGAAATAGTTTAAAATTTAGTAATTATCATAAAACCAACATTTTTTTAAATGTAACTTCTTGTAAATTATCTAATTCAAATACAATGATTTGCAAAATAGGCGATTGAATCTAGGATATGTAAAGTGATTTATCTTCCAGGGATTAGATCCCAAGTCAAAATATGATATTATATGATAATATATCATAATCTCAATAAATATATTTGCATGTATGCTGAAGGTTGCTCAAATAATGCAGCTAAATATTATGAAAAATAAATATTTTAAATTAATCAATAGGTATTGAGTTATATAAAAAGTTTTAAAGAACAATTTAATTTTATAATATTTATTTTAGATTCCTTTAAAAGATGCAAGTGATCATATAAAAACACATCATATGGTCATAAAGATTTATAACCTATTAAATGAACTTGAGGGCAGATGCAGACAACATGTAACACCTGGCATGGATAGAATGTCTAATGATTATACAAATCCTTTATGGTACATTAACACCTTCAAAAATGAGTAATGTCCTATGATTAACTTCCACAGATAGTTACAGATGTAGGTTGAAATTAAATGTAATTTTGTAAAATAAAATCAGCAATAGAATTCATCTAACATTCTGTTATAGCTATTGCCATTAATATTTTCCAATAAACATAAGTTAGGGTGTTTCTATGATGAATGATATTTATTTATTTTAAGATCTGGGCCATTTTTATATTTATTTGAATTAGAAATAGTATATATTCTGTTCCTCATTATCTGTCTAATTAATTCACTATATTAAAAATTAACCTCACATTGTTCAGATCACTTGCTAAAACCTTTTAATTTCATTGTACTCAAAAATTAAGTTTTTTTTTCCTGTTATTTTAAGGGCAAATAAATTATCTGTATTACTCACATCCTCAGAAAAGCATAATTTTCCTGTCACCTTTTTGTGTAAAACTTTTAAAAAGACTTCTATGAAAGTTATTTTTGTCTTGAAAAAATTAAAATTTAATGATGGATAGCTTAGAAAAGCAAACTAAGTAATCAAATATTTTACCCTGTACATGATCCTTATTGTTTATTATAGTATTATGCAGAGCAATGTAAAGGATGATTTTATGTTGCTAGATTTCCACTTAATTCTAAGCTTTTAAAATTATTAATAAATTTTTGTGCTAAAATTTTTATTTATTTCCTTTCAAACATTTTTAGAAAGTTATGTCTTGTTAATTTCATACCTATGAATAAATTGGAATAAAGAAAATAAAATTTTGTTAAGCTTAAATAGCAATCATTTATCATAGAACCAATCACAATATAGTATTTGAAGATTATATAATGGTTGTTGTAGGAATTACCTAAAGAAATATCACTCCTTATCTATTTGTCCCACAAAAGCATTTAGATCTATAGTTGTTCCATTAGAGTCTTATCACAATGATAGACAAGTTAATTGTTATTATAGACTTAAGGTTTTAGTAATATCTCTCTCCTTGCCTGCTTATATAGTACCTATTATTTTCTTTCAGTGTTTCTATAGCCTAGAATTATTATTTTGAATACTTCAGGTTGCAGAATGGATAATACACATGGCATCAATTCTCTATGTGTATACAGTCTTCCATTAGTGGGACACTACTTTTTGGTTAAATTGAACACATTTTTTTTATTACTGTGATATGAACTTGGTTTTTAATATACTGTAATTTATTATTATTTTTATTATTGTGGTATGAACTTGGTTTTTAATATACTGCATTTGTCTACTTTTCTTTGATTTCACACCTGCTTATGATTCCTTTCATGTGAAATGTCCAGACATAAGGAACATATAATAGACCAGTTCTGTTAAGTATGATTATCTACTCAGTATTCAATGGAATCTTCTTTTTTGTTATCATCTGAAATTCTTAATGGCAAATGGAGATAGTCATACATTTTTATGTGTGTGTATGTGAGAGAGATTGTATGTGTTTCAGTGTACTTGGAATGTGGGAAATGGCAAAGCAGGTTGGGAAGATGGCAGTTAGAGCTTTGCCTTGGGCTCACACATTACTCATCTGCTATAGAAATGAAACATCCAAGCATAAAACATTAAATCACTAAATATGACAGAGAGGAGAATTTAATATTGTGAGAGCTCCATAGCTTGACAAAATTTAAGAATAGAATAAGGTTGTAAACAAGGAGAAAGACTGGGTTCACATCTCGGTAAAATTCTTAATTTAAATTTATTCCTTTCAAATAACTTTTATAATTTACACTTTTGCATTTGAAGATCAGATATTCTCTTCTGCAAGTTCCTTATATCAAATTTGACAGCAAGCCTGTCTAGAACACTGGCTGGACCAAATTTATTATTAAGCTGTTATGCTTTAGGGTTATAATTTTTAGGCAGGAAATTAAATTTATGAGCAGAAATTCAGTTGAATTATTGCTTAATTAGAATGCTTTTTTTTTAAGAGGATCTGTATATGTAGGATACAGGTATTTATCATCCCATTCCCAAAACTGAATATAGATCTAATAATGATACTGGACAAATTCAATGCAACTGAAAAAAAATAGTGATTAAGTTAAGTATGCTGTAATCTATATATATAAAAACCTTAAATGCAAAGTATCCCTCAGGAGTTTGACTGACTGAGAATTTGATAGCTTGCTATGAAGTGTGCTGACCACCAGGGATCGGCACAGAACAAAAAAGGCCCCAGCTGACAGCAGACAGCCAGATAAAGGAGACTTCAGTCAGCAGCCTGCAGTTGCTAGGGACTCTACCTGTGCATTAATTGAGTGCACGGGGCCTCTAGTATTTTTAATAATTGAAATTACTTTAAGTACAAGCATGTCAATCAAGTTATGTTATTATATGGTGTTTAGTTATATTGTTATATGGTGTTTTAACTCAAAACTCACTGGCCCTAAACAACAAAGTTTATTTATTTATTTATTTATTTATTTATTTATTTATTTATTTATACTACATGATCAAGAAGGGAAAGAAAGGTTACTAAGGGATGGAGGCTAATGGAAGCCAAATATCAATAAAATTATTTACCTGCACCTATACAGAAAAATGTGCACTGGCACTTAAAGCTTCTACAGGATACTGACGGCTATTTCTTGATCTCTCACCTCATTGGCCATGGTTTAATAAAAAAATTAGGAAACTACAATTCTATTATGTTCCCAGAATGAGAAGATCAGAGATTATAAAGGACATTAATAAATACTCTTAGTGGTTTCAGAGGTTGGATTTTAACTTGCTTCATTGAGATTGAAAATATATATCTACTCGCTTATCATTTTATTTTTATTGTTAAAATTATTACAGCTGTTCCACATTTTCCCTCCATTTTCCCACCTCCACCCAGATCCTGCTATCCCCTCCCTCTAAACCTCACCACACTGCTGTCTGTGTCCATGGACTATACATATATGTCCTTTGGCTGTTCTCTTCACCTTCTTTCATCCAGTTCACCCCAACCACTTCACCTCTGACATTTGTCAGTCTATACCATATATCCATGCCTCTGGTTCTATTTTGGTCATCAGTTTTTTTTTTTGTTGTTGTTGTTGAGTAGATTACACATAAAAGTGAGAACATATTATATTTGCCTTTCTCTAAGTGGCTTATTTTGCTTAGCATAATAATCTCCAGGTGTATCTATGCTGTCACAAAAGGTAAGCATTCCTTCTTTTTACAGCTGTGTAGTATTCCATTGTGTACATGTGCCACAGTTTTTTTGTGTTTTTTTTTTTCAATCCACTCACCTACTAATAGGCATTTGGGCTGTTTCCAAATCTTGGCTATTAATAACACTGCTATGATCATAGGAGGGCATATATGCTTTCAAATTGGTGTTTCAGGATTCCTAGAATATATTCCCAGAAGTGGGATCACTGAGTCAAAAGGAAGTTCCATTTTTATTTTTTTTGAGGAAACACCACACTGTTTTCCATAGTGACTACACCAATTTGCATCCCACCAATAGTGCACTAGGGTTTTCTATTCTATAAATCATCTCCAGAATTTGTTGTTTATGGATTTATTGATGGTAGCTATTCTGGCATGTGTGAGGTGATATCTCATTGTTGTTTTAATTTGCATTTCTCTGATGATTAGCAACATTAGCAGTTTTTCATGTCTCTTAGCAAATTATAAGTCTACTTTGGAGAAGTATCTATTCAGGTCCTTTGCCCATTGTTTAATTTGCCTTGATATTTGAGTTGATCATAATTCATTCTAATGAAATCAAGATGATGGTCTCAACCTCTTAAAAAGCTACAACAATCATTTCTCCACTGAGAGTGATTCTACTAGAACAATGGTTGGCAAATTCATTAGTCAACAAAGCTAAATATCAACAGTACAACAATTAAAATTTCTTTTGAGAGCCAAATTTTTTAAAGTTAAAGTTCTTTTAACGCCACTTCTTCAAAATAGACTTACCTAGGCCATGGTATTTTGTGGAAGAGCCACACTCAAGGAACCAAAGAGCTATATGTAGTTCATGAGCCGCAGTTTGCCGACCACAGCACTAAGATACTCAGTATTGCATTAGATATAAAGTAATCTTGGTATGAAAGTATAATGAAACTGTAATGTATGATATAAATATTAACCTCATAGTACTACTGGTGACCCATTGCATGAAATTCCTGCATGGAGGGAGAGGTTCCCTCAGCCCAGCCTGTACCGTCTCCAATCAGGGACCACTTGGAGGGACTCCAACTGCCGGTTTAGGCCCAATCCCTGATCTTGCAATCTGGGACTGCTGGCTTCTAGCCACTTACCTGCCTGCCAGCCTGATTCCCCTAACCTCTCTGTCTGCCTGCCTGGTAGCCCATAACTTCCCTCCCTTGCCATCCTAATCTTGCCCCCAACTGCTCTCTTCTGCTGGCCTGATCACCCCTAGTTGCCTCCACCTGTCTTCCTGATTGCCTTTAACTGATCTCTCCTGCTAGCCTGATCTCTCCCTCAACTGCCCTTCTAGCTGGCCTGGTTTCCCCCACTGCCCTCCCCCGCAGGCCTGATCTTGCCCCCATCTGCTCTTCTCTGCCAGTCTGATTGGCCCTCCCTGCCCTCCCCTGCAGGCCTGATCTATCCCCCAAATGCCCTCTCCTGCCTATCAATTTGGTTCTGATTGGTGGTTTCTATGCCAGTCAGCATCAAAAGCTCCACCTCCTAGGCAGCCATTAGATCCTCACAGTTCACCTAGATTTGGTTCTGATTAGTTGGTTTCTATGCCAGTGTCTCTGGGACTATCTCCGGGCCTGATCAGAGAGGCGGGCTGATCAGCAGCCCCTGCAAAGGCCTAGAGAAAAACAGAGATGCAGTTACTGGTGAATCCTGGAGAGAAAAAGAGAGGCAACAGCTGATCAACAGCTGCTACAGAGGCTGCAGATCAGACCCTGCTTCTCTTCGGGCCTTTCTCTGAGCCTGATCTGCAGGTCCCTGGGCAGTCAGTGCTGGGTTGCTGCATCTGCATAGGCAGTAGTCAGTGCTGGATTGCCACAGCAACCTAGCACTGACTGCAGGATTTACTTCTGGTGTTCAGTCAAGCCTTCGGACAGTCGTACACACCCTGGGTTTTTATATATTAAGATTATTAGGAATAGGCCAAAATACATATAAACCACAGGGAATTCCATAATGATTTTAACACAAATTAATGGATTTTGAGGTGGGCACTAATTTGAAAAAATTATATAGAATACATATCCCTTCCCAACATGCACTATACAAAATAGTAAATGATGTGGTATCAAATATAAGTTTAAAATGTTAATGAGTGAATGCTCGAATTTGTCATCCAATTAAGATCATGTGGAAGTATTTGGAGAATCACTAAAATCTCAATGCTACTGTACAGAAAATAAGTATAATATAAATCAAGTTGAAAATTCAGAAAGATGTCTGAATCAACTTTAAGCAGAAAAGATGAAGTATGTATTTTCCAAAAGTGTTTGTTTACGAATAATGTCTAAGAAATGGTTTTACAATGTTGAAATTTGTTTTATTTGAATATAAATTTTTGACTATACACCAATTATTTAAGAATTATATGCATATATGGTTTAGACAGTTATTGGATTACACTGGGCATAAATTAAATTGAAGGAGTTTTTCTTGCAAAGATTTTGGAAAGTTAGTAACTTCTCAAAATGATTGTATAGTATGTGCCATCAATATTTTTCTACATCTGGTAACTTTAGAAAACTTAAAATTAATAATAATAACTAATATGTGCATCAACTATTCTTTTGCAAATAGTAAGGAATGTTCATTTTATATTTAAAACACTGAGTCTAATTTAAATATATGCACCCTGTATTTCCAGATACACCACACAACAAACTCACGGATACTTAATGCTTTTTATTTAGAACACACATAGATTTCCTCAATTCCTGCATTGCTGTATAAACAGTTTATAAAATCAACATGATCTGATTGTGCAAGTGCTTTTTAAAAATTAACTTGATAGTAAATTTTAATTATTTATCCAAGCTGTATTATGCTGCTTATATTTTACCAGTTTGTATAATCTCCTTATACAAACTAAGTTATCTAAAATAAAATATAGAGTATGCTTACTTTATTATATCAGCATGCTATGAATTATTGGTCCTTATGCAAGTAATTAGTGAAAGTATATTGCTAGGATAACTTTTTTTCTAACAAAAAATGCATCCTGAATTCACACTGTAAAAAAAGAGGGAAGAAAAAATACCACCTAGCACTCTTATAAAAAATGTATCCTACATAATGACCATGATTGGATATGATTACTTGAGCTACACTTTCACTATTTCCTTTTCAGCTTGTTTACCATTAAGCAATTGGGTTATTTTATTTGATAGATCTGTCTTTTGACAAAGTAAAAATCATGTCAATAGCTCATTGGTGAAGGCAAATTCTGACATACCAAAGGAGATTATATACATATAAAATATACATAAAACATAGTAAGGATAAAACATATACTTCTTCAGCATTACTAAATTCCACCCAAATAACAAGTTGTCATAATATGTGTATTAAGTAAGGCCATTGCAGCTCCAAACAAAGTGATGGTAGTTTTATAGAAGCAACATTTCAAGAGAAGAAAATAATTAATTTAAGTGGAATCAAGAACATAAAATGAGATATAACAGAAAGAATTCAAAGAAGAATACAACTCTAGTGTAATAACAATTTCTGGTAATATCTACTTGATAATGGAGTTTATTGCACAATTTCTGAAGGAAAGTTTTCCTGCATACATTTAAGAGCCATTTAAGCTGAAAGAGCCATATATATGTCATCATGCTTTCTGTTGAATTTGATGGAATAAAAACAAACACAAAATACTGCCTTTTCTATTAGAAAAGAGACAAACAATTCTTAGATATCTGAATTTAGAGAGATTGCCCAACATTTACATTTACAAATATACAGCCACTTCCATGCCCATTTGAATCCAAACACTGGAAGTGAAAGACTTTTGTTTATAATTCTAGAAGTGCAATAATGTAAGCTTTATGTTAATTTGCATATTAAACAAAAAATAATATCACTTGCAAATATTAGAAGACAATAAAAAATCCTTATTGATGGCTGATAATGAAAAATCAATAACTTTAGACCATTTTGCACATTTTATATTTTGACTGCTTAAATTTAAAATAATTTGTTTTTCAGCTTTACATAAAATCTTAGTTTGAACCCCAAATTGGAAGATAACATTTTCTTAAGCCAGTGGTCCTAAAACTTTGCTGGGCAATGGAATCAGCAGGAGGTGGGCATGGAGAGGTATCTTTAAAAATACTGACAATGATTCTTGGCTCTTACCTTCAGAAATATGGATTTAATTGAGAAGGGGTATGACTTTGTCACCCAGAGTTTTAGAAGCTCATTGCATGATTTCATTATTCAACAATGTTTAGGAAACAAAAGCTCTATTTCTCCTTAAAGATCAGTTTTGGAGCTAACTGCAAGTAATTGAAAACAACACCAAAACATGTTTATGTCACTATTAATCTATACCTTTACGAAAACTCTGACTTCTCAAATCCCGTAACTAACTTACTAATTATGGGAGAAAATTTAAAATAGTCAATGATTCAAGCCCTGTTCATGACCCTCCTCTAACATAATACCATGCCTGGCCTTGCCTTTCTTGATGAAACCCAAATTAAATTGCTAAGTATGTTACAGAATGTTTCAGCTAAAACTCAATGATTATTGATCCTACTGCAAAGGAATAATCAGAAGTAAGCATGGTGAAAAGATAGAAACTAGTAATCCTTTACCACACTAATGTGTGCTCCCTATCTTACATTGTAATCATCAACTTGTATTAGAAATAAATTCATACCTTTTGATAGATAAGGATATAAGGGGTCAATGAGGAATAAGGATACATATGTAATACTTTCAACAATAATGATTTTTGAAAAAGGTATTTTTTTAAAGAGTTAACAATATTGTTCAAAGTGTGGGCTCAAATAGGAATCAGAAAAATTTTCATCTGACTCAAAAAAAAAACATTGATCTTTTTTTACTTGCTGGGAAACAACAAGTCATAAAAAATTATTGAGATGCAGAATTAAAATTGAATGATTTGGATCATAGTGTTAATAAACCATCGAATCGGTGGGTCTTATATAGTCAAAAATGTGTGGAAGAGAGTAAGCATATATATGAATAGAAAAGATTGATGCATGTCTTTTAACATTGCCCTTGATAAATCAGCATCCAAATTAGCCCACTTGCTGGGAGCTAAGGGAAGTGATTACCAAATTATGAATTATGATTTGTAGTCTATTTTCTTTACTAAATACATTGTTATTTCCTATATGATATAATTCATATGAACTCAGCGAAATGCTTTACAATCTGACTATAAATTATTATTCAAAATATGTCTGAACTCTGTGTATATGTCCTGCTAAACTATGAACGTGCATATCTCTGTTCATAATAATGCCTCTATTTAAAATATTCTTGATGGTACCCTGACCATCTCAGCTTAAAAATATAAGGTTTATTTTTTTTTCTAAGTGTAAATATTACTTCTGCAAATTCTTCTAGGTCAAGAAAAAGTAGCCACTGCTTCCAGAAACGCTCATCCCCCATGATGCTCTTTGCTAAGTAGGCCTCACATTGGGCAGCACTAAAAAATTTTCAAGCACAAAACCTTAGCATTAGAAAGCCTGCCTTGAAATGCTGGCTCAGAAACTTATCAGGCGCTTGATTTTGAACACACACTTCAATTAAATACATTGTACTTTCCTCATACTATCCTATATAATAAAAGCCTAATATGGAAATAAACCGAACAGCAGAACAAGATGTTGGTGGGAGGGTGGGGCCAGTGAGTGGAAGGCACCAGGCCAGTTAGTAGAGGGAGGGGACAGTGATCAAAAGAAGGGCGATGGGGGCCAGGGCCAGCTGCTAACCGACCAGCACCATCCCCTGATTGCTTAGTGCAGAGGAAGTCCAGACCACAGCTTGGGCCTGCTCCTCCCAGGGAATTGGCCTAAGCTATCAGTCAGACATCCCCCAAAGGTTTCCAGTGCACTGGGCCTCTGGTATATGTATAACCTATAGACACAGATAATAATGTGGTGATGGACAGAGAGAAGGGAGAGAGAAGATGACTGGAGGTGGGGAAAGGGGAGAAATTAGGACATATGTAATAGTATCATGATAAAAATAAAGTTTAAAAAGTAAGTATTGAAAGAAAGTGTTAGGGGTGAAATAGGTTTAGAAAATTTTAGGAATTGGTTCATGGAAAAAGCACAGGGCTACAGAGCTGTACAGGGTACACTTCCATAAGACAAGGAGCTGGAAGGAGCAGAAGTTACATTTTCATATGATAAGAAAGCTGGGAATAGCAAAAGGTACACAGTTACTGAATAAAGGGAATAAAGACCAGAGGGAATAGGAGGACAATAAGGGAAGAGAAGAAGGAAACCTCAAGTACTTTACGAGAGGCTTGAACTCAGGAGTTGCTATAATGACCAAATCAAAAGGGGAATAGTGATCATTCAGAGAGGATATCACTGCACAAAAAAAATTGCAGCCTCATAAGCCATGGAAAAATGGAATCAGTGGGACTCTTCCTCTTCCCCACATGAGAGTCTGTGCTTGTTTTTCAATAAATGCCTACTTTTTGTTATACCATCTCTTGTCCCTGGTTTCATTCTTCAAGTATCTACAAACCATCCTGCCCAAGGGAATACCATGCATTCCAGTCCAAATTACCCATATTAGTATTTCATAAAGACATTGAAAAAATAAATAAGCTGAGGCTTCTAAAATATATAGTGTATTATAAATTTGACATTACTATATATTCTATCCTACCTAATAAAAGAGTACTATGAAAATTGACTGTCACTCCAACCCAAGATGGCTGCCACAAGATGCCCTGCAGGGGAGAGAAATTAGGCGGGGACCCAGGCCTGCAAAGGAGGCTGTTGGGTCAATCAAGCTTTCAGAGAAGGGCAGTTGGGAGGAACCAGGCCTGCAAACGAGGGAAGTTGGGGGAGACCCAAGCCTGCAAGGGAGGGCAGTTGGAGGGAGGGAAGATGAGCAAGAGAAAGCAATTAGGGTGATGAGGCTAGCAGGGAGGTCAGTTAGGGGTGACCAGGTTAGCAGGAGAGGACAGTTTGGGGGGACCAGGCCTGCAGGGGAAGGAAGTTGGGGATGACCAGGCCTGCAGGATAGGGCAATTAGGGCCAATCGGGCTGGCAAGGAACTGGTTAGGCATGAATCAAGCTGGCAGGGAGGTGGTTAAGAAGTGATCAGGCTGGCAGGCAGAAGAAGTTAGGAGCAGCCAGGGAGGCAGGCTGGTGAGCAATTGGGAGCCAGCAGTCCTGGATTGTGAGAGTGATGTCCAACTGCTCATTTATGCCAGATCCTACCTAGATAGGGCCTAAACGGGTAGTTGGACATCCCTTGAGGGGTCCCAGATTGGAGAGGATGCAGGCTGTGCTGAGGAACACACTTCCCTGTGCATGAATTTTGTGTGCCAGATCTCTAGTAAGATATAAAATTATATATAAATATATGAATATACTTAAATCATTTTTGAATTTGTATTGTCAACTTGTTTTATCTGTTGGAAGAAAAATAATTCTATAGTGCTAACATCCCCTATAATCACCAAGATCTGATCTGCTTTCCAATATTGAAATATTTTCTATCTATTATTTTTCATTTATGCACACACACATAAAACCCTGTTGTTCTTTTCAAGTTACTGTACTTATAGACCAAATTCAAATTTCCTATTTTACTGACTGTTTAATTCCTGCAAAATTAAGCCATTTGGTTTCTTAGTACAACATTACATTAACTTATTTTGATTACCCTGCAGACTGCAAATGCCAATGTAAATAGTGACTAGGCACATCTCCAAAACATTTTCTAGCAGAATTTTCTTTACTCTATGGATGCTTTTAACTGAACTATGTATTGATAGTCATTCAAGGAACAGTGAAAATATTAACATAAAATAGAATTTCAAAAAATAGGAAATGCAACAAACAAAAGTTAGCCAACAATAATAATAAATTTTATATGGAATCTGGAAATTTAATATGTAAAATCACATCACAACCTCCTTAAAGACAAAACTAAAAAAAACACCATATAATGATCTTCACTTATAGTTATCTCTTCTTTAATGAACTTTATTATAGAAGTACATAATCAGAGATTACACATATATACAGACACAAATTCAAATAAGAAATCCTAAGCTTCTATTATCTAAGCTCATCAATAAATTGCCAAATTATCTCATTTCTTCTAGCTTTTAGAAAACATATATCCCACACTTAGAATCTTCTTAATTGCTTCAACAAATAAAAACACTGTAAATACTGACTAAAGGTATACCTCATCAAGAAATATACTAAAACATATAATTTGGAAGACATTATTCAACATCTAAAAGGAGAACATCAAACAAAGAAAATAACCTTTTGTCCAACCATCAAAGCTATATGGTTCAGCTTCCTCCAATTAATCTGTAGAATTGATACCAAATTCTTCATTCTGACACTCCTCACATAATTCAAATCTACTTATCACTGTTTTCTTACATTTTAAGAATTTGGGGGAACTATTGATATTACATTCCTCTAAATCTCCTTTGACTTTCTAAATTATAATGAACAGTTGAAAGATATCATCTAATATGTATGTGTGTGTGTCTATTCATTTATAATATGCACACATATATATGTATATATGAATACACATATACAGTGTGTGTGTGTGTGTGTGTGTGTGTGTGTGTGTGTGTGTAATTATCTGGGTAGATGGCAGTGTGGGTAGCACCAGAACTCTGTGTCCCCACATGGACAATATTGCCCTGGCAGAATCTGCCTAATGTTATTATTTTGGAAATCTGGAGTCTACAGAAGGTTTATATCTTTCATGGGTAAGCTTGAATGATAAATTGCAGTTAATTTCAGTCAATTTCACCTCTTATGGTAGCAAGTGAGCAAGAGTCCCAGGAACAGCTTGCCCACACAGCTTGTGAGAGTCAGGATGAGCAAAAAGGACTATATCTCCAAATATCAGAAATCTCTGTCCTGATTGCTGCTTTTGATCTTAGGGATACAGAGAAAAGTTGTCAACACTAATTGAAACTAATAAAAATACTGCTTATAAATACTGACTGAAGATATACTCAATAACACATAGACTAAAATATATGGTTTGGAAGACATGATTCAACATCTGAAAGGACAGCATCAAACAAACTTTCTATTCAATAATTAAGGCCATATAAATCAGTTTCTTTCAATTATCTGTAGAAAAAAAATAGAAACTCTATTTTGATACTAGAGGCCAAATGCACAAAATTCGTGAACAGGGGCATGTGTCCCTCAGCCTAGCCTGCCCGCTTTCCAATCTGGGACCCCTCGAGGGATGTCCAACTGTGTGTTTAGGTACAAATCCTGGTAGTATCAGGCTTAAACGGGCACTTGGACATCCCTCTCATAATACAGAACTGCTGGCTCCCAACTGCTCACCTGCCTGCCTGCCTGGTTGCCCTTAACTGCTTCTACCTGCTAGCATGATGACCCCCTAACTACTTCGCTGCCAGCCTGATTGATGATTAACTGCCCTCCCCTGCAGGCCATCTTGTGGTGGCCATCTTGTGTCCACATAGGGGCAGCTATCTTTGGCCACATGGGGCAGCCATCTTGTGTGTTGGAGTGATGGTCAATTTGCATATCACTCTTTTATTAGATAGGATAGAGGCCTGGTGCACAGGTGGGGGCTAAGTTGGTTTGCCCTGAAGGGTGTCTTAGATCAGGGTGGATGTTCCCTTGGGGCATGGGGTGGCCTGGACAAGGGGCCTGCAGTGGTTTGCAGGCTGGCCACATCCTCAGAAACCCTGGTATCTGGGATTTATTTATCTTCTGTAATTAAAACTTTGTAGTCTTGAGCAGAGGCCTGAGATGACCAGGGTGTGCAGGATGTTTGGCTTCCTCCTTCACCAGGGAAACCCAAGCCTTCTGTTCACTCTGTGGCCACAGCCATTTTTGTTGGGATATATTTATCTTTTATAATTGAAACTTTGTAGCCTTCAGCAGAGGCCTGGGCTGGCCAGGGTATGCAGGAAAATTCCTCCATTGCCAGGAAACCCAAGCCTCCTGCTTGCTCAGCGGCTAGAGTAATCTTGTTTAGGTTAATTTGCATACTTGCTCCTGATTGGTTGGTGGGTATAGAAGAGGTACAGTCAATTTGCATATAACTCTTTTATTAAATAGGATATCTCACGCTTTTAAATCCCACTTATTAGAGCTTTGTTACAAAATCTGCTTTCTAACATAAGATTCTTTGTTCATTTACTTTCTCTCTTTTGAAATTCTTTCATTCACTGGCTAGCATAAATACAAATACCTTCTTTAGCTCCTATTGTTGTAAATATACTCCATAATAAACTAATATTTATTTGTTTCCAATTTTTAAATTTGTGGTAAGATATATAAAACACAAAATTTGCCATTTTTACCATTTATAGATATAAAAGTAAATAACATTAATTATATTCACAATGTCATGTGCCAATTATGGCTAACTTTTTCAATAACTATTGCCCAAAACAGAAGCTCTACTCCCTAATTGTTAACTCCTCTTTCTTCCCTCCTTTTAGCCCATAGAAACTTTGACTCTAAGTAACTCCTACAAGTAGAATTGTACAGTATTTTTCTCTTGTATCTGAGTTATTTCACTTACTGTAATGTCCTTAAGGTTTACCCATATTGTAGCATGTGTCAGAATTTTCTTAATTTTTAAGGTTGAATCATATTCTATTTTAGATAGAGCCCACATTTTGTTTGTCAATTCTTCATTCAATAGGTACTTGGGTTGCTTCCTTTCTATCTTTTGACTTTTGTGAAAATGTTATGAACAGAGGTGTACAAGTATGTATGTATGTACAATTGTTGTTGATATTCTTTTCTTTGATAACAGAGGCCCAGTGTACAAAATCCTTGCACTCAGGGGGATCCCTCAGTCCTGCCTGTGCCCTCTTGCAGTTTAAAAACCCTCAAGGTTTGTCTAACTGATGGCTCCTACATTAAACATTTGTTCCCAAGTGGTCAGTGCACATCACTGGTTGTTCTGCTGCTTGGTCGACTTGCATCTTAGCCTTTTATTATTATTAGAGATAGCCATTTTATATATTAAGTGGTATCTTCTTGGATGGTTCATTTACTATTCCCTAATAATAAGTGATGCTGAGGTTCAATATGTGTTTATTGATCATTTGTATATCTTTAGATACATACCTTTCAAAGTCTTTGTCTATGTTTTATAAATCAGGGTTAAAAAATATACAGCACTAAACATTTATTGTCTTAACTACTTTTACTAACATTATTACGCAACAGGTTTTTAGAAGTTTTCATCTTATAATTCTGAAACTCTATACCTCAAAACACTACCCTTCTTCTTTCCCCAGCCCTTTGCAATCACCTTTCTACTTTCTGTTTCTACAATTTTTACTTCTTTAGAGACCTCATATGAGGAGAATCATAGAGTATCAGTTCTTTAGTGACTCCCTTATTTTGCATAGCATAATATCCATGAGGATCAACCATATTGTGTCCTGTGATAGAATATCATTTTTAAGGATGTGTATTATTCCATTTTATGTATACCATATTTTCTTTATCTATTTACCTGTCTTTGAACATTTGGGTTGCTTCTACCTCTTAAATATTATAAATAATGCTACAATAAACATTAATGCACAGATACATATCTTTTCAAGATTCTGCCTTTAATTATTATAGGTATACACTGAGAAGTAAGGTGGCTCGATCATATTGTAATTCTATTTTTTAATTTTTTGAGAAAACATTATACTGTTTTTCATAATGATTGCACCATTTTTCCTTCCTATCCATAGTACACAAGGATTTCAACTTCTCTGCATCATCTCAATACTTACTTTTTGTCTTTTTGGTAATGACTATCTTGGTGGGTATTTAGTGATATATAATTGTGGTTTTAATATACTTTTATCTAATGATTATTTATTTTTGAATATCTGTTCATGTGCCTATAATTACTTTGTATCTTCTTTGTGGAATTGTGTATTCAGCCCTGTGACCTTTTATGAGTGAGTTAATTTGTTGTTGAGTAGTAGAACTTTCTCTTATAGTCTGGACATAAGCCCCTTATCAGATAAATAATTGGCAGTTATTTTCTTCTGTAGGTTGCCTTTTCACTCTGTTAATTTCATCCTTTAACACACAGATATTTTTAAGTTTGATGTACTTCCACTTGTTTATTTTTTGTTGTATTCCTTATGCTTTTGATGTCATATCCAAAAATTATTGGCAAGTCCAATGCTTTACAAATTTTAACTATATTTTCTTCTAGGAATTTTATAGCTTTAAATCTTACATTTATACGTTTGACAATTTTGAATTATTGTCTTATATGATATTAGTGATATTTGTTAAAGAGATGGTCCTTTCCTCATTGACTGGTCTTAGCACTTTTTTCAAAAATAATTTGACTTATATGCAATAGTTTATTTCTGGGCTCTGTTTTCTATTTTCTTTTGTACCCTATATATCTGCCTTTACACTGCTACAGCATGATCTTAATTACAGTTGCTTTGTAGCATAAGTCCTCTGCTACTTTGCTTTCTTCCCTGTTTTGCAGATGCTCATAATGTGCATTGTGTTCTTCTTGATGATGTCCTATAAGTTCTTAAAACTAACTAATTTTATTCCTTCTTTTTTCCAATGTTTTGGTAATTTTAAAAGTCTTATCTTTAGTTCACTGATCCTTTCTTCTACTTGGTTGAGCCTATTGTTGAATTACTCTAGTCTATTTTTCAAGCCAGTTATTGTAATACCCAGTTCCATAATTTTTGTTTGTTTTTTCTTCATAGTTTATTTTTATTTACTTTTTAATGCTTTGTTTCCATGATTTATTTATTTGTCCATATGTACTCTTTTAATTCATCAAATATCCTCATGATGGCAATTTTAAATTCATGTATGATAATTCATATACCTTCATTTCTTTAGTATCGGAATTTTTTCTTTTAAATGTGTTTCTATTTCTTCGTATGTTTTTGTTATTATAAGTTTTGTGAATTTCAACAGTTGAAGGATCAGTCAACTCTCACATACTTTGCAGTGTGATTTTATATGGGGAGGACTTTCTCTTCACAGTTATATCAATATTGTGTTGATGTTTCTTGGAATATAAAATATAATATAAAATTCAGAATTTATCAATATTCATAAAATCACTTCCAGAGACTTTGCTCGGTATTTCATTAAAATGTATAGATAAAATTGGAAGAATTGACATCTTAACAACATTGAGTCTTTCTATTCATGACAAGGAAATATCTTATTCATCATAGCTTTGTTAGCATCCTCATTTAGATCTGTACATATTTTGTTAGATTTATAACTAAATGTTTATTTTCTAATGGTGCTAATATGAATGATAATATGTTTTTAAATTATAATTTTATTGTTCATTGCTGATGTTATGGAAGAGATTGTACCTCTATATCCTAGTCTTAAAAATAGGATATTGTCTTAACTTCTATGGATGCCAATTAGCAAACTCAGATAAGATAATTACAGAGAAAAAATGATTGCAAACTCAGAATAACTCATTGTGCTCCTCATGTTTCAGTAACCACCTCACACCACCCCAACAAGTTCCACTACCTTTTTAGTAGCTCACCTTAGCACTTAAATATTCTCTTGCCATGTTTGTTACAGTGGAGTTGAATTTAGTCTTTTTCCATCATTCCAATAATGTATAATCTTGAAAGAAAGCTTTCTTTGCCTGTTTAACTTTGTCCAATTGAATTTTTGCTTTGAGGTCTGTAACCTCAATTCTCTTATGAACTAAAGGAAATCATTGTCTGTTAATTGTTCAGCTTTCTTATTGTGAAGCAAAATTCATGACTTGCAAACCTTTTAAATGTTAGAATAGAAACAGAAAGTCTAGAGAAACTAATAATTATCACACACTTTCTAAGTTTCATATAACTGAGGTAATGGTTTGTGTGTCTTTCTTGAGAGGTAGTTTGAAAATACTCAAATAACAATGATAACCAGAGAAAATTCTAGAAATATCTTTGGTTCCTAAGAATTCTATGGATCATCCTCTGTCAGAGCCTAATAAATTTTGTGCAAATATATAAAATGGAGAGTAATTATAGTTTAAGAATAGTAATATAAACTTGACCTAATTTGCATCTTTAGAATGATGAAACCCATAGATTGTTGACACTTTTTGGTTCAAATATTGTCTTTATATTTTATCAAACATGGTACAAAGACTAGCTATTGATGCTTTTTTTATTTACTTACTTGCATTAATTAAGTGAACCCATTGCATCAATTAGTTCAATGTTTACTGATGTTTATAACTTTTATTAAAACTTAAAGCTATCCTAGCCCTGGCCTAATTTGCTTAGTAGTTAGAGCATTATCCTATAGACTGAAGGGTCAAGGGTTCTCTTTCTAAAAATCAATGGAAAAAATATCCTTGACTGAGGATTAAAAAAAAAAAACAACAACAAAACTTAAAAATACCCTAAAATTTGAATTCCTGTAAATAATTATGGTATACATATAAAACCTTATATTTAGATTAAATTTAAAATTCAAATTATATGTATATTTAATTAATCATATAACTTCAAATTCTATTATTTTATATTATAATATAATTACTTTTGTCATATCACTAATTATACCATACTGTATTATATCTGAATTGATCTTAACAGCTATTTTTATAATATTTTAATTCAACATCTAAATAAGAAATCAAAACTATATATATAAAGAAACAGGATCCATAATGTCTAAAACAACCAAAGGCTTGACCGAACACCAGAAGTCAGTCCTACTGTCATTGCTGGGATGCCATGGTGACCAAGTACTGACTGCTGAAGAGGCTGTGATCAGGCCTAGAAAGAAAAACAGGGTCTGATTGCAGCCCCTATGGCAGTCAGTGCTGGGTCAGCATGGCAGAAGTCAGTCCTGCAGTCAGTGAACATAGGGTCAATTAATATCTCTTTGAGAGGAGTTGAGAATATAAAAGACAGTGTAGAGCAATTATTTACATTATTTCACATAAAACTCCTTTCAACTAAGATATTTTCCTTTATTTAAAAATGTATCTTTATTGTTGAAAGTATTACATCTGTCCCTTTGTTTTAGTTTTTTTTTTTTTCCATTGATCTCCTCCACTCTGCACCCGCGCCTTCCAGGCCTTTGCCAGACTATTGTCTATATACACAGGCGATTCCTGTCTAATACATAAAGATCTATAAAGATTTAGATAAAATAAAATAAAAGATATGCCAGGTGAATATTGAACAGAAGAGCTGAAGGTGCTGCATGAATACTGGATACAGGCTTGAAGCCAAAATGCAACTCATGAGATAAAGTTAGTCATCGTAACATAACAAAAGGTTCCTTTCACTAAAGAGCTAAGATGGTTCCCAATATTTATACACATGCCAGTAATAGAGCAGTGAGGGGGTTCAGAATGAGCCTCACCAGGATGTGTCTTAGTGGTATGAAGATTTTTGAGCTCACGGCAATTTTAGCTTCAGGCTCAAGTGAAAATTCTGCCCCTCCCTTAACTACCTAAAAAAATTTAAACTAGATGCCTTGCCCATAATAAAACATTATTTTAAATAATAAAAGGCTAATATGCAAATTGACCAAACAGCAGAATGACCAGTCATTATGACATGTATTCCCACCAGGAGGCAGATGTTCAATGCAAGAGCTGTCCCCTGGTGGTCAATGTGCTCCCACAGAGGGAGCACCACTCAGTTAGAAGCCGGGTTCATGGCTGGTAGTGCAGCAGCAATGGAGAGAGTCTCTCCTGCCTCCATAGCAGGGCTAAGGATGTCTGACTGATGGCCTAGCCTTGCTCCCTAACAGAAGCAGACCTAAGCTGTCAGTCAGACATCCCCTGAGGGCTCCTAGATTTTGAGAGGGTGCAGTCTAGGCTAAGAACCCACCCTCTGCCCTCTGAGGGTATGAATTTCATGCATTGGGCTTCTAGTATTACATAAAATTTATATATTTAATATTTTAGTATTTATTTATATAAAGAGTTCTACATCTATATTAGTCAAAATTGTAGTTTAAGTATTGATACCATTTATATAAAGTTTGAAGAACATTTTGAAAAATTTTATCTATTTCAAATTGATACTGTTTTTTGGTAGAATGTTTATTTGCATTTCTAGATATTATAAATATGTTTCAAATGAATATAACATTAAAATTTTCTTTTATAAACATACTTTTTTATTTTGAATAAACATTGTAATCAGTCTCAGTCACCCTTTTAACAGAATTTTTTGAGTAGTCTCTATTGTAACTCCAGTTAACAAAAATAAAATATTTGCAATTTAAGTATGAGTAAGTAACAGTAACATATTTACCCTCAATCTGGGGTAATTACTAAAATAAGAAAATCTTAGTATTTGATTTATTAATCTTTGCAATATGACAGTTTCATGTTTACCCTAATTACATCCTTGCCTTGAAAATTTGCTGAATATAATTTAAATAAACATGACAAAACTTTGATATGCATGTTTCCATTGAGACTAAACCAGATAATAATATGACAAAATTCTACCATCAATATCAGATTTTCTTCACAACATTTAATGACTTTATTAATAAATAAATATGTATTTAAATAACCTGTCACAAATATATTTTGGGGTTGGATATGTGATAAAGCAATCTCAAATTTCATAAATACAATTTATAGAGAACTTTCTGTAATGCTATTTCATGTCACTTATTTTTTTAAATCTTCATTATTGAAAGTATTACACATGTCCCCTTTTTTCTTTCACTATCCCCACACCCATCACAAGCCTCCACCACCCTAATTGTCTGTGTCTATGGGTTATGCATATATGCATACAAGTTCTTTGGTTGATCTCTTCCCTTCCACCCATCCATCTCAAGCTTCCCTCTGAGATTCAACAGTCTGTTCCATGGTTCTATATCTCTGGATCTATTTTGTTCAACAGTTTATTTTATTCATTAGATTCCACATATGAGTAAGATCAAGGGATATCTGTCTTTCTCTGACTAGCTTATCTCACATAGCATAATACTCTCCAGGTTCCTCCATGTTGTCTTAAAGGATAAGAGATCATGTCACTTCTTCATGGAGCTAATTTTTGTATCAATGTAATATCTTGCATCTGCCTTCCTATCTTTTGTAGAAAGTGTGTCTTTAACTAGGAGACTCATAATTCATACTGAAAGTTGATAATTGATTTCTTATTTCTGAACAAGTTACTCTTTTTTTATTAAGCTGAAATAAATAACCAGAACACATTTTGATCTATTTCATTAAACAGACACTTTTGAACTACTATTACAAGTTTTTGTCATCTCCATTTTATATCTTTCAAGAAATAAATCTATATTAAATGTTAATCTTTGACTTATATATTAATATATATTTTTGAAAACATGGCTCAACCTTTAACAAAATTAAATCAACAATTGCTAATAACATCAAAATGGTCATTGTAATTTGATGTAATTGCCTTAGCAATACTGCTATCTGAAGTTTAAGGCAGATTTTATTCATTGCACTTTTACTTTGATTTTCTAATATATTACTTTGAGATGTAAGAAATTGCATATAAGACACTCATTACTTTTGACTACAAATATCTTCAGAATTGATGGAAAAGCTGAGTTAGATGGCTCATTCTATAGAAAGGCCTCTTTGGTGACAAACCTAATAACAAGAAACCCATGTGTCTTTCTGAGTATTATAAACATAATTCTCCATTGCAATTTTAACTTTCAGGGAAATAGATAGAATTGAAGATTATATATTGATCTCTGGAATAATCATATGCAGTGTAAAATTATTTCATGTAATGGACTGTGTCTCTGAATAAATTCAATACTAAAATTAAACATAGTCATACTTGGTGATAAAATAAGAAAAGATGAAAGCATACATTCAAAAAAAAAGTGGAAAATTAAAAATTAATATAAATATCCATTTCCCTGAGTTATTTATCTTTTAATGGATTTTTACAGAGTGGAAGGGAGAGCAATAGAGTTAGAAACATCAATGAGAGAGAAACATAAATCAGCTGCTTCCTGCACACTCTTTACTGGGGATGTGCCCAAAACCAAGGTACATGCCCTTGACCAGAATTGAACCTGGGACCCTTGATTCAACAGGCTGATGCTCTATCCACTGAGCCAAACCAGTTAGGGTGACCCTGAGTTATTTTAAGAAGACCAAGAAATAAGTAACTAATATCCTTGCAGAGGGAGAAAAAGCAACAACAAAACTTCTCTTAAATTAATGTTACTTCACAGTATCCTAATGTCCCTAACTAATAATGTTAATTCACTCTCTAGAAAACGTATGCCATAGCATTAGTATTTGTTTATTTTGGTGACAATTGGAACTTTCAATGTTATCCTGAAGTAAGGCAATGATAAAAGTTCTAATTATGTTTTAGTTTTAGGAATAGAGTTTTTGTTTTTCATTTGTTTGTAAACTGAAAGATGAAGCAGATAAATGCCTATTATACTTTTGAATCTGTATATTTCTAAGTTTTTTATTTATTCTTTGAGGCTGACTATAATTCAACTATCTTCTTTTAAATTCAAAATACTTTTATCAATGTAATTGTGTTTATATTCCTATATGTTTCTGGTTTGGGATAAGAGAGATAAAGATATTATTTAAAAAAATAATAATAATACCAACAGTTGAATTCAGAGTATAAATGTTTGTATCAAGAAAAGTAAATCTGCATTTGACTAAATTAATGTTAATATTATATTAGTAGCAGCAGTAGTAGTGTAATATAGGAAGTAGTAGTTTTAGCTATTAGAATAAAAATAATCTAAAAGTTGAGAGCAATAATAATACATGATAATTCATTTTTGTTTTGTGGAGTTGGAGAAAGTGACAAAAGTAATTATTTTTAAGATGATACAATATAATTCCATTTAATTGACCAACACAGTAAACTTTACATATGAAAAATAATAAAATATATTTTAAATTTTTAAAAAAGGGCATTTTCATAGAGTCCACAATGTATTTGTAATTTTATTTTCACTTAAATTAAGAACAGATGCCCTGGGGGGAGAAAAAATGGCAGCGGAGTAGACAGACGCTTCTGGAGCTTTGTCACTGGGCAGAGGGAGAGAGAGCAGCTCAGAGTCACACTGGGAGTGATTGTTGGCAAGTTAAGATTCAGTTATCCTCCAGGAGAAGGTGGGGGACTGCGGGACAGGGCTCTCCTGGCCAGGCAGCCCCACTGCCACGGGGATTTTGTCTGCCAGAGCCACCAGTGCGAATGCAGAGACCACGCCATCTTGCAGAGGGAGGTGGATGTCTACAGCAGTCTGAAAGCTGCGGCTGAAGCACTCACTGAACAGCCGGGGGAACCAGGACACTGCTCTCCAATCTGCACAGAAATGGACTCAGAGGAGCTCCACATGGCACACGGAAAGGTCAGATTTTGCCTGGGATAAGGTGAGGTCTCCTGTCCCGCAGAACAGAGACGTGCACACTGTGGGAACCGGGCTGTGGGAAAGCTGCCTCTGGAGAGGTCCATGGATGTGGGGCACGGCGTGATCCCTAAGTGTAGAGGCAAACTCTCAGAGCTGTTGACAGAGGGGAGCTCTGGAAAACTACTCATTTTGATCTGAGGCAGAGGGACAGCCTGGGAGTCATTACAGTGTCCCGGCATCAATATCCCCACAAACCGATTTTGAGAACCATAGAGTAGCAGGATCTGAGCTCAGCCTAGAGAGATCCTGTGCTTAGTCTCAGAGGTCAATTCCGAAACACTGCCATCCAATGGATGATACACAAATTGACTCTTGCATAACCACAAAAGAATAAAGAAATTAAAACACAACTCAGCAGTGGACCACAGGGAACTGCAATACCCTCCCAACTGGGAAACAGAAGTGCCAAGCAGAATAGCAGAAGTGAATGACCATTCTATTTTTTTTCTATTTAATTTTTTATTTTATTTTATATTTTTTCATTTTTGTATATTTTAATTTAAAAACATTTTTTTTCTTTCCTCCTCAATTGATTTTACCTTTTTAATTATTACATTTTTGTTTTCAACTAGTATTAATACTAATACTATCTTACCATTTTGGAAAAAAACAAGTGTCATTTTGTTTTCCCTTTTTTTTAATTCGGGATTAGAGTTCTACGTTCTATTTTCATCTTTCCTTTAGCATAATTTTATTCCATCTCAACACTACGTTTATGCCAACACTTTCCTCCTAACTTTCCCCATTTTGTGGTCTTGTTTTCTCTTTCCCTTTTCCAACTTTAGATTCTCCCCATTCTTTCTCTTTACCTGGTTAAAATTTCACCCCACTTATATATCTAATTTCAAACCCCCTACTCCAAGCCCATACAAACCTCTCTCTTCTTGACTTCACTATACAAAAAGTTGTTTTTCTCTATGAACTTTTGTTGCTCTTTGCCTGAACGGTGATTATATTGATTTTTTGTACTTTTTTTGTAAGATGGTTTTAGCTTATTCTACTTGTTTTATTTTGCTTTTTGTGTGCTTTGTTTAGTTTTGTTTTTTACCTCTCTTTTCCCTCACCTCCCTCCATATCAGTTGTTATTTGTAGTTTCTATTAATCTCCAGGTACTGGTTGCCGGCATTTGTTGGGATTAGTGACTGTTCTATTGGCATTTTCTCCTGACACCTATATTTTGTTCCCCTTTTCTCTCTTATCCTTTCTTTTCTCTTTGACATTTTTCTCTTCCTCTTTTCTTCTCCTTCTTCTTCTTTTTATATTTTTATTTTATTTCATTTTTTGTTTGTTTGTTTGTATATATATATATTTTTTTTTTCTCCCTCCCAATTTGATTTTGGCATTTCTTTCTTTTCTTTTTTCCTCATTTTCCTCTTCTTTCTCTACTTACCCCTAATTTGTTTTTCATTGGTGGTTACCTTATTTGTGATTATTAACATCCTGAATATATTTTTACTCAGTGCCTTGTGTGCTGTACCTGGTTGTGTTGTAGATTGTGCCTTTCAATCAACGTAGGAGAGAGAACTACATAACCAGACACCTGGAGAAGAAAGACCATGGGCAGAAAAAGAAACAGCCCACCTAAGACAGAAAGGCAGGTTTCACCAGAAAAGGAAGTAAACAAAATAGAAGAAGAAATAAGCCTGCTAGAGAAAGAGTTCAGAGAAATGACCATAAGGTGGATGAAAAGAATGGAAGACAAAATTGACAATCTGAGTAAGAGCCAAGAAGAAATGAAGAAGACCCAAGAGGAAATGAAGAAGACCCAAGAGGAGATGAAGAAGCAGCAAGGAGAAATGCAGAAGAACCTAGAGGAGGTGCAGAATAAACAAGAAGAAATGAAAAATGACATCACTGCTATAAAGAACTCAATAGAAAGCATCAAAAGTAGACTAGAAGAAGCAGAGGACTGCATCAGTGAGCTAGAAGACATGCTAGGAAAAAATACCCAAGTACAGCAGCTTCCAGAAAAAAGAGTTAAAAAGCAAGAGGAGAGCCTAAGGGAAATTTGGGATAACATGAAACAAAACAACATCTGCATAATTGGGGTTCCAGAAAGAGTGGAAACTGAAGAAGGATTGGAGAACCTGTTGGAAGAAATAATGACAGAAAATTTCCCCAATAAAAGAAAGAAAAAACCCACACAAATCCAAGAAGATCACAGAGTCCCAAGCAAAATTAACCCCAACAAACCGACACCAAGGCATATTGTAATTAAATTGGCAAACACTGATGACAAGGTAAGAATCTTAAAAGCAGCCAGAGAGAAACAGAAAGTTACCTACAAAAGAACCCCCATAAGACTAGCTACTGGTTTCTCAACAGAAACTCATTAAGGCAGAAGGGAATGGAATGAAATATACAAAGTCATGCAAAGGAAGGATCTGAATCCAAGAATACTGTACCCTGGAAGACTCTCAATCAAAATTGAAGGTGAAATCAGAAGCTTCACAGACAAAAAAGGACTAAGGGAATATATTACCACCAAACAAGTAATGCAAGAAATGTTAAAGGGTCTGCTGTAATAAAAAGAAATAGAAAGCGAAGAAGGAACTCGGGGGTAAGGAATAAAAATGGCAACAGATAAATACCTATCAATAATAACTTTAAATGTAAATGGATTAAATGGTCCAATCAAAATACATAGGGTAACCGATTGGATAAGAAAACATGATCCATGTATCTGCTGTCTACAAGAAACCCACTTCAGGAAAAGAGATGCACATAGATTGAGGGTGAAGGGATGGAAGATGGTATTTCAGACAAATGGAAATGAAAAAAAAGCTGGGGTTGCAATACTTATATCTGACAAATTAGACCTCAAAGTGAAGGACATAACAAGAGATAAAGAAGGCCACTTCATAAAACTAAAGGGAACAATCCAACAAGAAGAAATAACTCTGGTAAACATATACACCCCCAATATTGGGGCACCTAATACATAAAAAAAAAACTTCCTGGAGGATATTAAGGGAGAGATTGACAGCAATACACTCATAGTAGGAGACTAATACCCCACTGTCACCACTGGACAAATCTTCTAAACAAAAAATCAGCAAAGAAACTTCAATCCTAAATGACTCCTTAGACCAGATGGAATTAATTGACATCTTCAGAACATTTCACCCCAAAGCCACAGAATATACATTCTTCTCTATTGCATATGGGTCATTTTCAAAGATAAATCACATGTTGGGTCATAAAAATAGTCTCCTCAAATTCAAGAAGATAGAAATCATATCAAGCTTTTTCTCAGACCACAGTGGCATAAAACTGGAAATCCACTATAGTAAAAACAATAGAAAGAAAGAAAACACATGGAGACTAAACAGCATGCTATTAAACAATGACTGGGTAACCAAAGAGATCAAGGAAGAAATAAAAAACATCATGACAACAAATGACAATGACAACACAACAATACAAAATTTATGGGACACAGTGAAAGCAGTCTTGAGAGGGAAGTTCATAGCCCTACAAGCCTACTACAAAAAAAAAAAAAAACAATGGTAATAAATTACCTAACCCTACAACTCAAAGAGATAGAAAGAAAGTAACAAGAAAAGCCCAGTGTAAACAGAAGGAAGGAAATAGTACAGATCAGAGCAGAGATAAACAACATGGAGACCAAAGAAACAATTAAAAAGATCAACAAAACCAAGAGCTGGTTCTTTGAAAGAATAAACAAGATTGATGGACCTCTAGCCAAGATCACCAAGAAGCAAAGAGAGAAGACCCAATTAAACAAAATCAGAAATGAAAGAGGAGAAATAACAACAGACCCCACCAAAATACAAAGGATTGTTAAAAAATACTATGAACAACTCTATTTCAACAAACTGGTCAATCTACAAGAAATGGACATATTCCTAGAAAAATATAACCTTCCAAAACTCAACGAGGAGGAATCTAAACATTTCAATAGTCCAATAACTATGGAAGAAATTGAAGCAGTCATCAAAAAACTTCCAGCAAATAAAAGCCTGTGACCAGATAGCTACACAGGACAGTTTTACCAAACATTCAAGGAAGAATTAAAACATATCCTCCTCAGGCTATTCAAAAACATTCAAGAAGAAGGAACACTTCCAAACACCTTCTATGAAGCCAGCATCACCCTAATACCAAAACCAGATAATGACAACACAATGAAAGAGAATTACAGACCAATATCCCTCATGATAAAGATGTCAAAATCCTCAACAAAATTCTAGCAAATCGGATCCAGCAGTACATCAGAAAGATCATACACCATGACCAAGTAGGATTCATCCCAGGAATACAGGGATGGTACAATATCCGCAAATCAATAAACATGATACATCACATAAACAAATTGAGAGATAAAAATCATATAGTCATATCAATTGATGCAGAAAAAGCATTTGACAAAATCCAACACCATTTCTTGATAAAAACTCTCAGCAATGTGGGAATAAAAGGATCACACCTCAACATCATAAAAGCGATATATGATAAACCCACAGCTAACATCATACTCAATGGGCAAAAACTAAAACCATTTCCCCTAAGAACAGGAACTAGACAGGGATGCCCACTCTCATCTCTCCTGTTCGACATATTACTCGAAGTATTAGCCATTGCAATTAGACAAGAAGAAGAAATAAAAGGCATCTAAATTGGAAAAGAAGAAGTAAAGCTGTCCTTATTTGCAGATAACATGATACTGTACATAAAAAATCCGAAGAACTCCATCCCGAAGCTAATTGACTTAATAAATGAATTTGGCAATGTAGCAGGATACAAAATTAATGCCAAAGTATCTGTGGCATCTCTATACACTAATAGTGAAATTACAGAAAGAGAGACTCAAAAAGCAATCCCATTTACCATCTCACCAAAAAATTAAGATACCTAAGAATAAACATAACTAAAGAGGTAAAGACCTATATGTAGAAAACTACAGAACACTGAAAAAAGAGATACAGGAAGATGTTAACAGATGGAAAAGCATACCATGCTCATGGATTGGAAGAAGCAACATCATTAAAATGTCCACACTACCCAAAGCAATCAATAGATTCAATGCACTACCCATTAAATACCAACCACATACTTTACAGACCTAGAAATAATTCTTCATAGATTCATCTGGAACAAAAAAGACCATGCATAGCCACAGCAATTCTGAGAAAGAAGAATAAAGTAGGTGGAATCTCAATACCAGATTTCAAGCTATAGTACAAAGCATCTGTTATCAAAACAGCCTGGTACTGGCACAAAAACAGACATATAGACCAATGGAATAGAATAGAGAACCCAGATATACGCCCAAACCACTATGCTCAACTAATATTTGACAAAGGAGGCACAAACATACAATGGAGCCAAGATAGCTTTTTCATTAAATGATATTGGGACAATTAGACAGATACATGCAAAAAAATGAAACTGGACCACCAACTTATACCAAATACAAAAATAAACTCAAAATGGATATAGGACTTAAACATTAGAAGGAAACAATAAAAATACTAGAGGAATCCACAGGCAACACAATCTCAGACATTTGCCGAGAGAACTTCTTCACTGATATTACTCCAAAGGCAATGGAAGCTAAAGAAAAAATAAACAAATGGGACTACATCAAAATAAAAAGCTTTGCACAGCAAAAGAAACCATCAACAAAACAAGAAAGATCACTGTATGGGAGAACATATTTGCAAATATTATCACTGATAAAGGTTTAATCTCCAACATCTACAGCCAACTTATACAACTTAATAAAAGGAAGATATGTGATCCAGTTAAAAAATGGACAACGGACCTAAATAGAACCTTTCCGAAAGATGACAGAAGGAAGGCCAAGAGACACATGAAAACATGTTCAAAATCACTAATTATCCGAGAGATGTAAATCAAAAGGACAATGCAACACCATCTTACACCTGTCAGAATGGCAATCATCAACAAATCAAGAAACGACAAGTGTTGGCAAGGATGCGGAGAAAAAGGAACCTTTGTGCACTGTTGGTGGGAATGCAGAGAGGTACAGCTATTGTGGAGAACAGTATGGAGTTTACTCAAAGAACTAAAAATGGATCTCCCATTTGACCCAGCAATCCCACTCTTAGGAATTTATCCTAAGAAGTTACAAACACCAATCAGACAGGATTTATGCAACCCTATGTTCATAGCAGCCCAATTTACAATAGCTACAATTTGGAAACAGCCTAGGTGCCCATCAGCAGATGAGTGGATCAGAAAACTGTGGTACATCTACACAATGGAATTCTATGCTGCCATTAAAAAGAAGGGATTCTTACCATTTGCAGCAACCTGGTTAGAACTGAAGAGCTTTATGCTTAGTGAAATAAGCCAGTCAATGAAGGAGAAGCATCACATGATCTCACTCATTTGTGGATAATAAAGAAATTGTAAACTGATGAACAAAAGGATAGATACAGAGGCAGTAAAGCACCAGACTGTGATATTTTAGCAGGAAGATTAAGGAGAGGTGGGGTAGATAAGAGAGCAATCAAAGGACTTTTATCTATGCCTATAAGCATAACCAATGAACATAGACACTGGGGGGTTGGAGTATGCCTAGGAGGGAGGGGGGGCAATAGGGAGATATGTATACATGTAATACAATAAAAGTAAATAAATAAATAAATAAATAAATAAATAAATAAATAAATAAGTAAAAGAAGAAGTGATATAGTGGCATCTATTATTTTCCTTGGCTAAGTAGACTCGTCTGAGAGTCAACATACTATGAGAAAAGAAGCAAATAAAGCATTTTCATCTAAAATATGTCTTAGTTCAGATAGGTGAATTAAAAGGACAGATAATGCCCCATGGAAGTTGACAACCATGTTGCTTGTCACCCTTTGACTTACTACCTAATTTAATCAGGTGATAGGGAGGTGGGAGATACCTAAATCTTAAATGTCATTCATTTGATGCACAAATCATTACTTTCAATATTTATGTGTAAAAACATAAACTGATAAGTAGAAGATACTTCATTCTCTGTCCAAAACAAAGTCAGACACATGTGTGATTATAAGTTTTTCTAGTAGCCATATTTTAAAAGGTAAAAAAGGTGAAATTAATTTCATATATATTTTACTTAAACTAATATGTCTGGTAATCCTCTCTTGGGTTCTCGCCTGGCCTCCAATATCACCAAATTAATGATTTTCTAAGTTTCTTTCATTTGTGAGTGGCCTTCTCCAGAACTCTAACCCTGTATCTGAACCCTGAACCACGTGGGATGTGAAAGGGGTTCCCACATCTGGCGCCTGAACTTGGGAAATCTGAAGGAAATGATATTTTTCACCTAGAGTGAAGGAGGATAAAAATACACCGAGAAAAGAAACTCATCAACACCACCAACCCGACAGGCTTTGGAACTGCCTTACGACCCAACAGCCACTCCAGCCAAAACCCTGCTGCCACAGCTGCAGACTCATGGAACCTGGGACCTTCACCTCCAAAGCAAAAACAACTGCAAGACCAAATGGACTCCTGTAACAGAGAAGAACTGACAGGTCTGCTCTAATCACAAAGACAAGAGGAGAAACAGTCCAGAGATGGAATACTATTCCGCTGATAACACCTTGCTATGGTATCAGTCAGCAGGTGTACATCACTACAGGATGCCTAGGACCAAACCAGAGAGGGTTGGACCTGTATTGCCATCATTTGTCCACCATCCAGATACCATTGCTGACATGTACACATAAGGAATTGTTTGACATTGAAACTGGGACTCAGAACTGCTGGACTTTGAAACTGGGACTCAGAACTGCTGGACTTTGAAATTGGGACTCAAACATTTTTTCTTCTTATGGGTTTATTTCTAGTCTGCAGAGGCAAGATTTTTTAAAGAAAAGAATCAGGGGAGCTGAAACCATTTTGGCTCAGTGGATAGAGCATCGGTCTGTGGACTGAAAGGTCCCAGGTTCAATTCTGGTCAAGGGCATGTATCCTGGTTGAGGGCATATCCCCAATAGGGGGCATACAGGAGGCAGTTGATTGACGTCTCTCTCTCTCACCGATTTTTCTAACTCTCTATCTTTCTCCCTTCCTCTCTGTAAAAAATCAATAAAATATATTTTAAAAAAAGAATCAGGGAAAAAAAAAACAGATACAGAGGCAAAGAAGCACAGAACAGACTGTCATATTACAGCAGGAAGGCAGGGGAGGTTGGGGGAGGGACCTGTAAGAGATCAACTTTAGGACTTGTATGCATTATATATAAGCATAACCAATTGATACAAGACACTGGGGGTGGGGCAGTATTGGGGGCTAGGGAAAGTTAGGGGGGAGGTCAATGGGTGAAAAAAAAAGGAGACATTAGTACTACTATTTGTAATACTTTAAACAATAAAAAAGGGGAAAAATAAAATAACAATAAAAATAAACTAATATGTCTAAAATATTATCACATCAAATGTAATGAATATAAAAAATAATGAGATAATTTTAACAAAAAACATATTAGTCTTGAAAAAAATACCAGTATGTGTGTTTCATCATAGCATTGCCTTCATTATCATTTGAAGTCTTGTCCAATTTGACAATTGAAAAAGAGTATTTTATTTTGCCATCTCCAATAGTTTATTTTGCCTGTTCATCTCACTCTGACTCTAAAACTTCCATTACTTAAAAAAAATCTTAATTTAGAACCTATCATCTTTCTCACAGCAATATCCTAATTATATTTTACAAAGATAGTTTTCATATTTACTTCTTCAGATATTTCTTTTTGCAGAAAAGCAAACAGCATCAATCCCTAAATTATTTTCTTATAAAATATTTTGTTTCTTACCTATCTCCGCATTACACCCTGCTAATAATAATGTAGAGAGTAACACAGGAAAAAATACACTATCAGTTCATTTTTATTGTTCCCCTGTTCTCTCTCAATTCAAGAATTACAAAATAAAAATGTTCTACATTTAGACTGTTACTTTTGAATATATTTTATCATATGTATGTTTCTTATGTAATTTCTAACAAATATTAGTAGTCTTATTTAACAAGTGAGAAAAATTTGCTCCAGAGAGAATAAATATTTTGCTCAACTTCCTATTGGAATATTAAAATACTTGCAGGGTTTATGATTCCAAGTCCAATAGGTTTAAATTATCTGAATGGGTTGGTTTTTCACTCCTTTTCTTTTCTTTCTTTCTATTGTCTCTATATTATCACAAACTGCCAAAACTTAAAATGTCCCCCTCATATGAATTTTGTCCAAATTTGAGTAATCAGCTGCTGCCTTTTTAAATTTATTTTAGATCAAATTTTCCAATGGTAGTCCACATATTTTCAAAAGCACAGTTCACAAAGAACTCATCACTTTGGCCCTCTTATCATATTAACTAAATGTGACTTAATATTAACTGAGAAGTATCAAAATTTCAGGTACCAAGTTCGTTGATCAAACTGCCTGGGGAGGAGGGTGGAAGTGGAATAGAGGGAGTAAGTGGGGGAAGAAAGAAGGATATCTATAATACTTACAACAATAAAGGTAAATTTTAAGAAGAGTTTCTCAATTAAATGGCAATATACACACTTCATAGAAACTTATATCTGAATGGGTACATGGAGAAATAGAGAAGTGAAAAATATCAAACAGTTTGGACAATAAATAACTGGGGATACATTTACTAATGCCCAGGACTTTTACAAAATGGAATATTACTCCGCTGTAAATAAAGAAGGAAATGTTACCCTTTGTGACAGCATGGATGGACCTGGATAATATTATGTTAAGTGAAATGAGCCTGTCAGAGAAAACAAGTATCATGTAAACTCCCTCATATGTGAAATCTAAAGAACAAAATAAATTAATGAAAAAAATAGTACCAAAGATATAGAAACATGAAACAGACCGTTGAATCTCAGAGGAAAAGTAGGGTGGGTGGGAAGAGATT
>JAAGEH010000012.1:34811654-34861414 GCA_011751065.1 Lasiurus cinereus | reverse complement strand
ATCACACACATGGACACATACAATAGTGTGGTGAAGGGGCCTGGGGTGGGGGATATGTGTGGGCTAGAATAGTTCAATGAACAAAAAAGGAGACATCTGTTGTACTTTTAACAATAAAGATAAAATGAAAAAGTGGTTGCTGAGAGGTGATTTTTGATAATGAGGAAGTTATGGAAATAACTATGTACAATGGTGTAGTCATGGAGATAGTAGTGTATGAGGAATGACTAAGGTCAAAAGCACACTAGCTAGCAGTGAAAATTGAGAGGGAATAGAGTGAGTAGATATATCATCTAACACAACAAAAGGCATAAGCTAAGGAGCCTGGAGACAAAGGATTTTTAGAAATACTTTATGCTAAATATATAGATAAATATTACCCAAAATGAAGACACAAAATTGAATAGGCTAACCAATTAAAATATCTATCTAAAATACTTCAACACAGTAATTCATGAGAGCTCAAAATAATTTTCCAAAAGTGCTTTAAAATTAAATATCTAGATAAACTTTTTTTAACCCTCACCTGAGGATATGTATTTTTTTTTTTAATTTAGAAAGAAAGAGAGAAAAGGAAGGTAAAGGGGGAGGGAGAAGGAGGCAAGGGGAGAAAGAGAGACCTATGTGCCTTGATGTGAGAAAGAGGCATCCATTGATTGCTTCCAGTCTGGTGCTGACCTGGAGCAAATCCATAATATTTTGGTATATGGGACAACACTCCAACCAACTAAGCAACCTGGTTAGGGCTAGATAAACTTCTAACGTGTTAATATGTTCATATGTTACAAGCTCTGCCTGATGTAGTATATTACTTTCACCATTTTATTTTCATATGTGTTTATGTGTCAGAGACACCTGGCAGGCAGTTGAAAATTCCAATTTGTCAGTTAAGAAAAAGCTAGGGAAAGAGGAAATAAGGAGCCATCTAAATGGGGGTGACTATTGAAGTTAGAAATAAAAATTATAAGGAAAAGGCAGAGAAAATAATAAACTTGTGGAAAATAATTTTAATCAGTGATATAGAAGAAATAGTAAAAGGTAAATTACTTATTTTAAATCTTAGATATACACATACATGAAGCATTTTGTTAAGTATGCATAAATACATCAGGAAATTAAAGATTGTAATTTGGATTTCTCAGACAATAATATGCTTTCCTTTTATATGTTTGACTACCTTTGATTCCACAAAACAGTAGCTATTTAAACTTTGTTCTGCATTTTCACAGCCTTATCTTAACCAGATTTTTTTTCAGTCTCTTAATTTTATTTTGGATATAAAAAAGGGAGAATTAGTCAGTGCTCTATCGTAGGCTACTCAAATATATTTTCCCCAAAAATCTATTTCAAATGTTTCAAATACCATTTAATTACAGTATGACTTCCAATGCACTAGATGCCAATTTTAATCTCTACCTCCAAAGTATATAACATGAATTTTATTTCTCCAGCAGCATTATTATCCCATTAGGCCAATAACTATTGCTTCTGTATTGGACCACTGCTCAGCCTCTATGCTTAAAACATCCCCAATGTCCATTCTCTGCTTGCAGGTCCCAGATTAAATAGCATTTCCAAATTAGGTCCTGCTCTATCCCAAATTGTTTTAAAATACTACATCATTGTTTCCTTTTGTAGCACATATGACAACCTTACAATATGAATTTATGCATCTATCTCTTTTCATTTCCTTCTCTCATAATGTAAATTCCATGATGATAGAAATTATGCTGATATACATCTTTCTGGTATGTAATATATGTTCTGGTGCATCATGGGGAAATCAATACATATTTAAATATAGAACAGTGAATAAAAGAAGACATTCAATAGAAGGCTAAAACAATAAAAAATTGCAGTAATAAAAAAAATGGCCGTGCTGAAACCGATTTGGCTCAGTGAATAGAGCATTGGCCTGCAGAATGAAAGGTCCCAGGTTCGATTCTGATCAAGGGCATGTACCTTGGTTGCGGACACATCCCCAGTAAGGAACATGCAGTAGGCAGCTTATCGATGTTTCTCTCTCATCTAGGTTTCTAACTCTCTATACTTCTCCTTTCCTCTCTGTAAAAAATCAATAAAATATTAAAAAAACAAACAAAACCTTGAGTGGGTAATTAGTCAATATACCTGAAAGTAAATATACTTGATTAAAATAACATTTATAAAAATGTCCCTAATACACATACTAGGTGTATCAGTTAATAATGAAGTTTTTATAATAAAAAAAACATACAATAATTTCAAGAGAAACATTAGAAGTGCTTTACTCAAAGTAATGTCCACCACTAGTTACACATTTGCCCCATCTTTCAGGTAATTTGTGGGTACTGTCCCAATAGAACTTTTCTTGTTTTAAGGCAACCCACTCAGAGACCCAATTTTCCACTTCTTCATATGTTTTGAAGTGCTTCTCAGAAAGTGCATGTGCCATGGATCAGAACAAGTGGTAATCTAAAGGAGCAAGGTCTGGTGAATACAGCTGTTGGGTTAATACTTCCCAGGCAAGATCTTTTAACATGTCTTTAACTGGTTTTGAAGTGTATGATGGTGCATCATCATGAAGCAAAATTACTTTGCCATGTCTTCTGGAACATTCTGGTCATTTCATGATCAAAGCATGCTTCAAATTGATTATTTGTTTTTAGTAGTGATCAGTATTAAAAGTTTTACCTGGTTTTAGAAGCTCATAATATACCACCCCTTCTTGATCCCAACAAATGCAGAGCATTTGGCCTTGCAGTCCATGTTGATTGATGGTTGACCTGGATAAATCCATGATTTTGTGCATTTGGGATTCTCAAAATAAATTCACTTTTCATCACCAGTCACAATTATATGCAAAAGAGTCTCTTTCATGCCTTTGAAGTGACATTTTACTGATGACTTTTTGGTTTTCCATTTGTCTTTTGTTCAGTTGATGTGGCAACCATTTTACTTCCTTTAAAATCTTTCCCATTGTTTGTAAAAGATCAGAAATCATTTGCTGAGCAACATTTAATCATTCTGCAAGTTGTTTTTGAGTTTTACAAGCATCTTCATCCAATAATGCTTGTAATTGTTGGTCTTCAAACTTTTTCAGTTGACCTGGACATTCTTTGTCTTTCACATCAAAATCATCACCTTTAAAGCATTTAAACCAGGGTTCACAAGTATCTTGAGATGGAGCATGTTCACTATAAGCTTCCCAAAGTATTCAGCAGAATTTTTCTTCAAAATAATGAATTAAAACTTCCTGCAAATGCTCCTTTTTTTGGCATGAAATTTGACATTTTTAAGTGTAAAAATATCCATGATGTTAACACCTTCAGAAAATTTGATATATGAAGTTTTGAATTTGTTGTCAATACAAAAAAATAGCATATATATCAAATTGCATATATAGCAACATATGTGTAACTCCATCTATTGAAAAATTCTACATTATTAACCTAGTATATACACACATTAGTTTTGGAGAAATTGACCAGTCTATAAATATGTTATAAATAACTTGTAGTAATTAGCTACACCAGGACAAAACCTTTTCTACTGCAACTGCTGTGACCTTGTGACTACTAGCAAAAATAAAATTATAGTGGGTAATCACCATATTACATGCAATATGCAGGGGTGACATAGAGATGAATTCATTTCAATCATAGAAAGAACCTTATGACACAATGTCTCTTTTAAGTATTATTTTCCAAAGGAAAAACCACTAATAATTTGGTGATTTAAGCAACTTATTTAGTTTACAATGTAGATAAAATTCACAAAATCAAACGTCATCTATGCTCTTCACTGGCATACTACATTGATAAGATAAATGGGAAAAATATAATATTATAAAATAATTATAATTATATAACTAATTAATATATAGGATACATATGAGTGCATTTTAATATGCATAAACAATTTCCTGAGGTTTTTAACTTCCTTACTATCAGTGATTTTTAAATAGTGTTCAGTTTATGCTTTTCAATTTTTATATATTTTTTATATTTTCATTTTAATTTATATAAGATCATCCATATATATGTACTAAAATTTTCAAAAGTAGTTTAGAGGTAAGAAGTGATTTATTTCACTTGAACTAGAAACATACTATACATAATTTAATTTCTTCTTATTTTTAAATTGTTTGAAGACTATAGATTTGCATGCTTGCAGACAATACTTTTAAAATGTCTCTGGTGTTAGTCAGTGAATATGTTCCTTGAATTTTCTGTTTGTGTTCTTCAGTTTACTGGTAAATAACAGATGGGAGAAATGCATCTTCCTACAAAACCATGGGGAAATAGCATAAAACAGAAAATGTCATTAAGAAACCTAAATGCCATAAAATTCATCAAATTCCTTTCTCCATAAAATTTTTGATCACTAAAGATATATTTAAATTACTTCCTAGAGGATTCAGATTATTCCAAATCCAGTTTCCTTGGTAGGTCAGGCCTGATGTTATTGGTCTCTGGATGATGAAAGGTTTCTTGACATCTGTTTTACATGCTTTTGAAACCCATTTGTGGCACATTGTTTTGTTGATAGTGGAAATAGAAAACATCACCTTGAGTGCATAATGCTTTTCAGAAATACTGCTATGAAAAACATATTTATTCTTCCTACTTTCAAGACTCATTTCTTGATATAACTTTTGTCCTATTTCTCATTGTTTATTCTTCCTTACTTCCTATTTCTATAAGTATGTGATTTTCAACACTTTTCATTTTATGGAACACATAAACAAATTACTAAAATTCTGCAGCAAAAACAAAAATACATATATTTTGCTGATCTGATAAAAAATAGTTATAATTTTGATTAACCCATGCCAAATGGCTATTGTTTTGTTGGCTGTTGTCATTTTTAATTTTACAATCTAAAGTAAAAGTGGTCAGTACCCTTTACTAAATAGTCAGGTACTGCATAATTTAAAAATTATTGTGATGCACCCGAACACCAGTTGAAAAGCACTGTCATAAGTAAACAATCCTTGCTCTTGGGAAAAGCCAATCTTTCCTGTTTGGACTGGATTTTATCTCCCCCTTTGTCTTCTGAAAGATATTGTTCCAACAAATCTTTCTTCTTTCAGAACATATGTGAGATGATTTTTATTATATTTTCTTGACAATTTTAATTGACATAGAAACATGCTTTTATTTTTTCTATTTAAATAATAAGAGCAATTTTCATTTGATCCTACTTTTCTTGATATTTAGAGTTCTACTTTATATTTTCCTTTGACCATCAAATTCCTGAAGAATGTTTTCTGTATTCTTACCCCAATTTCATTTATCCCTTAATTTTTTTCAATTCATCCAAACACACATTTGCAACCATCAATATAAAAGAATTGTTTTTAACAACGTTAGCAATGGCTTCCAGATTTATTAATCTGGTGGTAAAATATCAAATTTTCTTTTATTCGACATGCCGTCAGCATTTGGTTCTTTTTTTGCCTGGCAAATATTCACTATTGGACCATTTATCAAAAAAAAAAGAAAATAATTGCTGATCCCTTCTCCACTCAAAATATATGATACCCACTCCTCATTCACTCACTCATGCTAAATGCCTTAAATATTTAGTCACTTTTTAAATTTCCAATTATATGAACCAATCACTAACCTTTCTTCCTCCCAACACATCCAACCAATCAGAAATTTCTGTGTACTTTATCTTCCAATTATATGTAGAATCTAATCATTTTCTACCATCAGTACTGCTACCATAACATCTCAACTTGGTTATAAAGATAATGTTCTAAAAGGTTGTCCTTCCACTCAGATCCTCTGAATTCTCTTTACAATATTGCATTGGGAATGGTTCTTTAAAAATAAACATTTGATTATGTTGTTTCTCTACTCAGAGTCAGAATTGGTTAACTACACCCCTGAGACTAAACTTTAATGTTATTTTTATAAATAAAGCTTTATTGAAACATAATTATGCCTATTAAGTTATATATTTTTATCATTGCTTTTATACCATGACTGTAGAGATAATCAGTTATAAAAGAGACTGTATAATGTGTAAGTACCAAAAATATTCACTATTGGACCATTTGTCAAAAAAAAAAAAGGAAAGAATTGCCGATCCCTTCTCCACTCAAAATATATGATACCCACTCCTCATTCACTCACTCATGCTAAATGCCCTAAATATTTAGTCACTTGACTCCTCATTACCTCTCTCCTATTCTAGTCGTGCTTGTATCTTTTATTGTTCCTCTCTAGAATTTTGGTCTGGAATAATCTTTCTGTATATAATTCCTGACTAAAAACCCTGACATTCTTTCAAGACTTTGCTCAATTTATAAATTAGTAAGTGCTACCTTGGATTCTCTTTAAATTGCAACTAACCCCACCAGCTCTGTATCCTCAACCTCCCTTTCACTGCTCTATTTTAATAGCATTTAGACTCTTGAAATTATTATTTGTAAATTGCCTCAACTTCCCTAAAATAAAATGTAAGTTGAACTCTACCGGGGTTTGGTTTACTAAATCATTCCAAAAACCTAAACTACTTGTGCACCCAAAGTAGGTATTCAATACATATTTATGCAATAAGCTTATGAATCTTGAGTTTTCAATGCTTTATAAAAAAAACTGGCATAGACCAGGCATATGAATAGTTAGATTCATGTGAACATTCATGAATGAATAAAGGAGGAATGTCACAGCAGAAATTTGGTGACATGCAAAGGTAACAAAATAGTGAGAAAATTTTAGTTTTGGAATATAATTAATATTAATTGAATCTGCAAATAATTAATTGAACACTAAACTCGTTATATTAAACTAGAGCCTGGTGCATGAAATGAATGCCTTAGTGGGATCCCTTGGCCTGGAGTGCAGGATCAGGCCTAAACTGTCACTCCCACATACCCTGAGGAGTCCTGAATTGCAAGAGGGCACAGGCTAGGTCAAGGAACCTCACCAGTGACAATCAGGGCTGGGGAGAAACGAGGAAGATTGGCCAGCCAGGGAGGATTTATAGTTCAAGTTAACGTTATGTCTCATTTGCACACTGCTATTGCTTAAAATCTTTGACTTTCTACATCCACTCTTGCCCCCCTACAGCTCATTCTCCCCACTGAACTCAGATATTTATAAATTAAAAGTATAATTACATTATTTCCTTATTTTAAAATACATCAGTGGCTACTCTTTCTGAAAAAGATCTAAGAAAAAAACCTTTTGTGGATTTATTTTGACCTTTGGAATGACTGCTTGGAGCAATGACTTGGCACATTCTAGCTACAATTTTGCTTTGCACATTCTAGCTACACTAGATCTTTTTTCCTTAATTTCAGCCTCACAAGCACTTCCACATGTAGTTCTTTTTGTCCAAATTAAATATTTCCCTTGTGCCACAACCTTTGTTCAGCTAAATTTGCTCAACATTTAGATTTCAGTCTCAGCCATGTTTCCTCAGAGAAGGTTACCAAGCGATCCAAAGCAGTCTGCATATTTTCATAACCTACATTTGTCTTCCAGATAAATATTCAATGTCTAGATTTTTCATTAGTTTATAACATCCATAAAGACAGGAATCAAATTTATCTTGTTCACAACTCTCCCATGCCACACTGCTAATGCCTATAATACTCTTTGTGCCTAGTTCTCAGTAAGCAAATATGGCAAGAATAAATTGATTGCAATTAGTCACACAATGGAAATTTTAAATTTCTCTTATACTAGCTACAATGTTATGAATATACATTCTTAATATTTTTAATTCTATAATAAAGACCAGGTGCTTATTATATTATATTAAGTTTACTTTTGTATTACCAGTGTACACTTTTAAAACTAACTTAAAAAACAACACAAAAAGCCTTAGCCAGTTTGGCTCAATGGATAGAGCATCAGCCTGCTGACCAAAGGGACACGGGTTTGATTCCGATCAAGCACGTACATTGATTGGAGGCTTCTCCCTAGTCCAAGGTTCCTGCAGAAGGTAACCAATCAGTGTATTTCTCTCACATTGATGTTTATCTCTGTCTTTCCTCTCTCTTCCATTCTCCCTAAAAATCAGTGGAAAAATATCCTTGGATGAGGATTAACAATAGCAAAGATACAACAAAAAATATAATTCAATAAAACCACTGAGCAATATGTCACAAATTTCAATGTATTATTTTTTTAACATTAGGTTCATTGATTTATGATTTAAAAATTTTTATTAGATCCAAATTTAAAATCTAACTACTGAACGTAATTTTTTTTTGAATGTGCACCCATGCTTAGGTTCAGGCTATATTAGTTTACAAATTTATACTTCAAAATTGATAAAAGCATGATAACAACATCCAGAATATTTTGAGCTCCTAGCTTCTATGATCCCTACTAGTTCTACTTTCCTACAAGCAAAAATATTGTTAGTGTTCTTAACGATCTAGTTAGACAGTTAAATAATGTCTTCATAGATTCAAATGTGTCAAATTATGAAAAAACTAATAAAAATTCTCTGATGCCCTGTGTCAGTGGATTTTGTTGTATGCTCTGTAAAATCCCCAGTTCTAAAGGCAAATAGATTATAAGAACAATGCCAGTGTAATGTCATGTGTAAATATTTGTTTAATGTGGTGCATATAAACAATACAGGACTTCTGCACTAATTCAGAGTGCAGGTTAGTTTTATAATTATGTGAAACATTTTAAGTTTTTAAATAAGTTAAAACTCACTCCTGTATCATTGTTAAATATATTCCAAAATGAAATTTTAGATTCTTAGAGGGGCTTTCAATTAAATTAATTATATTCATTGTGAATATGTACTAATTATTAGAATAAATTTATATACACTTTCTATTTTTTTAAAATTGTATATGTGCAAGGAACAGTTACTTAAGTTATTTATTTTAAATATTTTGAGAAATAAATGTATGGACTGGTATTGATCAAGAAATGCTAAATACAGCCCACCCAGAATGGCTCAGTGGTTGTGTGTCAACCTATAAACCAGGAGGTTGCTGGTTTGATTCCCGGTCAAGAAGGAGATAAAGTAAAAGAAAACTGAGTATAATAAAAAATATTAAATATTATTTTGATAGCATATAGAAACAATGCACAACTCGAAGATTGTTTTGAATGAATTTGCCACTCTCTGCAAGTTATCATTGTAAATTCTAAATAAAATATTTTAGCACTCCTAGATCTTAGCTAAATTTGTTTAATATTTTAAGTTATTGTCAGACTTTTTTCCAAAGGACCTATGCAATTATACAATCCCACCAACAATGTAAGAGAGTTATTTTTCCTTAACTTCAGTATTATGTGTTATCAGTTTCACTTATGGCCATCTAGTATGTAATATTTTATTATAGCCACCCTAAAAACAGTTTTAAAATTTGCAAAAATTAGAAACATTGGTATTTTATTAATAGAAAATTCCTAAAATATGTCTAGAAATAAATAAATGTTATAATCAACATATGCCATCATTATCTATTTTATATTAATAAAATGTATGTTTTATACCTATCTGTTCTTTAGAGAGAAGACAATCCACTTGTAAATTTCGTATAGAAAAATTAAATATTTTGCCTTAAAAAATCTTACACTTCTGGAAAATTGCTTTTTGACCTTCAGTCACATAAAGAAAATACATATTTCATTTTAAAAGAAGACACCATTATAAAATTTGGAAATCAGTTGGAGAAACATATTTCTATATTTATTCTGTTTTCCTCAATTTTAATAGAGAAAATGAATATATGTGAATATAAAATTATTTTAGCACACAGTACCTTTGAGATATGTCTAAGTGAGTGAACTATTTACAGATGTCAAGATTATAATTTTCCATTATTAATAGAAAAAAATTTTGAAAATATGTAATTTCTTAGTAGAACAAGTTCAATTGATTTCAAAATACACAATCTGCACTTGAAGTAGCATACTTGGTTTCCATTACAAAATTACATTAAATTAGATAATACTGCACTATGATAATTACCTCAATGTGATCACATGTTAGTAACTGACGTTATTCATGGAATTGTACAACTTTTTCCTGTGAATCAATACTAACCCCATTGCTGTACATGTATTAGAGAACAGCCACATGTTAAATTCATCAAGATAGATATAGGACACTAATGGGAAGTACATTTCTTCTCAGTGAATTTGGAAAAGCATAATCACTAGTGCGTACCTCAAAGACAATCTGATTTTATGTAAGAGTTTATTTGTAACTTTAAAAATGGAATAAAATCATTGACCCATAGTTTGAAAAATATTCCAATTTACTTCTCCCTGTTAGGCCCAGATATTGGCAGGATTATTTTTAGCATTGGCCTAAGGAGCTGGCTCTGAAGCTTAAGGTTACACAAAACCCCTTAGGAATGAATGCCCTACAACATTGTGACTTTTAAATACACTCAGGGACTCTACACACCTAGTAAGGTTACCTTCTGTTCCCCTTAGGACAGAATCAGGAGAACTCTATTTCATTTATATGAACTCTGGTCATTGATGTTAAGTATTCTTGTACTGAGGTTGAGAGTGCTAATGAGAAAAGCCCAAAAGTTTTTATAAGTTCATTATAAATTTAGAACCTAAGTTTGAAGATTGGCTCAGCCATTTACTAGCTATATAATTTGGGGAAGTTAACACTTTCATTCCCTCCTTTGTAAAACAGTGGATTGAAAATAATACTATGATACTTTAATGAATTCAAATTCATATATAAAGCATTTAGTAGAATAAGTGACACCTAGTAAGTGGAGTTAGATATAATGCCTGATAACAATTCTAAGATGTGTTAAATTAAGTTACAGCAGGGCAGAGAGGGAAAGGGAGATGAGTAATTAACCATTTAACAGCTGTGGCCCAAAAACAAAAGACTACTTTTATCCTTGAATATAGTTTGGAGTTTTAAATCAACTTCTATATCAACCACTGGAGAACATAGCATGCCATTTATGCATCAACTTTTAGGATTGTTGCCACCACTAGTATAAAATAATAAATAGGTCTTCCATGCAGACAGTACCTATCTTTAGAACTGGTGTTGCTAGATCCCCCTCCTGCCCTTATCTATAGCTAATGTAAATTCTTTCAAAACAACTTATATCCTCCTTTCCCAAAACATATCCTATATAATAAAATAGTAATCTGCAAATTGACCATACCTCCTCTACACCCACCAGCTACACAAACCAGCCAATCAGAGTGAGTATGCAAATTAACCCAACCAAGATGGCTATAGCCACAGAGAGAGCAGGAGGGAGGCTTGGGTTGCCCTTACCAATGGAGGAAGCTAAGCGCCCAGACCTCCACTTAAGGCAACAAAGCTTCAATGGCTGTGTGAGCAGAAGGGTTGGTTCTGCTCCAGGCTACAAAGTTTCAATTGCAGAAGATAAATAAGTTCCAGATACCAGGGCCTCTGCTTGGGTTGCAGATGTGTGTGGTCTGCCTGTAAACCACCACAGGCCCCTCACTGAGGCCACTCCATGCCACAAGGGAAGACCCACCCTGATCTTGGACACCTTTCAGGGCAAACCAATTGGCCCCACCAGACCTCCAGCCTATCTAATAAAAGAGTAATATTCAGATTGACCATCACTCCAACACACAAGATGACTGCCCCCATGTGGTCAAAAGATCCTGCCCCTATGTGAACACAAGATGGCCACCACAAGATGACCAGCAAGGAAGGACATTTGGCAGGGACCAGGCCTGCAAGGAAGGGCAATTGTATGCAATCAGGCCAGCAGGGGAGGGCAGTTAGGAGTGACCTGGCTGGCAGAGAAGGAAAGCTGGGGTGATCGGGCCTGCAGGAAAGGGCAGTTGGGGGGAACTGAGGCATACAAGGCAGGGCAGTTAGTGGTGACTAGGCTTGTAGGAGAGGGCAGTTAAGGGTGACCAGGCACACAGGGAGGGCACTTAGGGGCAAACACCCTGGCAGGGGAGCAGTTAGGCATTAATCAGGCTGGCAGGGAAGTGGTTAGTGGGTGATCAGGCTGACAGAATGAAGCAGGAAGGCAGGCAGGTGAGCAGTTGGGAACCAGCAGTCCTGGATTGTGAAAGGGATGTCGGACTGCTCTTTAAGGCCTGATCCAGGTAGGGTCGGGCCTAAACAGGCAGTTGGACATCCCTCAAAGGGTCTCATATTGAAGAGGGAGCAGGCTGGGCTAAAAGACATCCCCTGCCCCCCCACTCCCCCGCCCAGTGCACAAATTCCATGCACTGGGCCTCTAGTATATTAATAAAAGGGTAATATGCTAATAAAACTGGTGGACCTCCTGGGAGACCTTCTGGACAAAGCCATGGTGGCAGGGATGAGGCAGAGGTGATTATGAGCAATCAGGCCAGGAGGGGAAGGCAATTGAGGGTGAACAATTTAGCAGGGAGAGCAGTTGAGGGTGATCAGGCCAGCAAAGGCCAGTTTAGTCTTTAAAACTGCAAAAAGTTGGGGGCAAAAAGGCTGGCAGAGGGTGTAATTGGGGCCAAGCAGGCTGGCAGCTAGAGTGGTTAAGGGTGATCAGGCAGGCAGGCAAGTGAGTGGTTAGGAACTCATGGTCCCAGATTGCGAGAGCGATGTCTGATTGCCGATTTAGGGCCCACATGGATCAGTCCTAAACGAGCAGTTAGACATCCCCCAAGGGGTTCCAGATTGGAGAAGGAGCAGGCCAGGCTGAGAGACACCCCCCTCCATGCATAAATTTCATGCACCAGACCACTAGTAATGTATAAATGCTCAACAATTCCAGAATGGACATGATGGACATGGTGTGTTCTTCACCTACCCTGCTACTCATGGTTTAGATTTCATGCCCCAGGCCCTAGTCTTTCTGGCAAGAATTTGGCTCAGTAAAGCCTTTGTTTCAGAAAAATTTTCAACAGTGAAAGTGTTTGTTTTGTTTTGTTTAACATATATTTGTTATGTCCTATAATATGTGATAGGGCTAGTGGATACAGTTTATTAATCATGAGAACACAATATTGATAATGCTATATAATAAAAGTAATATGCAAATTGACCATCACTCCAACACACAAAGTGGCTGCTCCCATGTGGACACCATATGTTCATCACAGAATGGGTAGCAGCAGGGAAACCACATCTGCAAGAGAAGGCAGTTGGGAGCAATCAAACCTGCAGGGGAGGCAGTTAGGGGTGCCTGGGCCTGCAGGGAAGGGAAGTTGGGGGTGAACAGGCCTGCAGCAGAGGGAAGTTAGGGGCAATTGGGCTGAAAGGAGAGCAGTTAAGCATCAGTCATGTTGGCAAGGAAGTGGTTAGGGGCTGATCATGCTGGCAGGCAAAAGCAGTTAGGAGCAATCAGGAAGGCAGGTAGGAGAGCAGTTGGGAGCCAGCAGTCCTGTATTATGAGAGGGATGTCCGACTGTTCTGTTAGGCTCAATCCCACTGGGATCAGCCCTAAACAAGCAGTCAGACATCCCTGGAGGGGTCTCAGATTTGAGAGGGTACAGGTTGGGCTAAGGGACACATCTCCCCACCTCCATGCACAAATTTTGTGCACCGGGCCTCTAGTAGAGTAATATAAAAATAGGTGATGTTCCACATTATTAGTATGTGTCATCAGGGAAATGCAAATTAAAGCAACAAATACACAGTTGTTATAATGGCCAAAATCTGGGACAGTTGGTGTACATCCTCACCTAATATTGGTGAGAATGTACAGCAACAGGAACTCATTAATTGCTGACGAGAATGTCAATGGTACAGCTACTCTGGATGACAATCTTTTGGCTTCTTACAAAATTATACATATGTTTATCATATAATTCAACATTCTCACTCCTTAATAATTACCCAAAGAAATTAAAAATATATGTCTACAAAAAAATCTGCACATGGAAATTTGTAGCCACTTTAGTCATACTTGCCAAAATTTAAAAGCAAACAAGGTGTCCTTCAGTAAGTACATAAATAAATAAATAACTTGTGGTAAAATCAGATAATGAAATATCATTCCACACTAAAAATAGAGCTATGAAGCAAAGAAAAGGCATCGAGGAAACTTCAGTGCATATTATCATGTGAAATGAGACAAACTGAAAAAGCTATATACTATGTGATTTCAACTATGAAATTCTAGAAAAAGACAAAATTATGGAAAGGAAAGAAAGACTTGCGGTTACCAAGGGTGAAAGTAATGGGCAGGATGAATAGGTGGAACATAGAGGATTTTTAGGAAACTGAAAATGTTCTGTATGATATTGTAATGGTGGAAGCATGTCATTATACTTTTGTCCAAAACCAAAGAATGTATACCACAAAGAGTAAACTCTAAGTTAAACATGGACTTTGGGTGATGATGTGTCAGCATAGGTTCATGAGTTGTAACAAATGAACTACTCAGGCATGTAGTACTCATAATGGAGGGACCTATGTATGTGTGGGGAGACCGGAGTATGTGGGAAATCTGTGTACCTTCCTCTCAATTTAGATGTGAACCTAAAACTCCAAACAATTAGTCTTTAAAACTGCAAAATAAAAAATGGTGAAAATTATTGTTTTAACAGACACAGTGTCTAAGTGGTTAATTTGTAGTGATCTATTTTTTAATTTAGTTTCCTTCTACTTGCTTTCTTTTCACTGTCTCCTATGATTATACCTTCTAGACTATAAACAAGGAATACATCATCCCATTCCCTCATTGGTGGGAGTCTTTGTGCACTGACCTTCAATGTTTGGCATGTACACTTCCTTATTTCAGGGAGATTCTACTTTTGTAGAAGTAGTTTTGGGAAACCTCACCCTCTTTTCCATGGTATTCCATCATAGATGGAAGGTTTGAGGTTTATTTCTGAACCAGCTCTAAGTATTTGCAGCCTACATAACTGATTTATGTTTGTTTATTTTTTTTGTTTGTTTGTTTTTGTTTTCTTATATTTGTTTTATACTGGGTGGGCCTCTCCCATCCCACTTACTACAAAAGGGTAACAGGTTGTTATCCACCAGAATCTTAATAACAAAAGCTTGTATTCTGGGCATTACTTTCTAAGGGATCATGAATCCTAACCTATCTAAATCAAGAGATGGAATCATGGAATATATATTTAGTTGTTTTCTAGTGATATTTAATTTAATTTTTATTTTATTTTTATCATTGACACTATCATAGATTTTCCTCATCTTCCCTCTACTGACTCCCTTTCACCAAGTTCTCATACCCTCTGTCTGGCCATCAACACACTATTGTCCCTATCTATGAGCTATGCTTGAATATTTCTTTGGCTAATTTTTTCAGCTTCTTTCTTTCAGTCCCTCCTATCCCCGCCCCTTCTGACCCATATTCATGGCTCTTGTTCTACTTTTCTCCCCTGGTTCATTTGTTCATTAGAGTCCACATATAGGTGAGGTAATATGTTTTTTTTTCTTTCTCTAACTGGATATTTCATTTAGTATAATAATCTCCAGGTCCATCCATTCTGTCACAAAACATAAGATTTCCTTCTTTTTCATGGTCAAGTTTCAGTCCATTTTAAATAATGTCAAATGGATTTGAGAAAGACTTTTACTTATTTTGCCTCCCTCCAAATTCCACTGGATTGGATCCTGGATTTTCCTCTGGGATTCTAGGTCCATAATTAATGAATACAAGGAAAGATGAAATAAGATTGCATCATGACATATATTAATGCACATACTGAAAGCCCTCTATGCGATTCTTAGACAAAACTTATAGACTAAACATTTACTTAAAAATAATTATCCCCCTGAGCAGTCTGACTGATGCTTTAGACTAAAAGGGAAAGTAGAGGAGGATGGGGGTAAGGGAAAGAGATCAATCAAAAGACTTGTATGTATGCATATAAGCCTAACCAATGGACACATACAACATCAGGGTGAGTGCATAAGTGGAGGAGTTGGGAGATAATGGAGGGATGAGAACACATATGTAATACCTTAATCAATAAATGAATTAAAAAATAATTATTCCCATCTTCTGGTCAAGAGAAGCTCTGGCACTATATTGTCCATAAATAGGCTCTTTTTCTGGTGTGAAAGTTAAAATCAAGGAATAAGTGCAGGGGAAGAGAAAAGCTTCTTTAGCATTACAAAAATGTCTGCTCTCTGGGAGTTTATTGAGTGGCCTTTTTAATACCATTCACAAATTATAAATATAGTTATTTATTAATTATAAATTATTTAGAATGTCCTTTTTTCATGGCAATGCCTGATAATTTTCAGAGTAGTGAAAAATATATTAAGTTATCTTAACATTAGTAGCTCAAGTCAGTAACTGATTAAAATTAACAGATTTCTGACTTGTGCATAAATGGGTAATATATATCTCTGAGTGACATTTTTTCTCAATTTATTACTATGGTTACATGGAGATGTAAAAAGGAAACTTCACACATAACTATATCAAAATGGCATCTTGAATTGTTATTTTATCCTTAATTATCAGAAAACATTGAGTATATTTGTGGATAATACATAAATTTAGTTCTCACAATTATAATTTGGGATTTTGTTCTTTCTGCTGGTTCTTGATATATACTGCATATATTGTGCATTTTAATGATTAAAGTACTGTATGTCTCAACTATATTTTGGTTAACTTCTTTGAATTTGAAGAGGAAAAGGCAGAGGAGGGTGGAACACATGAAAATAAGTTTTTAGAGTTGTTGAATATGAACATGTATTAATAGTCTTAAATAACATAAGAAAAAATATTTTAAATTAAAATATTTACCAGTGTTTGGGTTCATAAAGCCAAACTAATAAGCAACATTTAATTTTTTTCTATAAAAACACTCAGTCTAAGATCTTATCTATACTTAAGTTTATTGTTTCTTCATATTTACATTTTATAAATATAAGAGACTGAAGTTCATCTTTATGGAAATTAATGTTTAAAGTTAACTAAAAATTAAAAATTAAATTTAAATATAGTTTAATAAAAACAGTATCAAATAATTGATTCCTAAAGAATTAATCTGCTCTCACAAGTGTAGAAGAGAGAAATTGGCTACCTCAAAATGTCTTTTTAGCATGAGGATGAATTTACACTGATTGCCAGGGAGAAGCTGGGAGGGAGAGGGGGAGGAAGATACAGGGGGAATAAATGGTGAAGGAAGGAGACTTGACTTGGGGTGGTTAACACACAACACAGTGTACAGATGATATGTTGTAGAAGTGTGCACCTGAAACCTGTACAATTTTGACTTTTGTTAATCAGTGTCACCTCAATAAATTCAATAAAAAAGGAAAATTAAAGTGTTTTTTTTTAAAGAGGAAATGAATAAACTAAATAAGACTTTTGCCAGCTTTATGACTCAGGAAGTTCTTTCTCAAGAATGTGGTCTCCACTTATTTGAAATGGAAACATCAAGAAATTTAATTGTTATTTTATTTTTATTGTTGACACTAGTGTCAATGCACATCTTGTTCCAATTTGCAAACTGAGTTCTATCTCTCATTAAGATATAACTTCTGTTTCTTTTGTGTAATGACAATTACCATACAAATAAGGATAATTCACTACATTTGACAACAGCTGCTGTCAAGTCCTACACCCAAACAGGGACTAGTCATTGTTTATCTGAAGGAATAGGTATGTAATAGGTTGTATCTGCTTGATTATGTAAAAGGGTTGGATTTTCTTTTGTCTTTGAAATCTCTTAGTCTGTTGTCTGGGATGCACATCAGAATCTGCTTTAATGCTCATTCAATAAAAATAACTTGTTGTTTTCCCCCTCTATTACTTTGTGCATAAGGTTTCTGGGTAGGGAGATTTTGTTTTTTAATAATATTTTCCTATATATCTCTGTTTCTCTGAATCTATCTATAACCTATCTATCTACCATCTATCTATATATTATCATTATCTATGTAACCTAATCATCATCACCATCTATCTATCTATCTGTTGTCTAGTTTTAAACATATGGGAACAATTAGGTCATTGCTTAGCCACTGAGCAACACCAGCTGGGATCACCAAAGCATTTTTAAAATCACAGAAAACATTCAATTATTTATCTGTTTTAATATCCTAATTTTCATTCTTAACTTCACATACCCAACAGGGAGCATATTAGTATTAATTTTTTCAGAGATACATGATGTAGTGAAAAGGAGATTGAATGATACATGAGAAGTCTAGCTTCATGTCCCCCACTAAACTGTTTTCATTGGCCTAAGGTAACTTGTCTATGAGTCACATTTCAAAGATAAGTTAATGCATGCATCACTAAATACCAACATTGTTTTCAAGGGCAAATGAATAATTATAAACTAAAATCTAAAACTGTTTAATTATGATGGTATTAGCACTATTCTTTCTACTACCTGTTCATCCTAAAATTACCTAATGCTATGACAAGACTGGACTCATAAAATTAACTTTTTCTTCATAAAAATGTATTTTTTACTCATCCTATCTAATAAAAGGGTAATATGCAAATTAACCATCACTCCATCACAAAGATGGCAGTGCCCATAGTCACAAAATAGTGGCACCCACTGGAGTTCCTCAGTCCTGGAGGGGTGGCCACTGAGAGCGGGCAGCATGAGCAGCCTGGCTGACTGCTTGATTCTTCGCCGTGGTGATGAGGCAAGCATCCTGTCCTGGCCAGGGAGGGCCTCTGGGAGACAGGGAGGGCCAACCCACACCTCCTCACACAAGTGCAGGCCTAGAGAGGAGACTGTGGGCCTGCCTCCTACTGAAGCAGTGCAGCTCTCTCTTACCACCCACAGAATGGGAGCAGCTCCCTCCCAGCTCCTGAGGGTGCTGGCGGCTTGGGAGCTGCATGGCTCCCATCGAAGTAGCGCAGTTACCAGTGGCATACTGTGCTTCTCGCTAGCTCCTGTGGAAGCTGCGGGTAGCCTACTGCACAGGATATCATGAGATGGGCTACTAGTGGCAATATAACTTTCCTTTAAAAATCTGTACAGCTATAGAAAATTTATAGTTATGTATCCTCACTAATAGGGCTTTCTGAGCAATTCATTCTGAAACAGTTTACTTTTGCTAAAAATAAGACTTTGAAGATAATTTCTAACTGTTTTTTTTTTTTATGTAGAAGTGAACCAGAAATATTTTTTCTGTCAAAGAAAGGAGCTTGCTGCCATGTTAGATCCTGCCATTTTGATATGACCTTCAGATTCTCAGGGATCTGCCATCTTAGGTTTTGTCTTACCCTTACCTTCCTCTGAATTAGCCAATTGTGCAATAATTGGAATCTGAGATCTGAGCCCTGACCAATCAAGTCAGAGTTCAGAATGAGGGACAGACACCCCAAGGACTTGACATTCTGTGTGATTTGCCCATGATTTCCAGCTGGCAACTGTACTCTTCTGCACAGGAGTAGATTTATCTTGCCTCCTCCTTTCTGCAACATCACTGAAAGCATTTCTAACACTTAGTGGAACAAATCCAAAGATATTACCTCCACAGAAATCTATATTTACATTCCAAAAAGTGATGAAACAATTTGGTTATATTCTTTAGTTGCAAAGTTGGTAACTCTAATCCTATTTTTCCCTTCAGGAGAGTTATTTTTATAATAAATACACAAAACAAAGAAAGGACAATGCTTTCAATTATGTTTCAAAGAAAACCTTCTTAGATGAGAGGAGAAACAGCTGCTTCTTTATACATGCAGAGAAAAATCACTTTGAGGTGGCTCTTTACTTTCAATGCAGAACCTATCTGTGTAGGACAATATCTGTATTCCATCATGACGTGTTAGAATTAAGAATCATAATGCAGGGTAATCATACAGGTAGCCTTTGCTCTAAGTAAATAGTAATAATCTGTTCCTCTCTAGAAACCTGTATTTATTCAGGATAATGTTAATATAAATACTAAAACTTAAAATTCCACAAATTTGATTTATGCTTGTTCTAAGAACACATTGGAATCTATATTTTATTTTAAGGTAGTCTACAGATGTTTTAAGCATTGATGCAAAAAAAAATGATTGTTATTGAACAAGTATAGAATTGCAGTAATATTTTCACAATGTATTTGTAAGTTATATTGTATAATAACAATCATGGAAACATCACCAAAGTATTTAAAACATTTTATTAAATATATTTTTATTGATTTCAGAGAAGAAGGAAGAAAGAGAGAACGATAGAAACATCAATGATGAGAGTGAATCATTGATCAGCTGCCTCCTGCACATCCCAAACTGGAGATTGAGCCCATAACCCAGATATGTGCCTTGACCAGGAATCAAACTGAACCATGTCTTCCTAGTTCATAGGTTGATGCTTAACTAATGAGCCACACCAGCTGGGATCACAAAAGCATTTTTAAAATCACAGAAAGCATTCAATTATTTATCTATTTTAATATTGTAATTTTCATTCTTAAGTTCATATACCCAACAGGGAGCAATATGAAAGCTTAGGAAGACATGAGATATTGTTGAGATTTTAAGCCTTAATAAAATAAACAAATTATATAGTATTCATCCAACATTACATTTATTCCATTAATTTAATTAAGTTGAAAGTAAATATTTTCATTAATACTATTTCAAAATACTTTCATTGTTTTTGTTTGAAGATGATATTTTTTATGTGTTCATGATGGTATGATGAAAATAACATAGGTCAGCTTCTGCCTTGGAATTCCTTAAGCCAAAGATATATGTATTTTTTATAATGATAATATTTTGTGAGATGAATTCTTCTACACTGAACCTTGTCATTCTGCCATGAGGAATTTCTATACTGAGGACTGAAATCACATAATCTAGCTTGCTCTGAATATCTTCAAAAAATAAATCCTGAAAGTTCTTAATAACATTTATTTTACTTTTCTACAAATTTAATTGTCCTATAGTACTTATCACAAAACTTAAATATGCAACTCAAAAATATTTACATTTCTATACAGACTCCAAACTTCCACGTATATCAACATATTGAATATTTCCATAATCTCATACAATTTCTACATTCCCCTTTCCAATCAATATTTCCTTACCATACTCATCTCAGGGTGTAGGGAGCAGTTATAAGGTTAAGCCTTGGACTGACCTGCTGGCAAAGCCACAAACAAGTTCCAGCTTAGAGGGCACAGCCCTCTTAGCATAATTAAGCTTGATCTTGTGACTGCACCCTAGATCTTTCCTGGGCAGCTAATGGGATGTGGAAGATGCAGCAAGTCCTGCCAAAACAAGTGAGACATACAAGAACATTGTAAATTACCTTGTTTACCTCTGACTATATAATAAAGCATCAGCTTGTGGTCTGGATCTATTCTGTGGTCTCAGTCACACATAGAAGATCCATCTAGATCCAGCTTATTTTCTTTGTCTGTCTCTTCTTCATCCTTCACCAGCCCTTCCTCAGGATCACTGGACCCTTGGCTGTGCTGGCGTGGCACATCAGGGCAATAATTATTTTGACTGGCAGTATGGGTTAATGTTCAATAGAATTTAAGATATATCTTTTATGCACTTCACAATGCAGGTAACTTTCTAAAATACCCTGAGATCAGATAGCAAGGTATTACTCTTAAGAAAGTAAACCAACCTAAAAATATGACCTACTGAAAGTGTTTGGTGATCCATTTCTACAAAAGATGGCTAGTGTTGGCTTGCAGATTGAATAGTCCAGGGTTTGATTCTTGTCAAGGGACATGCTTCAATTGCAGGCTGGATCAACAGCAGCGTGCATACAAGAGCCAGCCAATCAATGATTCTCTCTCATAATTGATGTTTCTATTTCTCTCTCCCTTTCCCTTGTTCTCTGAAATCAATGAAAAAATAAAAACATGGCTAATCATTTAATTTCCCTGTAAAGATTTCTTAAGAGGTAGTTTTAAGCCATGCACACTAAGGTGCCAATGAAACCACATTTTCAAGTGTTCAGCATATGAGAAAGAAAAATTAATAGACTAATAGATAAAACAAAACACCATAAATCAATTTAAACAGAGAGCATAAAGAAAAATGTGAAAAATAAATTAAAAATGAACTTTAGAAAATATTCTATTATCTTCAGATATCTTACTAAATTTACTAAGGCCGTGATGCAAGAATAGAATACTATGACAAAAACAAAACAAACAAAAGCACCCATTAAATAGAATAATCTATACTAATAAAAGGGTAATATGCTAATTAGAGCAGAAGACCAGGAGACTGGACGTCTTTCTGGACAAGGCCATAGTGGCAGGCCCAAAGCAGAGGCGGTTAGAGGTGAGCAGGCCAGCAGGGGGGCAGTTAGGGAGTGACCAGGCTGGCAGGGGGTAGTTTTGGGGTGATCAGGCAGATTGGCAGGAGGGTAGTTGGGGGCCATGAGGCCTACAGGGGAGAGCAGTTGGGGGCCATCAAGCTGTCAGAGGAGTGGTTAGGCAGAGATCAAGCCAGTAGACAGGCAAGTGGTTAGGAGCCAGGGGTCCCAGGTTGGAGAGGGTACAGGCCAGCTGTGGGAACTCTCCCCCTACCACTTGTGCATGCATTTCATGCACCAGGTCTCTAGTATGATTATGAAATATAAAAAATGTAATAGTTGTTAGGCATAGTTAAGAAAAATTTTTCAAAGATTAGAAAAAAGAGAGGAATAGGAGAGCAATTATTGGAAAAATACATCAGTGCAGGAGTTCCACATTTGACTAATATTGGTAAAAAAAAAAATGACAACACATAAAACCTTGAGTAATAAATAACTAAAACCAGAAAACACAAAAATCACTGGTAGTGATGGGTATAAATCTACAAGTAAATGTCCTCTGAATGAGCAGTCCAATAAATGTGTCAAAATATATACCGAGAATCATTACTGTGTATTTTTTGGAGACCAAGAAATAAATAATCTCAAAAGCTTTCAGAATGAAAAAGGAAGATAGGAAAATAATGAATTTTGTTGAAAGGCATTGATACAGAATGGTGTGAGTAGTTGCAATAGGAGGGAAATGAAGAAATTAAAACTCTGAATGTGATTGATTGATATTAGTAAGTAACCAGTTTTAGTTGGAAACTATTCATAAATGGAATAATAAAAACAGTTGGGCTCAAAGAAGATTGTAATATTCTGTATGTACATTTGCATATTTGTATTCTATTTTTGTGTGAGTTTTTTCTAAAGGAGGAAGATATTCAAAGATACATTTAGATTTATAAAAATGTAATAGAAAATATGACATGGTCAATGTAGTGGGTGGAGAGAGATAACATATTACACACTCCTTTTATTTCAACATTTTACAAAAATAGTTTGAATTTGATTTAAATATTTTATTCCTATTTTATTTAATATTCATGATTATTGCATTATAAGCACTTGTAACAAATATATATAATTTATTTTTAAATATACTCATCAAAATCAATATTTGAGAATATTCACACAGAAGCTTATGTAAAAAAAAATATTCTTACAATTCAGAGTAAGCATGTCAAACTTGCAGGCTGCAGGCTACATGAGGCCCACAACATATATGTAAGAAATATTTTAATAAAAATTTTATAACTTAATTTTACCATATTCTATTATACATAATTATTAATAACAAACTACAACATTTGCTCATAATTGATTACTATAACCATGTTGCATTCATTTCCCTTACATACTTTATGTGCAGACACAACCTTTCTCTCCACTAATACAGGCAGCGAATATTTTAGCAGCCGATCTTCATGTTGTTAGTCTTGGATTAACTTGTTTGGTGTGCGCAACAGGAAATGTTTCACTTTCGGAGAACAAGAAAAATATGTATATTTGTGTTATGCTTATTAATTTGTGCAGTTATTCAGTGTCTGTTAAGTTAATGTTTAAGAAAAATATTAATTTTTATTAAAATGTTCTATTATTTTATGCAAACAATTACTCATTTATTTCAGCACTCTGTATTTAGCATGTCTTTATCAAAATAAACCTACAGTGGTACCTCGAGATACGAGTGCCCTAACATATGAGATTTTTGAGATACAGGCCATCAAGCTAGCGATTTTTTGATTTGAAATATGAGCAACATTTGAGATATGAGTAATCGCACGGATAGGCCTGCTGCACAGGACACACCAGTTTACCACGACTCGAGTGTCTCATAGTTTCCCACGCCTCAGTCAGTGTGCTTGTTTATCTCGTTGCCAAAGCATCTTTTGTGCATTTCCATGCTTTATCACATTTCTTTTTATAATCATGGGTCCGAAGAAAATGAGTGGAAAGGTCAGTGCTCAGAAGAGGATGATGTCTAAAGAATTAAAGCATGAAATCAGAGAAAAATATGAGCAAGGTGTGCGAGTGGCTGACTTGGTGAGGCAGTACAGGCATACTACTTCAACGATATGCACTGTGCTTAAACAGAAGGAGTGCATAAAGGATATAAGGCCAGCTAAGGGCGTTACAATAATTTCTAAGCTCTGTAGCTCTCTCCATGAAAAGATGGAGAATCTACTGATGGTGTGGGTGACGGAGAAGCAGCTTAAAGGAGATACATTAATACAGGGCATCATATGCGAGAAGGCACAAGCGATTTACGGTGATTTGCTGGAGCAGACCCCGCGCACTTCCACAGACAAAGCATCAAAAGACTCATTTAAAGCCAGTAGAGGCTGGTTTGATAACTTCAGGAAAAGGTCCGGCATTCACTCCATCTTCAGGCATGGTGAAGCAGCAAGTTGGGATGTGAAGGCAGCTGAGGATTACTTCAAACTTTTTCCAAACTGATAGAAGCCAAAGGATATATCCCCCAGCAAGTCTTCAACTGTGATGAGACAGGGCTTTTCTGGAAGAAGATGCTGAATAGAACTTATATAACGGCAGAGGAGAAGGCGATGCCAGGCCACAAACCCATGAAGAATAGGCTAACTCTCGCACTGGGTGCCAATGAGAGTGGCAACTGCAAGATCAAGCCTCTGCTCATATACCATTCGGAAAACCCCAGAGTCTTTCAGTCACATAAGATTTTAAAAGATAAACTGCAAGTTATGTGGAGGACAAACCCGAAGGCATGGGTCACCAGGCAGTTCTTTGTGGAGTGCGTAAACCTGGTTTTTGGCCCTTCTGTTAAGAAATATCTACAGGAAAACAACCTAACCATGCAAGCCCACCTCGTCCTCCACAATGCTCCTGCTCACCCACCGAACCTCGAAGATGAACTCCTCAAAGAGTTCAAGTATATAAAGGTTGTCTACCTACCTCCCAACACCACTCCTATCCTGCAGCCCATGGATCAGGAGGTGATTTCTAATTTTAAAAAGTTGTACATTAAGTACCTGTTCCAGCGCTGCTTTGAGGTGACAGAGAACACAAACCTCACCCTTTGAGAGTTCTGGAAGAACCACTTGAACATCGTGATAGGCCTCAGAATTATTGATCAGGCCTGGCTGGGTGTTATAACGAGGACTTTGACCTCTGCGTGAAAGAAGCTATGGCCTGAGGCCGTAGCCAAAAGGACCTTCGAAGGATTTGAACCTAAGGTGCCAGTGGAGAAGGAGATAGTGTCTCTGGGACAATCCATGGGCCTGGAGGTGGATGAGAGAGACGTGAATGAGCTCGTCGAGGAGTACTCTCTGGAACTCACCAAGGAGGAGTTACAAGAGTTGCAGTCTCCGCAACATGTGGAGGTTCTCCAAGAAATTGGTTTTGAGGAGGAGCCAGAGATGGAGGAGATCTCTACAAGTGAGATAAAAGAGATCTTAGGAATGGGGGAGAGGGTGTCACACTTTATGAAAAAGAAACACCCCGAAAAAGTTGCTACTGGTCCTGCATTGGAGCTGTTCAATGAAACTTGCCTCACCCATTTCAGAAACATTCTGAAAGGGAGGAAGATGCAAACCTCGTTGGACATGTTTTTTTTTTGAAATGGGCCAAAAATGCTAAGACCAGTAGCAATTAAGTTCAGTGAAAATTAGTTAAGTTACATTCAGTTTAGGGATAAAGTGTAGCATTAAGAGTGTAAAGAGTATGTAAATACACTTTATAAAACCAGTTTATTCCTTTATATTCTCTTTTATTATGTTTTTATACAATATTTGTCACTTACAAATACATTTTTCTTATTCAAAAACATGTAACAAGAACAACAGGGATGGCATTTTGGGGGCTGGAATGGATTAATGGCATTTCAATTGATTTTAATGGGGAAATTTGCTTTGAGATACCAGCAATTTGATATAGGAGGAAGGTTACGGAACGAATTAAACTCGTATCTCGAGGTGCCATTGTATGTTTCTATGAAAATTTAAGGTTGTTTTTTTTTTGTGTGTGTGTTTGTGTGGCCCACATAAACGTAAACCCTGTTTATTTGTTCCGTGTTAGCCTTTGAGATTGACATACTTGATTTAGAGCATATGAAAATACACTATGGCTGGAACCGGTTTGGCTCACTAGATAAAGCTTTGGCTTGAGGACTGAAGGGTTCCAGGTTTGATTCTGGTCGAGGGCATGTACCTTGGTTGCAGGTCCACCTCCAGGGTGGGGCGTGCAGAAGCTAGCTGATGGATGTCTCTCTCATCAATGTTTCTGACTTTCTATCCCTCTCCCTTCCTCTCTGTAAAAAATCAATAAAATATACTTCAATAATTTCACTATGGACAGATATATATGTTTTGTTTCTTCTTAAATGTCATTAAACATTTATTTCTAAGATATATATGGAGCTATATAAGTACTAATGTTCTAGCTTGGAAAAAAGTTCTTGTAATCTGTGGGAAACTTGTTGTGCTTAACAGCCATTTTGTAGTAAGCTCCAGCCACGTTAGCACTAACCTCGGGCTAGGTGTCTATTACCTTAAACCCTCTTTCCCATAAGCCAGGTGTTTCGCCTTAAGGGCTAGGAATTTTCGCTAACTTCCTCATTCCTCCTTCTCCCTATAAATACCCTGAACTTTTCCTGAATAAATGAGACTTGATCAGAACTTTGTCTTGTTTCCATTCCTTGTGTCTCTTGTCCCTTTCATCCCCACTCCCCCTCTAGGGTCCTCATTGACTTAACCCGCGGGTCGAGACAGTAATCCATGAGAGAAATCAAATACAACTTGATAAATATTTTTGTATGGCTTGGTAAGTTTAAGATTTTTTTCGAAGGTATAGATTCTATGTATTAAATATTTATGGTAAAACATGACCTGTACATTATTTATAGACACTACAAATCATTTTAATGAAAAAAAAATCAGTATCTGAACTATTACCACAGATTCTGTTTTGTCAGTTACCTATCTGTTTCAATTTTCCCTGCTTCAGTTTGCAAAAGAAATTGTTATTTTCATATTCCTATCTGTTTGCTACAACTCAAAACAAGTGGGTAGTAAATCAGTGAGAAGGGCAATTTTACAGTAGATCAAATATAAAACACTAGGCATGGAGTGCACTGAAAAATATTGTTTCATCATCAGAACGACTTTTCATCACTAAAGATAGCCATAATGCAGCGAAAACTGCATTGGGCTTGACATTCAAAAGACCCGGCTTACAGATCTGCTTCTCCCTACTTGTATGAACTCGCCCACCTCACTGATGATTTGTGAGTCTCCTTTATTTTTTATATAAAACTTGGATTATATTAGGTTGAATTATATAAAATTGTCTCTACTTGACTGTTTTTGACCTCTAAGAACAGTAATTTCAGATGATTCATTCTTACAGAAAGCACTTCACTCTGTGGCTTTGTGTACAAAATCAAAAAATAAATATGAAAAATTTGATAAAATGCCATGTGTGGGTATTAAGTTAGTCTACTTCAACATATTCTATTGAAATCTAAACTATATTGTCAGCATCACAATTTTTGTTGAGTTTTTGTCTAAAATCAAATAAGAAATCAATTAATAATACAGTTTTTTTTAAATTACTGCTATTAAATCATAATGGACTTCTTAAAACATAAAAACTTTAGTTACTATATTTTGCTGATGTGTAGCATATTTTAGGAGACAGTATACAAGTGCATTCGAATCAATTAGATCTGGGTTCAAATTTCTGCTTTGTCAATTACTAGTTGAATCATTTCTGATTCTGGCTTGAATTAGGGCTCCAAATGATCAATTAAAAAATATATATAATTTTGTAACTCAGATGCACACAAAATGGCTATATATATATATATATATATATATATATATATATATGAACTTTTATTTAATTTGGGAAGCTTCTGAGTTATCATGGTATTGCTCATATATGTTTTAATATATTAGAAGATATTAATAACTTACATTTTGATAATAATAGTTTAATTTAATGGTGAATTTATTTTATACTGTGGAAAAATCTATCTAGTTTATCTACTATTATTTTTAAATACAGTATACTTTGAAATTTGGTGGGTTCACTCTTGAAAAAGTAAGAAACCTCAAGAAGACCAACTCAGGTAACTCGCTTCTATTTTCTACATAAGTAGAATTCCCCCCAAAGTGAAATCCATATCTTGGCTAAAGATTTACAAATTATTTATATGATAGCTTATTAGAGAGGTTAATATTGTTTAGAAATTTTAATTTTCTGAGAAAATTCAAATGTCAATATTGTATGTCCATATTTCAACAGTCCCTTTCTTTCATTGATATCAACACAATAACTCTCATGTTCATGTCATATATTCATGACATAAAAATAAATGAACTTACAGAATCCTATTATCTTTATCTTGGACTTGCTGTTGCCTAAAATATACACCCTCAGACATATTGCCATTTCCAGTCTCTATCAATGAAGATACTTTGAGACTTTAGAACATTTGAATTTTTAGAGGGCTGCTGATAGCACAGAAGCTGAAGATGCTGGAAGTCTGTGAACATTTCAGGCACTAAGTGTGTGCCTTATTGATAAACGGGGTTGTCTCCTATTTTCTGTTCAGTTGCTGGGAAATGAAAGCTTCTGTGCATTCAACATTAGTTCCCTTCTTTTAATACATGAGACAGACTTTACCAGTTTAAACACAACAGTAATAAACATGCCATTTAATAAGAGATTTATATATATCAAAAAACAATTGTCACAGTAAGAATACTAATAATGTGTGCCAATAAGAGAAACAATAAATATATTTGCAGCCTCACTGACCAGCCTCTTTTTTATAGTATATAGTAATCTTGTTGACAAAGTAGCCAAATTCAGAGGATGCCCAGAAGAAACTATAATGGTGATATTCTGTATTAGAAATGGCATATATCTCTAGCTTTGCCCCCTAATCTGTGATCATTCTGTAAATTACACATTTTGTGACAATTTAGAAAGCAACAATTTAATATAACTTCTATCCAATTAGTCACACAATTAAATGAAAATGTAACACTTTCAACTGTTAATAAGCTAAAGGTGTATGATAAAACCAGTTATGACTGCATTTATTGAAAAAAATATAATTTTTCTGAAGCAGCTGCAATCTCTGCAACTTTTATTGGCTTTTTATTTATAGAGATTAGGGTGTTAACAAGGAATCATTACATTTACATATTATTCAAAAAACAAGTTGTGCCCTAGCCGGTCTGGCTCAGTGGACAGAAGCTCAACCTGCAGATGGATGGGTCTCAGCTTCAATTCCAGTCAAGAACACATACCCAGGTTGCAGGTTGATCCCCAGTAGGGGGCAGGCAGAAATGCAGCCAATCAATTATTCTCATCATGGATGTTTCTATCTCATTTTCTCCCTCTGCTTTCCTCTCTGAAATCAATAAAAACATATTAAAAAACAAAACAACTTGCTAGGATACCAGCTCATTCTTGTTTTTCATTTTTTTACCTTTATTTCAGTATTACATTGTACTGAAAATCCAGGATTATTATCCTGAAATAAAATATTCACTCATTAGTATAAGGCTATATCCTAATATATTTATATGTATTCATGTCTCAATAGAATGCATATATAATGTGCATAAAAATTTAAAATATACTTTTCTGTCTATTACAGGGCCACATAGAAAATTCCTAGGTAAAATATTTGTTACCATCATTATTTCCAGGGACCATAAAATAAATATCTGGGTTAGGATAAGAAGTAATAAAAGACTCAAAACATGAAGTGAAGAAGAATAGCATTCTGTCAACACTCAAATTTGGCACATTGGATAGAAAGGTAAAAATCCATATAAAGTCCAAAACAGGCAAGGTTTTTATTCTAACTCCTTCTCCCTCCTCCCCTCTTCATCTCCATTGAGCCTAAGGCATATACTTAATTATTTTAATTATAAAACTTATATCTCATTGGCTTGAAATAAGAGAGAAAATTATTGAAAATGACATTCTTCTCCTTACTCCATCAAAAGAATAAGATAACTTATTCCTAATGTATTCACTGATTTGACAATTAAAATATTTATATATAATCCATATGAAATAACACCTTACCTTTTGAATCTGGTTCACCTGAATTTGATTTACCAGATAGCAAACTATTCCAATTCAGAACATAACTGAACTTTCTAAACATGACCTATCTTAACACATAACTATCTTATTGCTATAGCTGAACTTGAGGTTAAAACCCAATGCCTTGGGGCTAAGTTTCTTAAATGTTTATAAATATGTCATTATATCTATATGATAAGATAAAAAATTAATAGCATGGAATGTTTTATTTATTCTATGGAACATTCAAGTGAAAACCCTGTGCAAATGGCTGTCACACATTTTACTTTCAAGTAACAAATTCCACTTTCATTGTATTACTTATTTCAGTTATTTACCTTTCCTTAAGGCATGTTTTTGAATTTTGTTAGATTTATTAAAGCAAACATTCTTTTGAAGATGCAGATCTCAGACATATGCATTAAAAGTAAAATGCTCCAAAATGTATAAACAATAAGGAAGAAATCCTATCTAATAAAAGAGCAAAATGCAAATTAACCATCACTCTGCTACAAAAATGGCAATCAATGTCCATAGACATAAGATGGCAGTGCCCAGTCCTCTCAGGCCTGTTGGAGTCTCCCAGTCCCAGGGAGGGATGCTGCTGAGAGGAGGCAGCGTGTGGTCTGGGCTGTTGGCCTGGGAGGTGGCTGTGCCCCCCAGCACAATCCTCTTCCAACTGTGGCAGGGGCCATGGGCCTACAAGGTGCTCGCGCACCCCTAGGGTGATCCGCTGCCAGCTGTGGCCCTGACTGGGGGCCTGCGAGGGGCCCGAGCATTCCTGGCACAATCCATGGCCCAGCCTGCATCCCCCCTCAACCCCCTTATGGTGCAATCAGAAGTAACTTACAACTAATTTCTGAAGACAAACGGGGACTGGAGAGTACTCCAGGACAGGAGGTTGGTTCTGCAAGGGCGGTGGTGGGTGCTCCCAACCCTGGTTCCTCAGCACCTTGGGAAGGACTTGAGCCCACCCAGGAAGGCATTTTCCCCTACAGTTTTCACCAAGGCAGGCAAGTTTTGTGGACATGAATAAGAAGTGCCCACACACAAGTCCTGAAGATGCAGGGGCCAGCAGAAATGACAAACCAGGAAAAGAGCAAAACCAGAAACACCACCCATCCCAACATAGATTATCTTTTTCTTCAGATGACGGTGTGTTTCCCTCTTCTTTATCTTCTGGAAGCAAGACAAAATCAAGTACTGATGATTCTACCAACAGAAAAGTTAAGAAAAAGAGAGGACAGAAAAGGAATAAAAGAAAAAAAGAAAGGCAAAGGATGAAACATTAAAAAAAAGAAAGAAGGAAGGAAGGAAAAAGGGAAGAAACAACCACATGATATTACTTTCCCAAGGTATCATGAAATTCCTGTTTAAGGAGTTTATTTTATGGCATGTTTAGTTTGGGTTTATATTTTTGTTTGTCAAGGTACATTGTACAATCTGTTAAAGAAAAAAAACCCTATCTAATAAAGAGGGAATATGCAGGGGAGGGCAATTAGGGATGAACAGGCTGGCAGGGGAACAGTTAGGCATCAATCAGGCTGGCAAAGGAGTGGTTAGGGGGTGATCAGGCTGGCAGGCAGAAGCAGTTAGGGGCAATCAGGCAGGCAGACAAGTAGTTGGGAGCCAGCATTCCCAGATTGTGAAAGGCTGTTTAGACCCAATCTGTGTGTGGGATTGGGCCTAAACAGCCAGTTGGACATCTCCCTAGGGGTCCCAGATTAGAGAGGGTGCAGGTTGGGCTGAGAGACACCCCCCAGTGCACAAATTGTGTGCACTGGGCCTCTAGTAGTTACATAACAACAAACGGAACATGTCTACTTAACTTTTAATTAAAGAAATGCATATAAAATTGTAACCTTTAGCCTCATCAAGGTATTAAAATGGTAATAGTTAAAATATAGTTAATAATAACTAATTAGCTAATAACATTTTGGGGAGACTATGACTTTACTGATATCCTTAATAATTTATAATAGATGTATATGATTTTTATAGAACTATATTTTTTACACATTTTTTATTCAAGTACTTTGATACATATGTAGAGTATATATTTTGTTCCACATCAAGTTAGTGTTAATTTAATAGAATGGTGTTGTTGAAATAGAAGATTTTATTATTTATAAAATTTAAATTATCAATTTTCCTTTGTCATGCAGTTTTTGTGACTTTTCTAATTAATACTTATCTAACCTGATCACAACAATATCTTTTATTCTTATTAGAAATAGCTTATGTTTAAATTTTACAGCAAGGTCTATAATCCATTTTCAGATCATTTTAATGACTTGTTTGAGAAAAGGTTTGAAGTTCATTATTTTCTATATGGATTTCCAGTTGTTTCAGCATAATTTGCTTGAAAAACTATTATTTTCCAGTGAATTGACTTCACATGTTTGTCTAAATCAATTGACCATATGTGTACATATATGTGTGTATTCTTTGTTTTGTTTTATTTATTTCTTTTTATCTTTATACCAATTTCACATTGCATATGCTGAGTCAGTTGTAAAGTGTTTTGAGAGCAAGAGATTTAAGTTATTCAATTTTCTTTCAAAATTACTTTATCTAGCTTCTTTGCATTTCCATGTAATTTTAGAATCAGCTTGTCAGTTCTTCTATAAGAAAGGCTGCTGGGATTTTGATTGGAACTGTGGTTAATCTATGGATGATTTCAGAGAAAATTGACATTTTAATGATAATGAGTCTTTCAATCTAAGAACATAGTTTGCCTTCTTTTTTTATTTGCTAGAGGCCTGAGGCATGAAATTCAGGCCCAGCTTTATCCAGAAGGTCATCTGGAAGGATGTCCAGAAGGTCATTTGGCTGTCCAGTCTAATTAGTATGTTACACTTTTATTATTACAGATGTCCTTCTGAATTTATTAAAAATATTTTATAGTTTTTAGTGCATTTAGCTTTGTGCAATTTATTAAATGCATTCCTTAGTTATGGAGAGATTTTTCCTTTATTGAGGCTTTGAAAATAATGAATTAATTTAGTTTTTCAATTCTTTCTTCTACTATATAGAAACCAATTTATATATAATCTTTTTATCATAGAATTCACCACAATATTATTTATTTACTAAAGACCCATTGCACAAAATTTGTGCACTGAAGGAGACCCTCAGCCCAGCCTATACCTTCTCACAGTTCAGGATCTACCTGCCTGCTTAGGCCCACTCCCCGTGGACATTCCTCTCGCATTCCGGGAGTCCTTGCTCCTTACCACCCCTCTGCTCATTGCTCCTTACTGCTCAGCTTACTGCTCCTTAGTGCTGCCATGGAGGCAGGATAGGCTCCTGTTACTGCTACTGCATTCACCAGCCATAAGCCCAGCTTCTGGCTGAGTGGCTCTTCCCATGTGGGAACATACTGACCACCAGGGGGCAGCTCCTGCATTGAGTGTCTTTCCCCTTGTGGTCACTGTGCATCATAATGATTGGTCATTCTGTCAGTCATTCCACCATTTAGTCAATTTGCATATTAGGCTTTTATTATAGGTTTTTTTTATATATAGGTTTATATCAGATATTTATTATGTATTATAGCTTTTCCATGGTTTTAGTGACATACTCATTTTTTTTTTTTTACTCCTCACCCAATGATATGATTTTACTGATTTGAGAGAAAGAGGAAGGGAGAGAGAGAAAGAAAGAGAAACATCAATTAAGAGAAAACATCAATAAGTTACAACCTTCTGAACTTTGACCATGGATCAAATCTCCAATCTAGGTATGTACTTTAATTGGGAGTCAAACCCATATCCTTTTGGTGTATGAGACAATGTTCGAATCAACTGAGCCACACTGATCAGGGCTATTAACATTTTCTACAGAAATAATCATGATTAACTATTTTAATTAATCTTTTTCATGTTTCACTGCATTAACTAGGAAAGATTACATGTATGTGCTGAGAACTGACATTTTTGCTTTTCAAAAAAATATTTATAATACAGGTCTATGTCCACATAAAGTTGAGATAGTTCTCTACTATTCTTAGTTGGCAGAGAATGTTTATCATGAATTGTTAGTATATATTTTATTAAAGGGTTCTTACAAATGAAAATATTCATAAGCCTGAGAAGTCCTATAAACTCACAGGAAAAAGTTTTAATTTGTTGAAGAAATGCCCATACCTGTTCTTAAGAAATGACATAAAGCATACTCTTGGAGCATTGAAGGACTAATGGGGAATTATTTAGAATAAAGTATCTTCAGATGATAAAGAACCAAAGTAAACCTCTTCAGGAGCAAGTCAGACACAGCAATTTTAGAGTAGAACATTGTAGATGATGTAAATAATAAGGAGATATCCTAGGTAAAGGTGAAGTTTACTTTTTTATTCTTTTTTTTTCCATTTCTATTTTATTGATTAAGGTATTATATGTGTCCATATCTCCCATTGCCCTCCTCCCAACCCCAGTTCATAAATGCCCTCACCCCCCCCATTGTGTCCATTGATTATCCTTATATGCATGCATACACGTCCTTCGGTTGAACTCTTATCTCCTCCCCCTCCCCAACCATCCCACTATAATTTGATAGTCTGTTTGATGCTTCACTACATCTGTATCTATCTTTTTGTTCATCAGGTTATAATGTTCTTTACTACCCATGAATGAGTGAGCTCATGTGGTATTTTTCTTTCATTGACTGGCTTATTTCACTTAGCATAATGCTCTCCAGGTCAATGCAAGCTGCTGAAAATGGTAAGAATCCCTTATTTTTAATGGCAGCATAGAATTCCATTGTGTAGATGTACCAAAGTTTTCTGATCCAGTCATTTGCTGATGGGTACTTAAGCTGTTTCCAAATCTTAGCTATGGTAAATTGTGCTGCTATGAACATAAGGGTGCAATGGGAAATGAGATTGTTTTCTTAGTCTTATCTTTCTATAAATTTACTGTTCGTGTATAGAAATGCCATAGATTTCTTGGCATTAATTCTGTATCCTGCTATATTGCCAAATTCATTTATGAAATATAATAATTTTTATAGATTCTTTATGGTTTTGTATGTACAAGATCATATCATCTGTGAATAATGACAATTTTAATTCTTCTCTTTCCAATTTGGATGCCCTTTATTTCTTCTTCTTGTCTGACTGATGTAACCAGCACCTCCAGTACTATTTTGAAGAGGAGTGGTGAAATTAGGCATCCCTATCTTGTTCCTGTTTTTAGGAGAAATGGTTTTAGTTTTCACCCATTGAGTATGATGTTGCCTGTGGGTTTGTCATATATGGCTTTTATTATGTTGAGATACGATCCTTCTATTCCCCTTTTGCTGAGAGTTTTTATCAAAAAATTGGTGTTGGATTTTTTCAAATGCTTTTTCTGCATTGATTGATATGATTTTGTGGTTTTTATTTCTCAATTTGCTTCTATAATGTGTCACATTTATTGCTTTGCAAATATTGTACCATCCTTGCATTCCTGGGATAAATCCTACTTGGTCATGGTGTATGCTTTTTCTGATGTAATGCTGGACTCAATTTGCTAGAATTTTACTGAGGATTTTGTCATCTATGTTCATGAGGAATATTGGCCTGTAATTCTCTTTCATTGTGTTGTCTTTATCTGGTTTTGTTATTAGGTGATGCTGGTTTCATAGAAGGAGTTTGGAAGTGTTTCTTACTCTTCAATTTTTTGGAATAGTCTGAGAAGGATAAGTTTTAATTCTTCCTTGAATGTTTGGTAAAACTCCCCCGTGAAGCTGTCTGGGCCTGAACTATTGTTTGTTCAAAGCTTTTTAATGACTACTTTGATTTCTTCCATAGTTATTGGCCTATTGAGATGTTTAGATTCTTCCTGATTGAGTTTTGGAAGGTTGCAGTTTTTTTGGAATATGTTGATTTCCTCCAGATTGTCCAGTTTGTTGGAATAGAGCTGTTCATAGTATTTTTTTTAAACAATCCTTTGTATTTCTGTGGTGTCTATTGTTATTTATCCTCTTTCATTTCTGATTTTGTTTATTTGGGTTCTCTCTCTTTACTTCTTGGTGAGCCTGGCAAGTGGTTCATCAATCTTGTTTATCTTTTTCTAGAACCAGCTCTTAATTTTGTTGATCTTTTGTATTATTTCTTTGGTCTCTATGTCATTTTTCTCCACTCTGATCTTATTATTTCCCTCCTTCTGCTTACACTGGGCTTTTCTTGTTACTCTATAACTCCTTGAGTTGTAGATTTAGGTAATTAATAACATTGTTTCTTGGGGTTTTTTTGCAATAGGCTTGTAGAGCTATGAACTTCATTCTCAAGACTGCTTTATCTGTGTCGCATAGATGTTGGATTGTTGTATTTTCATTGTTCTTTGTTGTTATGATGCTTTTTTTATTTCTTCTTTGATATCTCTGGTAATCCAATAATTATTTCATAGCATGTCATTTAGTATCCAGGTGTTTGACTTTTTTATTGTTTTTATTGTAGTTGGTTTCCAGTTTTATGCCACTGTGATCTGAGAAGATGCTTGATACAATTTCTATCTTCTTGAATTCATGAGACTTTTTTGTGTCCTAATATGTGGTCTATTCTTGAAAATATTCCATATGCACTGCAGAAGAATTTATATTATTCAGGAAGAGGAAATTCAGAATTTCTACTGAAGGGAAACATGCCCTCATCTGTGCAGAATTATACCCTGCAGAGTCTCACAGCTGATCCCCAGAGAACTCCATGGATAGATAGGCTTAGGGGGTCTGCTTCTTGGAAATGTGCAAGTGTTGAGATGCCTTTGCCTGCACAGAGCTCTAATGTACTCTAAGAAGCCCTGGCACTAAAGTTACATAGCTAGGCTGTCCATGGGCAGTTATTCAGGAAGAGGGAGTTCAGAATTTCTACTGCAGGGAAGCACACCCTTGTCTGTACAAAATCACACCCCTAGGGCCCCTTGGGGTTTCTAGACACTGCCTATGGAGTAGCGTCCCTGGGATGCCTGTGTGCTGGAATGGTGTGAATGTGATGTCCAGAGATCTGCCACTGGGGAGGGGGGACGTTGCACTTACTGCTGCTGAGTGGTACACCTTTGGAGGTTGATATCCCAGGTTCCATGGGTCTGGGGGCGTGGCAGCAAGATTTGGGTTGGAGTGGCTGCTGGGTTGCAGGGCAGTTTCAAGGCCTGTCGGGTTGGTGGTGGTGATGAGTTCCTAAAGTGAAGTTGACTTTTATTCAAATTTTCATATTTCAGATATGGTACATAAATAAAAGGCACTCAATATAAAATTACTTCGTTGTTTTGACACAGACATTTCAGGGAATCAATGATCAGGTGACTGGAGAAAACAGGCATTCCTTTTCTTTGCTAAAGGATGATCTCAAATAAATATCTCTTTTATAGCTAGAGTCATCTAAAGGAAAACTATATGGCAATCTCACTAGATGCAGAAAAAACATTTGACAAATTTTTCACGTATTCATATTAAAAACACTCAGGAAGCTAGAAATGACTGTGACTTTCCTTTACATAATAAAATAAATCAATGAAACAATTATAGATCAAAGCAAATTATTAGTTTGTATTATTTAAACTTAACAAGATGCAAAAGACCCTACCCAGTCTAATAATACAAGAAAATATTTATAAAGATATTGGAATAAAATCAAACCACCTCTATTTGTAGATTACAATATTGCCTTCATATAAAAATCTCAAAGCACTGGGAATAAAAATAATACTAGAACTAAAAAGATTACAGCATATAAAGTCATTTATTTTAAAAATTATATTTAAATATATTAGCAGAGGACAGTAGAAAACTGAAATTAGAAGAAACAGAATCATATATTTGCTCCAAGAACCTTAAAACACACACATATGAATATAATAATAAATACAATATTTGTATAGAGAAAACCACAAACTATTGATGAGATAAATTAAAGGGTATTTAAATAAATGGGAGAAAGCAATGTTAATGAATTGCAAGTTCAATACTAAGACATTGATTTTTCCAAATTTATCTATACATTTAACACATTTCCAATAAGAAATTCCAATAGAATACTTAGTAGAAGTTGACAAGCTGACTACAAAATGTATATGAAAAAAGAAAGGTACTTAAATAGCCAGAGTAATTTTGGTAAACATAGAACAAAGTTTCAAGGTTCACACTATCTTATAATGACTGCCAGTTTGAATGCCAGCTATGACTTCTAGAGTCATTATAAAGCTACTACTAAAAGTAGTGTGGTATAGATGAGAAGATAGGCACATAAATCAATGAAAAAAACATAGGGGACCCAAAAATAGAACCAGTTGTATATGGTCAATTGTTTTTCCACGAAGTTATAAAGACAACACAATGGAGAAAGGGTAGTTTTTTTTAACAAATGTTGCTGGAACAATTAACTCTCTATATGCAAAAAAATAAAAAATAAAAATGGTGAAGAACAGAAAAAGAAACTTGAATCATATTTGTTACTATATTCAAAAATTTGTATAGAAATAACTCATAGATTTAAATGTAAATCCTGAAAGCAATAAACTTCTAGGAAACAAAACAAAACACTTTCTCTTTTGCTATCCTGGATTTGTCAACAATATTTTCTATGGGATACAAAGAGCATGAAACATTTAAAAACTGATAAATTAACTTTCAACAAAATTAACACTATTGTTGTTAAAATACTTTTTTTATAAACCAAAATACAAGCCACATATTAGAAAAATATTTTAAATGCATATTTTATATGACTGGTGTCCAAAATGTTTAAATATCTCTCATAACTAAAAAAAATAGGATAAAAACAATAGAATTTTTAAATGGGAAAAATATGTGAGCACTTAAAGAAGATTTAAAGATAACAAAAATACATGAAATATTGTGCAACATAATTAGACATGAGGAAGATGTAATGTAAAATCACAGAGAAATACCAGTATACAACCATCAATAAAATTTCCAAAAAATAAAAATAAAGGTAACAATATTAATCGTTGGCAAGAATATGGAGTTATCTGGAACTTTGGCAGATTATATAATGGTACATCCACTGTGCAAACCTTTTTAAAAATTTCTTATAAATTTAAAAAATGAACCTAATGTACAATTGATCATATCTACTCATAGATATTTATTCAAGAGAAATAAATAACTGTTCACACAAAAACTACACATGAATAGTTGTATCACTTTTATTCTTATCTAGAGGCCTGGTGCAAGAAATTTGTGCATGGGTAGAATTCTTAGTTCTGGCCAGAGATCAGGGCCAATTGGGGCTTTCCTTGTTCCATGTACAGTGTACATCATAGCTGGCATTCAAACTGGCAGTCGGTTGAATTCCTAAATGGATAATTTGCATATTAGTCTTTTATTATATAGGATTGCCCCAAACCATAAATGCCAACCAATTGATCAATAATGAAATATTCTGTAGTTACTCCATAAAATTAGATTCTATTCAGGAATGCAAGGAATAGACATATAATAATACAGAAAAAAATATTAAATTAATTATGCTGAGTAAAAAAATGGACAAATTTTATAGATTACTTGATTAGATTTATTTGACATTTTGTAAAAGCAAAAGTACAAAGCTTTGGTGGAGTCAGATGTGGGGGGAAGGGTTGACACCAATGAGAAGGAATCATATGCAAATGCAACTGTGTATGACTAAAACACCCCATGGTAAATTATCTGTAAAAAATATTATGGCATAAATTACAAGAAAGTGGTAGAAAGTTTTGTTTTGTTTTGTTTTGTTTTTCAAAGTGGTGAAGATTTCTGTCAAAATACCAAATATTTTTTAAATAGATCCAAAATAGTAAAATTCAAGGTAAATATTATGTTTTGAAATACCATTGTTTCTTGAATAGTGAATTTTTTAAAGTATATACAAAAGGTATAGGTAAAGCCGAAACTGGTTTGGCTCATTGGATATAGCGTTGGCCTGGGGACTGAAAGGTCCCAGGTTCGATTCTGGTCAAGGGCATGTACATTGGTTGCGGGCACATCCCCAGTAGGGGGCATGCAGGAGGCGGCTGATCGATGTCTCTCTCTCATCTGGCTTTCTATCCCTTTCCCTTCCTCTCTGTGAAAAATCAATAAAATATATATTTTTAAAAAGGTATAGATAGAGACAAAAATGTTATCATGAAAATGAGGAAATTATTACAGTAGGTTAGGGCAGGAATCATTATTATGCCTCCACAAAAGTGTAGCAGAACGTCCAGATACAATGATTGTCTGCCAAGGTGGAATTGATAGAGATTACATAAATATTCTTTCTGGTATCAAGGAATAGGGTGAGATGAAGAATAAATTTGAGATTATAGATTGAAAACTGGTATATGGTGAAACATACAGTAAACCCTCAATTTTGTGGACCTCGATGTAATGAACTTCAGATTTAACAAAATTTCTGTTATGTCATATGTCAAAATTAACACCTTGTTAATTTTAAAATGATTTTAACCAAGAATTGCTTATGATTAAATTATCAGGGTACTTTTTTATTCACTGTTTTCAACAAAATTTATCTAATAGGCCACATATTGGGAAAAATACTGTACTAATTTCACTGACATAAATAAGTATGACATGACTACAACTGTAATCTACATCTTTAAAAAGTTACCATTTGTAAGCTATGTTCTGTGAATGATTAGCATGTTGACTACCCTGCATCAGCAGTAGTAATTGGTTCTACTGTCATGTGACATAACTTTCTGCAGCAGTTTTAATCCATGCAACCTATGTTCCCAAGGACCCTAAGCCATGCCCCAGCTGTGCACATTTGTTTATTTGCGGTGACTGGTGAATACATGCATTTACTAGACCTATTCAGTATACATTTAAAATTATAGTCATTCATATAGAAAGCTTTTCTGTGAAATTAAACTATTCATACCTACTTAATTTTAATTACACAAATGTGTCTACATAAGTAAAAACAGGTAAACTAACTAATTTGTAAAATTTTTAACATGCATTCAGGAAATCTACTTTATTACATAACAGGCTTTCAGCTTTAATGGACACCCTCTCCCCTGACTTAGTCTGTTACATCCAGGTTTTACTGTACTTACTTGTTTTATTGAAAAAAATATGTGATATAGGTATTGATATTCATTTCTTTTTCTTTTTCTTTTTTTCTTATTGAAGGGTTAGTGGGGAGTTGGCTGGGAAAAAGGAAAGAGGGAAGGAACATTTCAAAAATTTCCTTTTGGATATGGTGCATTTGGGATATCAATGGGAGATACAAGTGCAACTATATGAGTCTCAAGTTGGATAGAGAGGTTCAGACTAAAGTTTGTTATTTAAGAGGAATGAATTTATATTATAATAGGTGGGTGGCTGTAATGCTATAAAACTGGAACGACCAAATGACTGGTCACCAGGAGGTACATTTGTTGGGTTTAGCAAGCAGCAGGTCTGGGTCTTGCACAATTTCACATGCTGGGCCTCTAGTATAATATACAAGTGTTATTTTAAAGCATAACACTTTATAAGGTTCAGTTATACAGTGTGGAAAGAAAAATAAATAAAAGAAAATTCAGGATAAACTCTGGAACCAATGAAAAAATGAAGGTTTGGTAAAGCTGATGGGTTAACTGAAGTGAAAAAAAGCAGCTAAAGGAATATGAAGAATTTGAAAAGATATGGAATCCTGGAATCCAACAAAGAAATGTCAAAAGCTTCTGAGAAATCAAGTAATATAACATTCAAACATGTCTTTGCTAGACTAATGATGGCCACAAACTCTTTGGCACTTCTTTTTTATTTATTTTTTATTTTTTTATTTTTTGGATTTTTTACAGAGAGGAAGGGAGAGGAACAGAGAGTTAGAAACTTTGATGAAAGAGACATTGATCAGCTGTCTCCTGATGTGCCCTCAACCAAGATACAAGCCCTTGACCGGAATCGAACCTGGGACCTTTCAGTCTGCAGGCCGACGCTCTATCCACTGAGCCAAACTGGTTTGGCTCTTTGGAACTTCTTCCCCTGTGAAGAGCGTTGATTCCCTGGGCCCTTTGATTAAATGTGTAATGTTAAGTGCTTTGACAAGTAGAACATGGCAGAAGTGACACTGTGCCCATTATACTATGGCTACTATACTATGAGAGACCTCAATCTACCTTCAAAAAATAACATCAAGTGAAACATCTTAGCTTAAAAGCCTACAGAAGATTTAAGTCTCAATTGCCACATATTGTAACCATATCAGAAAACCTCAGCAAGAAAAGCCAATCTGAAATACCCAGAAATATGAGAGATGATGAATTGCTAATTGAAGATACTAAGTCATTGGATTTAAAAATTAATCTAGAATAGGAGAGGAATTCTATGAATCTTAATAAGCTTTTAACAACAAGCTATTTGCCCTAACCAGTTTGGCTCAGTGGATAGAGCATTGGCCTGTGGACTGAAAGGTCCCAAGTTCAATTCCAGTAAAGGGCACATACCTTGGTTGCGAGCACATATCCAGTAGGGGGCGTTCAGGAGGCGGCTAACCGATGTTTCTCATGGATGTTCTGGCTTTCTATCCCTCTCCCTTCTTCTCTGTAAAAAATCAATAAAATATATTTTTGAAAAACAAAATGAAACAAAACAAGCTATTTAATCTGTAATGTTGCCAGATGATTTTTAATGTATTTTGTTTTAATTTAAATGATTTTTTTAATTTGGGTTTCATTTATATATTTCCTAAATGTTAAATTGCATTTTATTTACAACTTATTTTTTATCCTCCCACTGCCAAATTAGTTATTTTTTTTATGGTTAATATGAAATCAAATAAAGTATACTTATATATCTTTCTCGCTAATGTTTATTTTCCTCTTTTCTTTCATGATTAATTGCCTTTTTGTTAAATAACTTCAGAAGGGGGTGATGAATAATATACATGATATGCAATATTCAGAAATTCACTACATTATTAAATAATGATAGATTACCTGGATGACTGGATACAAAATTTAAGGTAGAATATGAGGTTACCATTTTTCCAAAGTCTTCATTACTTACATTAATTATCTTTAAAGTCCCATAATTTCAGGGCAATGTAGTATGAATATGTTTATTTAAATCATCTAACAGGCGACTCTGCTAGCAGTTCTCAACCAGTGGGTCACGACCCACAGGTTGAGAACCTCTGCTGTAGAACCTAAGACCATCAGAAAATGCAGATATTTACATTATGCTTCATTATCAGTAGCAAAATTACAGTTATGAAGTAGCAACGAAAATAATTTTATTGTTGGGGTCACCACAACATGAGGAACTGTATTAAAAAGTCACAGCATTAGAAAGGTTGAGAATCACTGAGGATTTGATCTAGAATCAACCATTGCCTTTAGTTCCTTTTTAAAATGTTTTCTTTAATAAAGCTTAATTCTTCAACCTCTCTTTATCTTTCATAAAACATTATATTTTAAAATATGCATGTCAGAAAATTGAAAGCCACTTGTTTTACAAATTGCCCCTTTAGCTTAGGTTTGCATATTATCTTCTCAGGGTTATATTTATTTTGTTTATTTGGGGCAGAAATACCATATACATGACAAATGCCTTCACATCAAGAGGCAGAACATGATATTAATTTGTCCATTATTGAAAATGTAATATGATTGGATACTTATAACTGAATTTCAATTGCATGTCAATCCTTGTCTTTATAGTTCTGTTTTATTACATTGAGAATTATAGTTCTAAATATCAATCTATTTACTCAGTCTTATAATATATTGAAAATAGTGTTCATACTATTATATTCATACTACCATTAAAAACAAAACAGAGCCCCAAACAGTTTCATTCAATGGATAGAGTGTCCGCCTGCAAATTAAAGGGCCCCAGGTTGGATTCTGGTCAAGGGTACATGACCAGGTTCCAGGCTTGATCCCTAATAGGGGCCATGAAGAAGCAGCCAATCAATGATTCTCTCTAATCATTGATGTTTCTATCTCTCTCTTCCTCTTCTTACCTCTTGGAAATCAATTTTACACACACACACACACACACACACACACACACTAGAGGCCTGGTGCATAAAAGTCATATATGGGAGGGGTGTGTCCCTCAACCCAGCCTGCACCCTCTCCTATATGAGACCCCTCGAGGAATGTCCAACTGCCAGTTTAAACCTGATCCTACTGGGATCCCAACTACAGGCTCCCAGCTGCTTGCCTGACAGCCTTCCTGTTGGCCCCTAAGTGCTTCTGCCTGCCAGCCTGATCACCCCCTAACCACTCCTCTGCCAGCCTGATTAATGCCTAACTGCTCCCCTGACAGCCTGTTTGCCCTAATTATCTTCCTCTGCAGGCCTGGTCTCCCCTAACTGTTCTCCCCTGCAGGCGTGGTCACCCCCAATTGCTCTCGTCTTCAGGCCTGGTACCCCCCAACTTCTCTCCCCCCACAACTGCCCTTCTGTACAGTCTCAGTCACCCCAACTTCCCTGGTCATCACTAACGGCCCTCTCCTGCAGTCTTGATCACCACCAACTGCCTTCCCTTGTAGGCCTGGTCCTTCCCAACTACCTTCTTCTGCTGGCCATCTTGCATCCGCATGAGTGCAGCCATCTTGTGTGTTGCAGTGATGGTCAATTTTCATATTACTGTTTTATTAAATAGGAGGATAGAGGCCTGGTGCCAGGTGGGAGCCAGCTAGTTTGCCCTGAAGGATGTCCTGGATCAGAGTGAGGTTTTCCATGGGGCGTGGGACAGCCTGGGAGAGGGGCCTATAGTGGTTTACAGGCTGGCCATGCCCCCCAGCAACCTGAGCAGAGGCCCTGGTATCTGGGATCTATTTATATTCTACAATTAAAATTTTATAGCCTATAATGGAGCCACACCTTCTGCTTGCTCTGTGGCTGCAGCCATTTTTGTTGGGATTTATTTATCTTCTATAATTGAAACTTTGTAACCTTGAGTGGAGTCCAGGGCTGGCCATGGTGTGTAGAAAGCTTGGCTTCCTCCACTGCTGGGGAAACCCAAGCCTCCTGCTCTCTCCATGGCTGTAGCCATCTTGGTTGGGTTAATTTGCATACTCACTCTGGACTGGCTGGTGGATGTGGCTTGTGGGTGTAGAAGAGGTGAGTTCAATTTTCATATTACTATTTTATTAGATAGGATATATCACATAGTTATTTGTATCACATAGTTTTATACTACCAAAAGAAATGAAATCACAAATTTCAAATACCAATTATTGCATAAATGTTAGTGTTATTATTAATAGTCTGGTTAAATAAAGAATAAAAAATAGTTTATTTCCTAAAGGTAATGAGGGGCAGGTATGACAAAAGAGTTTGCTTTTGATACCAATTCAGTTGACATATATATGGAGAGAGAGAGAGAGGGAGAGAGAGAGAGAGAGAAAGAGAGAGAGAGAGAGAATGCTAAAAACAAACAACACTTGTTCTACATAGAATCACATGTAGTTTGAAATTACCAATATTACTTTATTGTATCCACAGTTTTAAATTATTTGGGAATGCATATACTTAACATTAAAATAAGCATAGTTTTAAAAAATGTATGCAGAAATGAAAAGAGTTTTAGAGCCATAGCATTAATCAGGAGTTAAAGCCAAACATGGCCAGTGGGGCTTTGGGGACTGCATCTATTCCCAGATGTTAATTTTCTCAGGACTATAAGCAACCAGGGCATCAAGGAGCAGAAATTAGCTTGTTACCTAAAGATAAGTGGAAGCCTTCTTCCATTTATTAAAATAGAAATAAGTACACTCTGTACAACTGCATAGAAGCTCAGTGTAGAAGTTAGTTATCTACCCTGGTTTATGAGTGAATAATGGAGCCATCCACTTGAAAATGAAATTTGGTGAACATACAATACAATACACAGATTATATGTTATAGAATTGTACTCTTGAAACCTAAATATTTTATTAACCAATCTCAATGCAATACATTCAATACAAAAACAAAAACTAAATGTGAATTATCTTCACTGCAGGACAGAATTTAAATACCACTATCCAATCAAGTTGAAAATCCCTAACTGAGATATTATTGTAAAACTTGCTTTTGAACTGGCAGTATATGTTGAAAACTGCCCCTTTAAAAAAATACTAAGAAACACTTCCATAAACCAGAGCAGAGCATGTGTTATTTTTACAATATACTTATGAAGATGAATTTACTCCCATAAATACAGAACACATGAGGAAATAAACTCATTCTTAGAAAGCTAACAGGCCTAATACACAGAATAATTTCACACAATGAGCCAGTATACAAAATAATATATGTATTATAGTCCATAGAGCAGTAGGAAATCATGACTTCTATCACAATTTTGTGGCTGAAGCCTCAAATATCAACTGAAATCTGAGTTCAGGCCCTACCTTAGCTATTTGTATCACATAGTTTTATACTACCAAAAGGAATGAAACCACAAAACATTTCAGATTTCAAATGCCAGTTATTACATAAATGTTAGTGTTATTATTAATAGCCTTGTTAAATAAAGAATAGAAAATTATTAATTTCCTAAAGGTAATGGGGGGGCAGATATAACAAAAGAGTTTGCTTTTGATTCTGTTGACATGTTTGGAATATCTTTTAAATGGAGCAGATAAATTTACTGAATGTTTATAAAAATAGTGATTTTCTTCTTAAAAGGCCTTTTTTATTTCACACTGATCTCCATATTAATAGCCTCATTTGCATACACTATACCTATTTTGTTTACTTTCTTTAGTTTTTTAATGTATTTGTGGCTCCTCTGAAATATTTTCTATAGGAGCTTTAAGGTAAAATTTATTATAAAGCAATAGGGGATAAATAATGTAAAATCAGAATAACCACTTGTATCTCCTTTAAAAACATCTCTCTCTAAAATATCATGTGAATTCCAGTTATAGAACTGACAAGAGTAACATTCAAAGAGTTATTGACCAACTAAAATGTTTTTATATTGGTTTCAATATTGAGTAAATGGCCATTAAGTTTTGTGTGCTGGCATGCTTCAAAGTTCTATTTAAATTTCCTAATATCAACTCTGGGTGAAACTGCAAATTGTTCAAAAAATAACTTGGATAAAATATATAGATTTTTTTTCTAATTTCTTGAACTCTAATACTAATTAGCATAAATTGCATAGCTTGATGAAAGCTTGAGTTTTTGTTATTTCTTCTGGATCTTTGGAATGATCTAATGTATATGATTGTTCTCAATGACTTAAATAATACATTATCTCATTATAATTTTAGTTCTCAATTCAAAAGTAAGATTTTATTATTCCAGTTGTCATAGCCAATACTAAGCCTGATGACATGGGGCTGAGTTGTACCCTTGAAACCTATGTATTTTATTTACCAATCTCAACACAGTAAATTCAATTAAAAAACAAACAAACAACTAAAATGCAAAAGCAGGGATACAATATTTAAAGAGAAAAGTGTCCTGAATGAAATTTTATTGACACTGAATAGATGTCAGTATATAGCTGTGCACAGGGAATATAGTAAAATCTATTCTTAGACAAGAAATAAATTCATATCAAATTTTAAGAAGGGGATTTAGAAAAATAATTTTCTCCCAATGAAAATGTCTCAGTATTTGAGACATAAGAAATCTAAGATGTGATTATGTTAGTGAAATAATCTTTCCAGAAACCTCATGAGTATAATTATTTCATACCCATAGTGCTTTTCAGCTATAGCCCTAATTTTCCATTTTTCTATGGTCATATTTTGCTTAGATGTTTTTCTCCCTTTCTTGTTCGCTTAATATCTTTTTTTGTCTTATACTAGTTTTATGTTTACTAGATGATAGTCTGCCGAATGGGAATACTGATGCAGACTATGTCTTGATGCTTATTCATGAGCCCACATACACATATTTAGCACCTAGATCAACTTCCTACAATGCAAATGGATAAGACTATCAACACACTTGAGTTTGCTGTTTTTCTTGCTCAGTGGAATGACATGATCCAAGAGGAATTGAAAATATATTAACTATTTGATTTACATAAATAGTTCTTATTCTAGAATGTCCCACGTCATCTTCCTAAATAATTTCACATGCCATTAACTTAGTTTTCCTATCTCTTTCAATTTGGTCAGATCGTTCACAATGATGTGCAAATTTTCCTTATTTGACCATGAAATTTGCTAGTCAGCTTCTCAGACTGTTGAAATGATTTTAAATTGCTCTCCAAATTTGAATAAATGGCTGTGAAAAAATAGGACACCTAAACCCAAAGAAGCTTTTCAGAACAAAATTAAAAATGTAGATGAAGACTTAATCAGACTTAAAAAGACTTATCTTTTTATTTTTTTAAATGGTTAGTATTTTATGTCTAGAATGTAAATAAAAGAATATTTCTACCAATTTATCTTTATCTGCTTCTAGAAATTCTTACACACCCATAGGATTAGTTTACTGATCATTCTATTTCGATATGTACTTTGCAAAATGTGTCTGCTGAGAAAATAACTTGCAGGAATTTAATGTAATCTGGTCAGTGGGATTAATCAAAATCGCTTATAATTTCTGTGGAAAATTCTTAGTGTTATTGAAAATATGAGTAAAATTATAGACATGGAGTTTTATGTGTGTGTGCCAGGTTATTTAATCTGTTGCAAAAAAGTGGACATACCCCTGAGTATTCATAATGACTTCTCTGAGAGTATCCTGACTCTTGGCTTTAAAGGCTTACACTTAATAAGATTTGCATTTACTTGGATGTCTAGGTTTGCAGCAACAACTATATTTCACATCCTGTCATGACATACCAGTTGAAGGTAGATTTTTGTGGTCCTGTTTCAGAAAATACAAAGGATTTATGTATATGTCTTAGAATGAAAGTCTAGAGCAAATTTTGGCAGAGGATGAGTGAAGCAGCCATAAGAAAGAGCCCTCAGATCACAGAGTCCTAAGAATGGCATTGAGAGTAATTGCCCACCCCAGCTGATATGTTTTGAAAGCCCACCCTTATATTTCTGCTGAGGGCTTATTTCTTACAGGTTGCTCCTAGCCCTGGCTAAGTGTGACAGGGAAAGGAAAGCAATCCTTTTCCTGGTGTATGCCTGGCTCTTGTAATGGAACATTGGATCAAGGATTTCTCGTTGGTTTTGCTTACGTTTTCCACAGCAGTCAACCATGCTTTCACTCTACCGGCCTTTCTTGCTTCTCACCTTCATTCCAAAGTCAGATATTTATGCTGATAGCTCTTCCAGCCATTCCAGGCTACCTCTCCACTTTCTGTCAAAGGCAGCCCTTCATAAATGTATTGTGCATCTGGTCACTTCTCAGAGGACCTGAACTAAAAGGTGTTGGGAAAAGCATATAGGAACATTTATTATTTTAGATAGGTATGGTCTTAAACCAGTTTAAGAAACTGTTCTAGTTAGGAAATGTGTGTGGAGGTATTTGTTTTTGTTTTCGTTTTTGTTTTGTTTTTTGCTTTTAAGGGTCCTCAGAGTTATTGTACGAAGGGATTATGCTTTAAGCAGCATGAAAATTTTTGTTTCTTTTAAGTTGTTTCTCTTTCTCTTTATCTCTTTCTCTCTGTCTGTCTCTCTCTGTCTCTGTCTGTCTCTCTCTCTCTC
>JAAGEH010000012.1:34759338-34811554 GCA_011751065.1 Lasiurus cinereus | reverse complement strand
CTAGAATCTAGTCAGGCATGAAGGCATGCACCTGTAGTCCCAGCTTATTCGGAGGCTGAGGCTACAGGATCTCTTGAGCCCAGGAGTTCTAGGCTGTAGTGCGCTATGCCAATCAGGAGTCAGTACTAAGTTCAGCATCAATATGGTGATCTCCCAGGAGCGGGAGGCCACCAGTTTGCCTAAGGAGGGGTGAACTGGCCCAAGTTGGAAATGGAACAAGTCAAAGCTCCCATGCTGATCAGGAAGGCAGACAGGTGAGCTTTTAGGAGGCAGCAGTCCTGGATTTTGAGAGGGATGTCTGACTGCCCATTTAGGCCCAATCCAGGTAGAATCGGGCCTAAATGGGCAGTCAGACATCCCTCTCAAAATCCAGGACTGCTGCCTCCTAAAAGCTCACCTGTCTGCCTTCCTGATTGCTCCTAACTGCTTCTGCCTGCCAGCCTGATCACCCCTAACCACTCCCCTGCCAGCCTTGTTGATGCCTAACTGCTCCCCTGCCAGCCTGTTTGCCCCTAAGTGCCCTCCCCTGTGGGACTGTTCACCCCTAACTGCCCTCCACTACAGGTTTGGTCACCCCCAACTGCCCTCGCTTGCAGGCCTGGTCCTGCCCAACTGCCCTCCCCTGTTGGCCATTTTGTGGTGGCCATCTTGTGTCCACATGGGGTAGGATCTTTTGTCCACATGGGAGCAGTCATCTTGTGTATTGGAGTGATGGTCAATCTGAATATTACTCTTTTATTAGATAGGATAGAGGCCTGCTGAATGGGTGTGGGCCAGCTGCTTTGCCCTGAAAGGTGTTCAGGATCAGGGTGGGTGTTCCCTTGGGGTGTGGTGTGGCCTAGGTGAGGGGCCTGTGGTGGTTTACAGGCCAGCCACCCAATTAGCCCTGTTGACCCAATTGGAGGCCCTGGTATCTGGGATTTATTTATCTTCTACACTTGAAACTGTATAGCCTGGAGGGGAGCCAATCCTTCTGCTCACTCTGTGGCAGCAGCCATTGAAACTTTGTTGCCTTAAGTGAAAGCCTGGATTGCCAATGTTTGTGGAAAGTTTGGCTTCCTCCATTGCCAGAGACAACCCAAACCTCCCTCCTGCTTCTCTCTGGCCATGGCCATCTTGGTTGGGTTAATTTGCATACTTGCTCTGATTGGCTAGTGGGTGTGACTGGTGGGCATGGCTTGGTTATAGCAAAGGTACTGTCAATTTGCATATTATTCTTTTATTAGATAGGATATATATATATATAGATATATATAGACATATATATTTATATCTACGTATATATTCTTATTTCTAATTCTGTTTTTTTAATTGTGTTCCTTATATTGATTAATCCAGTGTGACTGATAAACAGCCAAGATTTTGCCTATAGTTTTCTAACTCATTATAGATTGAGAGAAATAGTCAATGATATAAGGTATTTTTTCCTGCCTGTTTTTTTATTGATTTTTAGAGAGAGAAAGGGAGAGGGATAGAGAGATATAAGTAGAACAACAGAGGGCAGCTGTATTCCTATTCCCAATAGTTAGTGATGGACCACTAATCACAATGAGTGTGATCTATACTAATCTAAAGGGGTAATGTGGGAATAAGTACACATATACAATACCTTAATCAATAAAGAAATTTAAATAAAGAAAAAAGAAACAAAACACATGTATATTTTAACCAACGTACAGCAAGAAGTAAAGTTATTGGCACTGATTCTTTCAGCTATTCAAATCTAATTTAAATTTTAATTATTCATTTCATAATTATTTTTCTGTATTATTTTATTATCTTCTAATATCTATAGACTCTCTAATGCTACCTCTCCTATTTCTTTTTTTAATCTTTATTATTGAAAGTATTGCAATGTCCCTTTTTATCCCATTGACCCCTCTAGGTCGCCCTTACCCTCTCACCCTAGGCTAGGATTTTAAAATTTGTATGTTACCCACAGTTCAGGGAATACTATCATTTTAATATTTATTTTCCCTACATTTGATTTTCTATTAAAGTTAGTCATTTTATTTTTTAGGTATTTTTTTCTTGCCTGTTTTTTTTTATTGATTTTTAGAGAGAGAAAGGGAGAGGGATAGGGAGATAGAAACATTGATGAGAGAGAACATCGATCTGCTGCCTCCTGCAATGCTCCCCCTCCAGGGATAGAGCCCATAACCTGGGCATATGCCATGTCAGGGAACCAAATTGTGATCTCTTGGTTCCTAAGTCAATGCTCAACTACTGAGCCACATAACCAGGCTTTCTTGCTTGTTTTAAAATTTCACTAATTTAAATAACAGTGATTATATATAATCCAAAAGTACTAAAATGCAATTTCAAAGTAGAAGAAAATAAGCAATTTATGCACCATAAACTATGTGGTCTAAAGCCAATGAGATTTTAAGAGAGATAAAGCTTACTATTGAAAGTTATATGAAACTAACAATTAAAAATGGTAAGTATTAAAATGTTCCTTTAGAGAGTAAGTATACTTTTAGAATTCCAATTATTAGGTACATATTTGCCTGAATTGTCCATGCAGTCCTATATGGGAAATTGGCTTTCTTAGAGCTGTTAATTTACAATAGAGCTTCTAATTACCTTAATGGTACTGCTGAATATTGTTTTCAATTAGAACAGTATAGCACACTTAGTGAATAGATGTTATCACTTCATAAGTTTGATGCTCAACACTATACTAAGCTTTTTATTAGTACAATGTTAAAGGTTCAAAAGAGAAGGGACAATTGCCTTAAAACTAAACTTCATCATTTAGAAAAAGTTTCTTTATGTTGCATAGGAGCATGCCACTGACTTGTTTTATGCCACTACTTTGTTAATTTATTTATGAAATTTCAGAAAACATTAAGCATCTATTAAAATTTATTTCTATCAACATATTGTTGAATTATGCTAAACTGTTCATGTGTATCTTCTATTCAATTTAATTTTGATTAAGTGGTTCCTGTTATAGAATAGAAGAAACAATATGTAAATAAACAGACCACAGAATATTAATTTTTCCAAAGAGGTTTCTCAAATCTTTTAATTAGGAGTTATTCCATCATCTCAAAAGGTATATTATTTGTAATAAAACAATAAACTAAAATAACTGCGAGATTTTTTAAAACACTTAGCAATAACAAATGACAACTATTTACTGTGCCATACATATTAACAATATAATATGCCCCTCTATTCACTAACTCTTAGTAGATTGATTTCTACTATTGGTCCTATCCTTCTAAGTGCCCTGAAAACATTATATTGAAGTGGTATTTGCTGATCTGCATTACTATGAGTAAATAATACAGATTTAACTTCATTTGCTAAAAAAATCATACCCCATTCACAACCTTACATTAGTCCTCACTACTGCTTACAGAGAAGAAAGAGAGAGAAAAGTGAGAAAAGTGAAGAAGAGAGACATAAAGATATGGGTAAATAGATTTTTAATCTTTGACATATTTTCTTCAACACAGTTGTGTGTTTTATATAGTTTAGTTGATGATATCAGTAATATAATAAGTATATGTGGCCATGCCCTTAACTATAATATTTTTTTTCAAATGTATCACCTAATCAATGAAGTGAACATATCTCAGATAGTAAGTACAAGATATATATCTAAAAAAATCAAATGACTAGAAGAGTGTTGGCATACTGAAAGAGTACACCATATTGTTTCTTTAATATAAGTGCCATTTGGTTAAAGTCTCTTTATATGACTAATAAATCCTAAACAAAATAGGAAAAAATCCACAATTACATTATGATGAATATCTTATATAATAAATAGTTAATATGCAAATGGTTGCACACTCTCAAGCCATCGCACCTGTCACTGCTTAGATACTCAACACTGTGAAGAGAAGAATGGGAACCAACCAGGCATAAATGAGCTCACAAGAGAGAAATGGGGATTAACCAGGCTGTGAATAGGGAGAGGGACAAACCATCTGACCCACAGTCCTGAGTGCCAGCAGCTAGGGCTGTGACCCTGGTGAAGCCAATCGAGTCTTGGGTGCCTGTGGCTGGCCAGATGGAGGGAAGCCCAGGTTCTGGATGCCTGTGACTTGCCTGAGAAAGGAATCATAGGTCCCGGGTGTGGGGCAAGGCAGAGGCAGTTATGGGTGATCAGGCCAGCAGGTGAGCAGTTAGGGGCCAGCAGGCTGGTAGGGAGTGCAGTTAGGGGCAATCAGGCAGGCAGGCAAAGGGGTTAGGGATGACCAGGCAGGCAGGCAGGTGAGAGGTTAGGAGCCAGCAGATTGCAGATTGCAAGAGGCAGTCAGACATCCCCCAAGCAGTCTCAGATTGGAGAGGTTGCAGACTGGGCTGAGGGCTCCCCCATGAGTATATGAATTTCATGCACCAAACCTCTAGTTAAAGAGATAACTGCAATGAAAAGGAAGATGGCAGAACCTAAAGCTAAGGGAAGAAATAACAAGAATACTGATCAGATAAAGTGTCTTTTTCTCCCTTCAATATATCCATCTTCAGAACAAAACAAGTTCAGAAAGTAATATAAAATACTATAATGGACTAAATACAAAATTTAGTTGATATTGATAATTTAAAAAACAAAATACCACCTTTAAGGAAAGCAAGAATAAAGTCAACTACTGCTCTGGCTGGTATGGCTCAGTTGTTTGGAGTGTCTTCCTGTGCACCCATGGATTGCGGATTTGATTCCCAGTCAGGGCACATACCCAGATCATGGGTTCTATTCCCCATTGGGATGTGTAAGGGAGTTAACCAACCAACCAATATTTCCTTCTCACAGTGTTTCTCTCTATCTCTCTCCTCCTCTCCCTTCTTCTCTCTGTAAAATCAATTAAAATAATTTTAAACTATATCTTACGTGAGGATTTTAAAAAAGTAAACTACCTTTATCAGAAAACCAAATGAAAACCTAAATTATTAGTGAAATATCAAAGTATTTTCATTAAATTTTTTTAAAAATAGTACCTGAAGGTGGGAATGAGTATGTGTAGGGGGTCTTAGAACCATTCTCCCTTTAGATACCAAGGGATGATTGTAGTTAAGTTTTGGGGGAGTGAAAATTTATATGCAGACCAGCCAGCATGGTTTAGTGGCTCAGTGGTTGAGCATTGACCTTTGAACCAGGAGATCAAATCGGATTCCAGGTCAGGGCATATGCCAGGGTTGCTGGCTCAATCCCCAGTGTGGGATACAAAGGAGTCAGCCAATCAGTGATTATCTCTTGTCATTGATGTTTCTATCTCTCTCTTTCTCTTTCCCTTCTTCTCTAAAATCAATAAAAATGTATTTTTAAAAAGGTATATGCAGATTTTCAACTGTGGGGTAGGGTAGTGGTATTCTTAACCCCTGTACTGTGCAAGGGTAAACTATATATATATATATATGTCTCTAGGAAGCTGCTATAAAAGAATACAAAGACATAAACCAAAATCTAAATTGAAGTGGAAAATTAAATATTCAAAGAATTATAAAAGAAGGCAGAAAACAAGAAACAGAAAATTATTATTATTTTTTTTATTGTGTTACATACCTTCCCGTTGCCCACCCCCTCCCAGGCTTATCCTAACTCCCCAGTGTCTTGTGTTCATTGGTTATGCTTATATGCATGCATACAAGTCCTTTGGTTGAGAAAATTAAAAACTGAGAGGACAAATGCAAAACAAACAAATGTACTACCTAATATGACTACATTGATAAGCATATTAGTACAAATGAACTAAACATGAAAGTTAAAAGATTTAGATTTTCAGGGTTATTAAAATACTATGACTTAATCACATGACAAATAAGATAATTTTTTTAAGAATAAAATTGATAAAATAAAAAAGTAAAAGTGATAGGCTATACAAATACAATCTAAAAAAGCGAGAAATGCTCAAATAATGTTACCAATGTAGTCATTAGAACACAGAAAATTACCATGGATAAAAAGGTTATTAAATATTATTAAAGTGTTCAATTTACCAGGAAGATATAACAATTTTAAACATGCATGCAACTAACAAGAGAGTTTCAAAGTACATGAAGCAAAATCTGCTAAGGTCTTAGAAAGGAGAAATACATAAATCCATAAGTAATCTCTTAGTAATTAATATAATAAGTAGGCATAAACTCTCATCAACCAACTTGATCTAATTGATATGTATATAATACTTTTCCAGAATCAGCACTTACATTTCTTCATTCGTTGGATGTTATAATAGAAGCTATAAAGAATAGGCCACTGATGTAATCTAGCCTTGAGGAGTAAGGTCATAGCTCCTAAGGACAAAGCAGAGATTGTTCAGAGAAGCAAGTCTTATCAATATCTGAAAGAAAGTAACTGTTTAATTTTAGTTTCTGAGGTCAATGACTAGAAGTTTTCTTATTCCCTGAAGTTTTCTTATTCCTTGTTTGTACATACATACTTATGACTAACTGTGGTCCTCCCTTGTACTGACAGGTTTATGAAGAGGTTAGCTTCTTGGAAAGGGAAGATGGTAAAAGGATGGAAACAATCAGGAATAAATATAAATAACCTAATTATACATTATTTAAAAATGGGATTGAGTACATTTTAGAAGCTCTTTCTCTGATTGTAAAAACAATGATTTTAATTTTTTTAATAAAATAAGAGGGAACCAATACAAGATTCTAAAAATATCCTTCAGAAATTTTTCCAAATCAATGAGAGTCTTGTCTTTTATTTTCAATTTTAAAATTTGGATTCATATCTGAAATAGAGAACTTTTAAAAAGAAATTATAAACAGATTAAGACCAATTTAGAAATATTTTGTATGTGATTGAATATTTTTTGAAAATCTTAGTAGAAATTAAACAAGTACACAACAAAAATCTTCTCAACTCTGAAAATCAGGAACATGAAGCTATGACCGCAGTCAACATTACCAGTGGAGCCTATTGCAATAACTCTTATTAGCAAAGGATATGGACAGATATCCAAAATGCATCTAATATTTTTTTAAGGAAATCGTAAGACCAAAACCAATGCATTGTATAAATACATTTGGACAATGAAAGAGCTTTCTCATTGACATGGATGCCACTACAATTACCACAGAAATAAATGCATACACCTTGAAATACAAAAATTACTTTAGCAGTAGAAATTTGTAACAGTACTGTCCTTGTCCATATCCTGTTACTTTGTGGTCATTGTTAGAAAAAACTCTATTTTTCTGTGAGAGTCAACTTATGTAATACAATAGACAGGAATCTATACTGCAAAAAAGAATTGCCAGATACAAAATCTAAGGAAAAATTAATATTTTTCAAGTGTTAGAAAATTTTCATTACCATCATACAGATGGTCTAGCCCTATCTCTGTCTCTAAAATAAAAACTGATTTTCTTTAGAATTCTTAAAATATGTACTGAAGTGATTCAGCTGAAAATTAATAATCCTGCTTTTGACAGAGCTCTGACTTAAGGAGTCACTGCTATTAAGAAGGTTTCTACTTATTGCTGAAAACAAAACAAATCAACAGAACTTACATAGATTCTATCATTCTCTGTCATGTCACATCCTTTTCCTTGACATAATGTCAAATATCCCTATCTATGTAATCCATTACACTCTTTCTTCCAGGATTAGTCTAGCCTCTAAAATTTTATTGCTGTAACTGGAATCCTGATTCTGAGTTCTTGCTTCCTTGATCACATTAGACAATTATCACCATTGTTACAGTAAACTTTCTGAATTTTCTACTGTTCTGGCCATAACTATTTCATATATTGTTTTATTATGCTGTTTTAAGTTGAGTTCTGTTCTCTATTTTCTAATCATTATTTATTTCATATTAATCAGTTTGGCTCAGCTTTATCCTAATTCTAAAACTCATTTTACATTTTTCTAATTTTCCTTACCCCATCTTAGCTATTCCTTACATAATATATATATTTTAAAAAAATCTATAAGCAAAGGTTTAAAAAGCTAATTGCATGTAAACTTATTTAATTCTATAAATACATTAAAATAAAAAGTATTTTAAAAATTATAATTGTGCTTAGAATTCAGAAAAAAAAGGCAAATACCTATAATTCCAAAGGCAAAATAAAATGTTGATGTTTATGTTAAATAAGTATTTTTTTCTTCCTTAAGAGAGCTAATGTACTGAATTCTGTAAATGTGTTAAATAAATTACTCCCCATGGTTCCCTGCTTCTTAAGTGTTACTATTGTTGTATCATTTATTTTGAATGACTGTCACATATCATGAAGCTGTTTATGACATGTTTCAGTTTTAAGTGAGTAGAATTCTGATTACAAAGATACCTCAAAATCTGCTTCAATGGATTAGTAAGATTAATAATGCATTATTTCTTTATTATTCATTGAAAAGTTTGGGTGGAATCATAAATATTCAAAATCACTGGTGAAACATTTAATAAAGAATAAATGGCATTGCCTATGTAATGTTTTGTGTTGTTTTTTCATCATGTTAAAACTTACAAGTCTGGAAATGACTCATTACATTTAGGAAAACTTTACACAATTAACAAAATGTTTTGTGTTCCTATTTTTTAAAAGTTAATTCATTTGATTTTCCTTCTATAGCAACATTTCTTGACTGAGGTGCACTCTTTCATTAGTTTCAAAAAGACAATTTATATTAAATGTGCTTCAGTATGTGAACTATAAAATTAAAGGGCATCCATAGTGTTTTATTTTAGAACAAAAAGTTATAAATTTCAGATTAAGAGAACCTGAGAAAATATCTACCACAATTATTTTGTTTGATGATTGCACTTACTAAACTTTTGCATATTTCAACTTGTTAATCTGTAAAAAGTGATTATTGACAATATAATTCATCATATAATTATTTTGAGGATTATATCAGCTAATATATGTAAGTTGCTTAACAAAATGCATGGAACTATATATGGAACATTGTGTGACATCTGAGTATACACATGGATATGTATTATATATAGTGCTTATGTTGTATTTAATTCCAAGTAAGATAAAACTTACTGAAAGTCTTTAATAATAATGAAGAAACTCTATTTATGTAAGAGGTAAACTATAAATATAACAACTCTTCAAAATTTCTACATTGCCCCACCTCCCAAAAAACACACCCAGTGTGTCCTGAAGTAGTATATGACTTTTCAAGTCTAAGGTTATCTCTAAGCTTCTGGAGAGTCACAAAAAGAAAGTGGGATCCTAAAGATATGCAGTCTCATGGCCAAATAATGTATGGCCATGGAGATCTTTGGATAAGGAAATCCTCTTAAGGAGCCCAGCCAGGTTCAAGGAGATCAAAGGACAAATATGGCCAACAAATTTAACCCTGGAGAATGAAGTCATCCTCTTTTGAGTCACATTGAGCAATTCAGGTGATCCTACCAGCAAAACAGGAGGGTGAGAAATGTATGTTAAACAGGAAAACTAGTGCTTTAGATATTAATAACCAGTATGTTATACATATTACCTTATTTGATATTTCATTTTTAATTTAATTGTAGAAATATATCTTGATTTCTAACCTTACTTTTTATATCTGTACATATTTTACTATATTCTATCTTAGTGGTATGGTTTACTCTAGGTATAATTTTCACTGTCGCTACATTATTAGCACAATTGTTTATCTTCATCTCAAGTTCAGATCTTTCATAGAATTAGTACTCTAAAGTAGTAGTTTAAGAAGTATTTCAGAGGGAGCAAATGGAGAATGTATTAATATATTTTAAGCTTCAAGATATGAGATAAATCTTCCCAAATATTGATGGTTTATGCAGAGATGGTAGTTATTTTTTGTTCAAAGCCTCATTGTCAACAAAGGTCCAAAAGATAAAATAAATAGACCACACTGAGCAAATGGAAAGTATAGGTTGTCTGGTAAATAATAATTTGCATATATTCTTACAAATACATTTTATTTCAAAAATCCATAAAGCTTAATAAAACAGCTTCTAAATATATAATGTTTAAATTATAAATACATTAACTTTGAAATGATAATAAATAAATGTTAGCCTGGCTGCTTTGGCTCAGTGGATAGAGCATCAGCCTGCAGACTCAAGGGTCCTGGATTCGATACTGGTCAAGGGCACATGCCTGGATTGCAGGTTCGATCCCCAGTAAGGGGCGTGCAGGAGGCAATCAATCAATAATTCCCTCTGATCATTAATATTTCTATTTCTCTCTTATGTTCCCTTCCTCTCTGAAATCAATAAAAATATATTTAAAAATAATAAATAAATGCATGTTAATATTATTTTTATATTGAGAACTTAATTCTCCCATGTAATAACTGAAGAATATATTAAAAATACTTTGTAATTCTCAGATGTAAAATAAAACACCCTTTAAAGCTTTACATATAATTTTCCCAAATAAGTTAAGAAATGCATTATTATTACTGAAAATGAACTAATATTATGTTCTCCATTAAATGGAAACTGAAAATCATAATACACATAATAAATCTACCCAGATATAGAGACTAATTAAAATAAAACATTTTTAAAGAAAAAATGTTGTTATAAAAATTGTCAAAACAATTTTTATGGTACCTTTTCCCACAAACTATCCTTTGTTCTTCTCAGAATATTTATTATACAGCAGATTTCAAACTTTATTTCACTTTACTAGTACTTCAGTATAGAGCTCTATTTGATAAAGATATCTTCATAAACATCAATGTCATATTCAGACCTGTTATTATTAATATTGGTCTTTAATCTCAAATAATACTCAGTTTATATTTACATTTTCTTTATTTTCTATATGTCCTTTTACAGTTGATTTTTTATTAGGGCCATGCTTTGAGTTTGGATAGTATGTAATTTATTTTCTTTATTTTAAAATAGCCCTATCTCCTCACTGACATACACAGTAACAAGTGTATGCTAGCTTATGAAATTTCAGGTATTTTCTTTCTTTGTTTCTATAGTTGTTCCCTCATTATATCTTTATATAAATTTGTAAATACAATTATAAACAACTTTGAAAAATCTTAAAGTAGACATTATTCAATTCATTATAGTCTCTATATTATAATAAATAGTCTACTACAGGCTACTACTTCCAAACACCAACTCTTCATATAGTTACTTTTCATAGTCTGCAAACACAGAGCAGCTATGAGAGACAAAACTAATACCATTTTTGTCTGTCATGTTATCGTAACATTTGAAAATTCATTTTATAGGAATATTGTAATATTTTTGCAAGTAACTGTTTTCACTAATTATCTCTATGCTTGTGCTTCACTTTCTCTAAGATATTTTGAGCTACATTTCTTTTCTCTAGTTCTTTCTGAAGCATTCTTACTCATTTACATATAATGTCTGTGATAATTGCTTTATTTCCATTTTTTATTTTGAGGATAATGTATTTTTCATGCTGTATTGCTGGGTTTTTACAAATCATAATGCCTTGTTATGCTAAATTTTGTTTTTTCTTTACATTTCAAATGGAAGGTGTATTAGCATGCAGTAAGTTTTTCTGATAGATATAGAGATTTAAAATAATGTATTATTTCAGATTGCATGCTGCTAGGAAATCCAGTTTCCCATGGGGAAAAATTAGTTATCTATGCAGTGCTTTATATATATTTTTTTCACTTTAGCCTCTTACACTCAGCTTTAAACAGCCTTTATTTAAACCTTTAGAAATCAGCCAAATACTATTTTAGCATGTTCACATTTAAATCTTTATTGACTATTAAAGGTAGATTACACTTGATACTTTAATTTTAAATCTCCACATTTGGCACCTAAAATATAATTTTAAGTGTCCACATTTGGCACATTAAATTATTAGTAAACCAGAGTCAATATTAGAATCTAATCGATATTAGGGATGGATGGTGGTTTATGTTCCCATGTGCATGCATTTTCAAACGTTATGTTTTGTCTGAGTTGGCAAGTCTATAATGTGTAAAAATGGATGAGTCTAGCAAATCTATTTTTAGAGATTATTTTTCCTACTATTAGAACTAATTTCTGCTGATGTGAAAGTGTTATTTGCTTGACCCAGCAAGTGAGTGTGTTTAATGGACTTAGGCTAAGCTAAGGCTGTGAACTGGTTATCTGAGTCCTAAACCTCAGAGCTTAGATAATTCACTCATAGATTTAGCCCACTCATTTTACTATTTTAGATCCAAAGTACAATATTAATAAATTGGAACTAATGACACTGGGATTTGCTACATATTAGCCTGGGAAGTAATAGCTAACCTATAGATGTTTCTTGATTTATAAAATGCTATAAATTAACATCCAATTGCCCATGAGAGTCCTAAAATTCAACTAGTTATTTATTTCAGCATTCTAAATGTTGGGGGAAATGTGGAGGGTTATTTGTTAAAAAAGGATTTTTGTAGGAAGTAAAGCAGGTGCTATGGCTAATGGTGCTGTAATTCAGCAAAATCCTGTTCCATCTCATATATCAGCATGACATTGACTTTCTGATTTTTAGAGTCCATTATAAAGCTATAATTTCACACTAAGCCTTGGTGTAAAGGCTACCCCATTTCCCCTCAAACTATCTGGAGAAATACTATTTCCAATCTCTTAAAAATAATATGGTACACTGCTTTCAAGTTTAATTGTGAATGTAACATATACAACAAAGTTTCTTTAGAATTGGCAAGATGGGCAATTTCTTCTGTATATTATTTCTAATATAAAGTAAAATAGATTTAAAATTATACTCCAAATCTTATAATGTTAATATATTGCATGCAATGAATTTTACTCTAAAGTTGCTTTAAAATCAAAACTAAAAAATGCCACAAAGGTTTGTTATAGTATTTTGAAGTTAAAAAAGAATGGTTCTAAAAATTCACAAGCATTTTTACTTAAAATATGTTCTAAATGTCTTCAATTAAAAAAAATTCTTCCCTGAAATCATAAGGATGATAAACAATTTTTTCTAAGAAAAAAATGGAATAATTAAGTTCTGATGAATCTTGGTTAATGTTTCTTTTAACTATAAAATAAATAGAAAGACTACTGGGCATCTGTTGTTAATTTTCTACTGCAAGGAGACTTTAATATTGTTGTGAGCAAATGAGGAAATACCCTACTCTTGTTCCATCTAAAACTTATTCACACACATACAGAGAAAAAAAATATTGTATCCTTTCTTATGGTTTATCTTTTGAAGCGCTAATACTTTAAAAATGAGATATGCTTAAAGAAGTTTATAATAAGTTCATAAATCTTAGCACTCTAGTGCTAAGTCTTTACCGGAGCAATGAAAAATAATTTTACTATTGAATACTAATCTTTATCCCACAAAATTATTTCATTGTTTTATTCACACAGTTTGCTGAATCTGTCTCAGATTTTGAAAATCACCTTAAGTAAACATTAAAATAAAGTATTAAAAATAAAATGCATTATTACAAATAAAATAAACAGAAATAAAATATTTCTAACTTTTCAATTTGATGCATGGTATTTCTTTATATTAATGCACCCCAAATTAATTTATAGCCTATCTATAGGTACATAGATAGTTTCTAATCTGCTAATTGGAGTGCTGCAATAAACTTACTTATACATACATAATTTTTCACATTTATGAGTGCATCTATAGCAACAAATATTAGAATTGGTATAATTGGATCAAAAATAATATACATACACATATGCTTCCATTGTTTTTCTATGAGTGAATATCTGGGAGTGAAATAGTTGAGTCAAATGTAGGTTCACTTAATTTTTGTAAAATCGCCAACATTATTTCAAAGATGTATCATTATGCATCTTCAGATGTGTATATAACAACTTACTTACACATGAGCATTGATAGCACTTTTATATGTTACCAGAGGTCTGGTGCATGAAATTCATGCACCGGGCAGGGGGTGGGGGGTGTCCCTCAGCCCAGCCTGCACCCTTTCTGATCTGAGACATCCTTCTCACAGTCTGGAACTGCTGGCTCCCAACTGCTTGTCTTCCTGCTTGCCAGTTGCCCCTAATTGCTTCAGCCAGCCAGCCTGGTCACCACCTAACCACACTGCTGTCAGCCTGATCCACACCTAACTGCTCGCCTGCTGGCCAGATTGCCCTCAACTGCCCTCCCCTGTCAGTCTGGTCACCCCTAACTGCTCTCCTCTGCCAGCCTGGTCCCCCACAACTGCTCGCCCCTGCAGCCCTGGTTACACCTAACTGCCCCTCTATTGCTGGCCTGATCCCCCACAACTGCCCTCTCCTGCCAGCCATCTTGCAGTGGCCATCTTGAGCAAGGGTGTGACTGTAAATTTGCATATTACCTCTTTATTGTATAGGACTAGTGGCCTGATGCATGAAATTTGTGCATGGGAGAGGGTATCCCTCAGCCCGACCTGCACCCTAGCTAAGATGGGACCCCTTGGGGGATGTCCGGACCCCTTGGGAGAGACCGGGCCTAAACCGTCAGTTGGACATCCCTCTCACAATCCAGGACATCTGGCTCCAAACCGCTTACCTATCTGCCTGCCTACCCGATCACCCCTAACCACTCTGCCTGGCAGCCTGCTCATCCCCAACTGTCACCCCCACCAGCCTGATCACCCCCAACTGCCCTCCCCTCCTGGCTTAATCACCTCTAAACTCTTCTGCCTTGTCCCTGCCACCATGGCTTTGTCCTGAACAATGTCTGTAAAATCTCCCGGTCTAATTAGCATATTACCCTTTTATTAGTATAGATTGTTGATAGATATGTATTTATTGCTATTTTATTCTTTATATTTTAGTCTTTGTAAAGAAGACATTTTAACATGTAATACCGGTTTGTTGGTGATGAACTCCTTCAGATATTTCTTGTTTGTGAAGCTTTTTTTATCTGACCCAATTTTAAATGATAACTTTTCTGGGTAATATAATCTTGATTGTAGGCCCTTGTTTTTCATCACTTTGAATATTTCTTGCCACTCTCTTTTGGCCTGCAAAGTTTCTGTTGAAAAATCAGCTGATAGAATTATGGGCACCCCTCATAGGTGACTGCTTATCTGTTGCTGCTTTTAAGATTCTTCCTTTGTCTTTAATCTTTGGCATTTTAATTATGATATGTCTTGGTGTGGGCCTCTTTGGGTTCCATTTGTTTGGGATTCTCCATGCTTCCTGGGTTTGTATGTCTATTACTTTCATCAGATAAGGGAAGTTTTCTGAGATTATTTTTTCAAATAGCCTTCAATTTATTACTCTCTTTCTCTTTCACTTCTGGCACCCTTATTATGAGAATATTGGTATGCTTCATGTTAATCCAGAGACTATTTACACTATCTTCATATTTTTGGATTCTTTTTTCTCTTCTGATTGGGTGTTTTTTGCTTCCTTATATTCTAAATTGTTGATTTGATTCTCTATGTCCTCTACTGATCATTTCCTGTCAAATATTGTACCTTTCAGTTAGTGTATGCTTCATTTCTGACTGGTCCTTTTTTATGTTGTTGATGTTCTCACTAAATTCCTTTCGCATCTTTATAACCATTGTTTTGAACTCTGGATTAATAGTTTTCTTGTTTCTATTTCATTTAGTTCTTTTTCTGGACATTTCTTCTGTTCTTTTATTTATGACATGTATCTTCATCTCCACATATTGCTGCTTCCCTGTGTTTGTTTCTATTTATATGTAGAACTGCTATGTCTCCTGGAATTGGTATAGTGGCCTTGTATAATAGATGTCCTGTAAATCCCTGTGGCTCAGCCTTCTCAGTCACCAGAGCTGGATTCCCTATGTGCACTCCTGTGTGGATTGTGTGCACTGTTCTAATGTAGTAGTTGAGCCTTGATTGATATTGGCATCACTGGGAGAGATTGACTCCCAGGGCAATCAGTTGCAAGGTTCAGTTGCAACTACAGCAGAAAGGTGCCAACCCTATGAAGGAGAACTTGCTTCAGTGTAATTTTGATGCTCATCAAGTCAACTTCTTGATTGTATTGCTGGTGGAGTTTGTAGGGCTGTGACCTGGTATGGTTTGATACTGACCACCAGATGTATTGGCTCTGGGGCCTCCCATGAGGTGCAAAGTCAGCCACTACCTGTGCCCTGTTTGGTGCCACCTTCCACAAGCTACAGAACAATCTGTGGATGGCTGCTACTTTTGTTTTGCTTGAAGGTACCCAGGAGAGACCAGGCTGTGAACCAAGGCAGGATTCTACTAGTACTGGGCCTGGGACTACTTATTGAGAGGTATACTGCATGCTGAGGGCAGTTGGTGCTTGTTTGAGAGATTTTATGAAAGTCTAAAGCATGAGGCAAGAAAGGCCAGTTATATGGAAAATGAACTGAAAATGTCTTGGATGAGCCTGAAAGTAGGGAGTGGTAGGGCTTCAGGAAATCATCAGGGCTTGGCAAAAAATGTGAGCTAGATTGATGGGGATTCAGATGTGGTGCCTGCTTGTTGGCTCTGTTGTATGCAGGGTTCAGCAAAAGAGCAATGGCTTTTGCCAACACTACTGTTTGAGAGAAAGCTGCCCCTCCAGTTCTTGCCTTGATTCAAGAAAGGTTGATTCCTCCCCAAATGTCCCTAGTTTCTTTCAAGCTGTTTCCCTAATGCTAGAGATCACATGGAGTGGGTCCAAGTAAGTCCATGTTCTGGCCCTTTAAGAGGTACTGCCTGGAGCTCTAGCAGGTGCTGGGTCAGCCACAATCCCCACTAATGTTATAGCCTGAAGTTAGAGGTACTTGTCTTTCTGGCACTGGAACATTGGGCTGAGGGTCCTGATATAGGTAAAAAAAAATGCCTCATTTCTCAGGAGAAAACTTCACAGCCAAGATATCTCTCACCATTAAAAACTGCCACATGTGAGTGAGGGACCAACAGGTACTCCTAGACTCTATCCCACATCTCCATCCCTTCTACCAGTATCAGTGTGCTTTTAAGAATTTAATTATATGGCTACTACTTTTGTAACAATATGGATAAATTTATTTTTGCCTTTAAAAATAGAATTACCAATTACATATTTGCTGATATGTTGCATATTAAATAAATAAATTTTAGGCATCTATTATGTTTCTGGCACTATTCCAGGAGTGGAATAAATCAGGAAACAAAGCATAATACATTTCTTCACTCAGACAATAGTTACTCCATCAGGTCAACAGAAAATAAACAAATAGTATGTTTGATAATTTTAGTTAAATATAGGAAAATACTTAACTGAAAAGTGGAGTTTGCAAAGAGAACAGATTAAATATGAAAAGTGGCCAGCTAGTTATCAAGGGAAGGGTATTCTAGGAAGAATAAAGAGCAAGTTTTGGTCAAATCATTACTGGAAAGTTTGAAGAATATTAAGAAAACCCATGTGGCTGCAACAGAGTGAGACAAAGTATAATGTTGTGTTCTAAGAAGTAATTGAGGATGGGAATCATGTCACATCTGAAAGAAATGGGAAGCAAATAGAGTGCTTTGAGCAGAAAAGATCTAATTGATGTTTTAAGAAGGTCACCATGTCTGTTATATTGAGAAAAGATTAAGGCAGCAAGAATAGAAGCAGGAAGAAAAGTGGTAAGGTGATTAAAACAGTGTTTGTAGGATAAGTTGGTGATTTAAGTCAGATTGGTAGCAGTAGGGTAGGTTATATGTAGTCAAATCCTAATTATATCTTAAACATTACAACTACTGGAGTTGCTGACAGCCAGATGTGTGGAGTGAAGAAAAGAGAAAAATCAAGGGTAACATCAGGTGTAAGTGCATACAAATAGAAAAAATGATGTCACCACTAGCTGTGATGATTGAGGACTACAGTAAGAACTGGATTGGACAGACATCACAAAAGCTCAGATTTGGCCTACTATGTTTGAGATTCCTACTGGGCATCCAAAGAGAAATGTCAGGGAGATAGTTAGACATACTGACTTGAAATACATATGAGTTCAGGGGTTGGAGTCATGGTCATATCAATGGTGTTTAAAATTGAGAGACTATATAAGATAAACTAAAAGTTCGTGCAGATACAACCAAATAATCAAAGGGCTGGTCACTAGGATGATACAAACATTTACAGTTGGGAGAAATAAAGAGGAAATAGAAAGGTCACTAAATGAAGTCATAAATGTAGGCATAAATTGAGCTGCCCAGGAAGTCAAGGAAATACATTATTCACAAAGGAAAAATAATTGGCTATTCCAAATGCTTATAGATAGTTTTAAAAGGATAATGACACAGCAAGGCAATTACCATTCCTTTTGGCAAAGTGGAGGTAATTGCTGACCTTGTTCAGAGCAGTTTGAATTGAATGTTGAGGGTGAAATATATTTTAATGAATTGAAGAGTAGCTCAGATAAATCTTTGAAGTCAAAATGACAGAAATAAGTGAGTAGTTGGGAAAAAAAGCAAAAACAAAAAGAATTTTTATGTTTATGTACTAATGGAGATAATTCTGTGTAAAAACAAACACACACACACACACACACACACACATTCCCTGCCTAGGCGAATTTCTGGGGTAAGAAAGCAAAAGATGATGGAATCTAGTAAAGAGAAGCATAGGTTGGTCCATTCTAGGATCTCAGATCTGTTATCTATCATAGCAAAACAAAAGGGCTGGCAAGTTTATAACCACAGATGCAAATAGATGCCTCTAATAAAGTAATGTTTTTTGCAAATTAAGAGGAATGGTTGTCAAATGGAATTGAATGTGGCAGGAAGGATGTCAGAGTTGGAAGGAAGAAGGGGCAATATTTAAACAATGAGAGAGTCAATGGACTAAAAATATAGAGTAAGCATGTTGGGAATTAGTAAAGCTTCACTGAAGATTATTGATCATACATTTGAAGTGGAAACAGTCTAACTGTGATGTGTGTGTTTTGGGGGGTGATGCTTTGTTTTGTTTTTGCTAGCCATGTACACCTGTGTTAGGCCAGGCATTGAATTGGCAGAGAGCTGAAGTTAACTGGGATTGTGTTTTATCTAATGAATGACATTTACTCTCTGATTCTGGGAAGTCTTATCATATCTATCCTCTTCATTCCTTCTCTTCTATGAAGTTATATCTCTGTCAGTGGCCCATTCTAGTCACCAAAATTGTCAAGAACCATGAAGGGTCTGCAATTTTATCTTTCTTAAATCGCAAGTGAAACTATTCCATTTCAAGGATGCTGAGAGAAGACACAAGACTCCTGTCTTAGAGACAAACAGTTTATTAGTCATGGTAAAAGCATTAGGCAGAGTTCATGTTGATTAGTGTCAGTTCCCTGGAGGCATAAAAGTTCAATGCCAAAAGCCCATTGTGAACACCTGCACACACAGTAGAGTATATTAGAGATTACAGAGCTGGTGGAATCACAAATATCATTGTAAATTGAAGCAACCCAGTTCTTTATCTGGGCCAAGACATAGCTTCATTTCTCAAGAGAGGACCTTGTATTTTCAACTTTCCCAGCAAGAACGTGCAAGAATATTCAGAGGTCCTAGCAATTTGCCTCTCCCAACAAAGAAATGCACTGAAGAAAGTAACAACATAGTAACAAAATTAATCTAATTCATTGATGTTAGGTAATTAGCTCTAGGAAAAGAAAAATAATGCTAAATACATATAACTTAAAAAATAATACACATTACTTGTATAGAAATATGAAGACCTTATTTTAATACCAAGAACCACAAGCAACAATCTTCACATGTAACAGAACCATTGTAGAATCCAGACACATGGATATATTAAAATTGGCAAACTGTGGAACATAGAGTGGTTGCCTGTTTTCATAAATACAATCCCTTCCCCATGCCCCATCCATTTTTAATGAAACTATCACGCCCTTCTGTGTACTTACTCTCTAGGAGGTCACGGTTTTATTCCTGGTCAGGCACATGCCTTGGTTGCAGGCTTGATCCCCCATAAGAGGCATGCAGGAAGCATGATTCTCTCTCATCATTGATGTTTCTATTTCTCTCTCCCCCTCTCTCCTCTCTCTCTCTCCCTTCCTCTCTGATTATATATATATATATATATATATATATATATATATATATATCCTATATAATTATAATTTATTATAATTTAAATTTATTATATCCTATATAATAAAGAGCTAATATGATAATTAGACCAGATGGCAGAACACCCTTCCTGAAAGATCAGTGGGTGAGTCCATGGTCCCACGAGGCAGTCAGGACTGTGAAGGCCAAGCCTCTTGCATGAATTTTGTGCATCAGGCCTCTAATATATATATATAGTGACATCTGTATAATAGAGAATGAGAGATTTAAGGAACCTAATATAATTCTTCAAACTTCTTTAAAGGAGTTTTTATGATAGAGAATCAGATAATAAGACAGCTATATATTCCTCATATTCCAGCTTTATTGAAGTATAATTGACAAAATTATATATATAGTTAATTTGAATATTAGCACATTCACATCAATGAACAAATCCATCACTAGTTACTTAGTTACCATTTTTTGTGGTAGAGACACTTAATATTTACTATCTTAGCAAATTTAAAGTATAATATGCAGTATCATTAAGTGCATTAGATCATCATGCTGTGCATTAGATTCCCAAAATTCACTCATCTAATAACACAAAGTTTCCACCATTTAACCAACATCTCATTTTCTCCATCTTGGAATCACTGCCAATGAGCATTACATTCTCTGTTTCAGTTAATTTGACTTTTTTATATTTTACATCTAAGTGAGATAATACAATATTAATTCAAATATTAATACAGCTTTTAAATAAACCAGATAATACAGTCTTATTTATTTTACCTAGCTTATGTCCTGCAGGTTCATCTATCTTGCCTCAATTGGAATGATTTTTTTCATCATATGGGTGAAAAATATCCCATTGTGTGTGTGTGTGTGTGTATGATTCCTCCACTAGTGTCCTAGAATAGTACTATGCCTTAAGCTGGGCAGAGATCCTCCTATGCAGCCCAATGGAATCAACTGGAAACCTGGAGTTTGTATTAGTTCTCCTGTGCAGGGAAAGCACCAATCAGGTTCCCAAGATACTGGGGCAGATGACTCCACACTCAATTCAGTCACTGAAGATTTCTGAGACTGTTCAAATCTGTAGGGTTGACCTCTGCAGCTGTCTTCTTTGCAAAGATCAAGATGTAGGGTGTAGCTGGCAGGTTTCCTGGGTTGAGCACTACCATTTATGGTGTGTGTGTGTTTTCTTTCCTTTTATGTGCTTCAGCTTCTGATAGTGGCTAGCTCCATTCAGGAAAAATGTCCATTTTGGTTTGGGGTGGGGTATGATCAATTGCAGGACTTCCCCTAATATTTCCCAGATGGATCTCTCCTTAGGCACCTCAAATCCACACCACCCTCCCTCTAACAAATATTCTGGTGAGTAGCTACAAATGAAACTCCTGTGATCTGGGTTTAAAACACACACACACACACACACACACACACACACACACACACACACACAGGAAATGAGGCTTTCTCTTCAACCAGTTGGATCCAATATACAGTGGTACCTTGAGATACTAGTTTAATCCCTTCTGTAACCTTGCTCGTATATCAAGTTGCTCCTATCTCAAAGCAAACTTCCCCATTGAAATCAATTGAAATGCCATTAATCCGTTCCAGCCTCCAAAATGCCACCCCAGTTGTTCTTATTAAGTGTTTTTGAATAATAAAAATGTATTTGTAAGTGACAAATATTGTATAAAAACATAATAAAAAAAGAATGTAAAGGAATAAACTGGTTTTATAAAGTGTATTTACCTACTTGTTACACTCTTAATGCTACACTTTATCCCTAAACTGAATGTAACTTAACTAATCTTCACTGAACTTAATTGCTACTGGTCTTTGCATTTTTGGCTGATTTAAAAAAAAAAAAAATGGGTCCAACGAGATTTGCCTCTTCCTCCCTTTCAGAATGTTTCTGAAATGGGTGAGGCAAGTTTCATTGAACAGCTCCGATGCAGGACCAGTAGCAACTTTTTCGGGGTGTTTCTTTTCCATGAAGTGTGACACCCTCTCCCACATTCCTATGATCTCCTTTATTTCACTTGTAGAGATCTCCTCCACCGCTGGCTCCTCCTGGAAACCAATTTCTTGGAGAACCTCCACATATTGCTGAGACTGCAACTCTTGTAACGCCTCCCTGGTGAGTTCCAGAGAGTACTCCTCGACAAGCTCATTCACGTCTCTCTCATCCACCTCCAGGCCTATGGATTTTCCCAGAGACACTATCTCCTCCTCCACTGGCACCTCCGGTTTGAATCTTTCTAAGGTCCTTTGGGCTACGGCCTCAGGCCACAGCTTCTTTCATGCAGAGGGCAAAGTCCTCGTTGTAACACCCAGCCAGGTCTGACCAATAATTCTGAGGCATATCACGATGTTAAAATGGTTCTTCCAGAACTCTCAAAGGGTGAGGTTTGTGTTCTCCATCACCTCAAAGCAGCCTTGGAACAGGTGCTTGATGTATAGCTTTTTAAAATTAGAAATCACCTCCTGATCCATGGGCTGCAGGATAGGAATGGTGTTGGGAGGTAGGTAGACAACCTTTATAAACTTGAACTCTTCAAGGAGTTCATTTTCGAGGTTCGGTGGGTGAGCAGGAGCATTGTGAAGGATGAGGAGGGCCTGCATGGTTAGGTTGTTTTCCTGTAGATATTTCTTAACAGAAGGGCCAAAAAACAGGTTTACCCACTCCACAAAGAACTTCCTGGTGACCCATGCCTTCGGGTTTACCCTCCACATAACTTGCAGTTTATCTTTAAAATCTTATGTGACTGAAAGACTGGGGTTTTCCAAATGGTATATGAGCAGAGGCTTGATCTTGCAGTTGCCACGCTCATTGGCACCCAGTGCGAGAGTTAGCCTATCCTTCATGGGTTTGTGGCCTGACATCTCCTTCTCCTCTGCCGTTATATAAGTTCTATTCACCACCTTCTTCCAGAAAAGCCCTGTCTCATCACAGTTGAAGACTTGATGGGGGATAGATCCTTTGGCTTCTATCAGTTCGGAAAACGTTTTGAGGTAGTCCTCAGCTGCCTTCACATCCCAACTTGCTGCCTCACCATGCCTGATGATGGAGTGAATGCTGGACCTTTTCCTGAAGTTATCAAACCAGCCTCTACTGGCTTTAAATGAGGCTTTTGATGCTTCATCCATGGAAGTGCGCGGGGTCTGCTGCAGCAAATCACCGTAAATCACTCGCGCCTTCTCGGATATGATGCCCTGTGTTAATGTATCTCCTTTAAGCTGCTTCTCCGTCACCCATACCATCAGTAGATTCTCCATCTTTTCATGGAGAGAGCTACGGAACTTAGAAATTATTGTAACGCCCTTAGCTGGCGTAATACCCTTTATCGACTCCTTCTGTTTAAGCACAGTGCATATTGTTGAAGTACTACCCCGTATTGCCTTCGCCAAGTCAGCCACTCGCACACCTTGTTCATATTTTTCTATGATTTCATGCTTTAATTCAATAGACATCATCCTCTCCTGAGCACTGACCTTTCCACTTGCTTTCTTCGGACCCATGGTTATAAAAAGAAATGTGATAAAGTATGTAAATGCACAAAAGATGCTTAGACAATGAGGTAAACAAGCACACTGACTGAAGCGTGGGAAACTATGAGACACTCGAGTCGCGGTAAACTGGTGGGTTGTGTGCAGCCGGCACATCCACGAGATTACTTGTATCTCAAATGTTGCTCATATTTCAAAGCAAAAAATTGCTTGCTCGATGGCTTGTATCTCAAAAATCTCGTATGTTAGGGCACTTGTATTTCGAGGTACTACTGTACTGCCTCCAGAATACATAATGGCTAGCAGCCCTGCTGACTTTCACAGCTGGATGTTACATGGGCTGGTGATCTTGGCTTTGATGCCCTGGGCTATGGTGCCCAGCCTGGGTTCCAGACCTAGATATTCTGAGGTAAATGAACCTGCTGTAGCTGAGATATCCCTTCTCATTCTCAGCCTGCCACCCATGGAAGTTGCATCAGACTCTCTTGTGACCTCATCCTTCCTACCAGTTTCCAGTTGTTTTCTGTCCTTTCATAAAATATGTGTCCTCCTCAATTAGACTTTAGTTCTTAATTCCAAGTGTATGTTCTCCACTTTAGTTTTATTTGCAGTCTCGCTCTGGAAGGAGATGCAAGAAAGGTCTGCCTATTTGGCCACCATGTCCTCTCTGATAGGTACTTATCTATTGCTTTTTAAAAATTCTTTGTACTTACATTACTCTCTCTCTCTCTCTTTATTTCTTATTATTATTATTATAGCAGTCCCTATTACATTTCTTCCAATGCTGGTTTGGTGCTAATGGACTCTTTTAGTTGTGTGTGGATTTGCTTTTGTTTTCTCTGGGAAACGATTTTATCATCTATTTTGAATGAAATCTTTGCTGGATAGAGTAGTCTTGGTTTCAGATCTTTGCTTTTCATTACCTTGTATATATCATGTCATTTACTTCTGGCCTATAGAGTTTATGTTAAGGAATTACCTGACAGCCTTATGGGAGCCCCCTTGTCTTTCTCTTGTCCTTTAGATTCTCTCTTTGCCCTTAACATTTTCCATTTTAATTGTGTATTGAAGTGGGTCTCTTTAGGTTTATCTTGATTATACCCTTTGTGCTTTCTGAATTTGTGTAGCTTTTTTAATTCACCAGTTTAGCGGAGTTGTCTGTCATTTTTTCAATAGGCTCTCTATCCCTATTCAATTTCTTCTCCATCTTGTACCTCTATGATGTGTATGTTTTGTTTCATGTTGTCTCAAAGTTCCCTTTAACTGTCCTCATGCTTTTTAAGTATATTTTTCTTTTCTGTTTGGTGCACTGTTTGAGTGTTTTTTCCCACCTTACCTTTTAATTCACTTATTCTATCCTCTACTTCATGGAGTCCACTTTTAATTCCTTCGAGCATATTCTTGATGTCAAATATTGCATTCTTCATTTCTGTCTGGTTCTTATTCATAATATCTAATCTATACCTATTTCCATTTTGACATAGCTTTCACTAAGTTTCTTGTAGAACCCTCTAAATTCCAGGAAGTTCCCATTAAATTTCTTGCAGTCTCACTAATTTCCTTGAGCATCTTTATAACCATTATTCTGAACTCTATGTCTGGTAACTTGCTTACCTTCATCTCATCTAGTTCTTTTTCTGGTGATTCCTCCTCTTTTTTTAATTTAAGCATTTTTTTTTCTTTTTCTCCTCATTTTCAAGTGCTCAAATGGTCTTGCTGTGACTCCTAGTCTTTGTGGGGTGGGCTTTTGTAGTAAATGTTCTCTGGGTCCGAGTTGTGTGGTTTCCTTTTACTAGTGAGCTGTATGCCATTGGTATGTCCCTTTTATGAGTTATTTAGGTCTCCTGTTGTATTTGCATCTTGACTGTTGCTGTCTTCTCAGGTTGCCTAACTGTGAGGCTTAGCCACTACCATGCCATGTATGGTGATTTACAGGTGTTGGCAAGGCAAAACAAAACAAAAACAGACAGAAAACAAAAAGTAACAACCAACATATCCTGACAACAACAATGAAAACAACCCAAGAGAAATAGAGTTATGAAAGAGAGAACACAAACACTAAGGCAAAAGAAAGAGGGGGGAGGGAGAGAAAGGATAATATTGCTAATAGTAAAGAAATAAAAATAAAAATAAAAATAAGTAAAAAAATAAAGAGGATACTGGAAGATAAAGGGTGCAGAAAAAAGATTCAGGAAAGAAAGAAGAGCAAAGAATAATAGTAGAGAGCAGGAAAATAAAAAGGGTAAACAAAATAAAAGGCAAGACTACAGGGGAAAAAAAAGTTATGTGAGAGTGAAAGGTAAAGCAAATGAAAGAATGACAAAGAAAATGGGAGAGCCCTAGCCAGTTTGGCTCAGTGGATAGAGTGTAGATGTGTGGACTTAGGGGTCCTGGGTTTGATTCTGGCCAAGGGCATATACCTAGGTTGCAGGCTTGATCCCCAGTGGGGGGCATGCAGGAAGCAGCTGATTAATGATTCTCTCTAAACATTGATGTTTCTATCTCTCCCTCTCCCTTCCTCTGAAATCAAGAAAAGTGTATTTAAAAAAAAAAAAGAAGAAGAAGAAAATAGGGGAGGGGGAAGAAAGAAAAATAAAGGAAAGAGGCCAAAAATAAATATGAAAGAAACAAGAGATAAACGGGAAAAATAATTAAAATAATATAAAAGCAATAAAGCAGAAAAATGAGAAAACATTTGTAAAACAACAAAAATAACAAATAAGCAAAGTAAAACAAAACAAAAACTTTTATAAAAGCCAGCCAGGTGAAGTTTGTCTAGACACCTCGTGTTGCCTGAGCCTCACTTTTTGTTGCAAATTCCAGGCCTTCTGGAAGGTACTTTTGTGTCCTCCATGGTCAGAAGCTGTACAAGTTTGGCTCTCAGTGTCTGTTGCAGCTAGGGGGTCTGAGACTCTCTAAGGATCACCTCCACCTTTCATCTTCCCCCTGTAATTGCTTCCTCCCTGTAATTGCCTGTCTTTCTCCAGTGTCTTTGGAAGAAAGTGTTTAGGATGGAGGCTGGCTATCATACCTAATTCTAGTGGGCCCCTTACCTAGAGATTTCACTGTCCAGCCCTCACTGTGGATAAATTAATCTTTGCTTCAAAGCCAAACTCCTCAGACTCTATCATATCTTCCAAATTTAGTTTCACTTAAAATGGCCTGATGGAGGCTCAGATTGGATTCAGCCTACTGCCTTTTCTGAATGGGCAGCCCTGAGCTCAGTGGAATTGATCAAAAGAATCTCTGGTAAGCATGCTGCCTGCCCTGCCCCCAAAAGGGGAGCTAAACATTTCCTTCTGGCCCCGATCATTAGACCCCGAGGGTCTTATTTTTTGGTGTGTCCTCCTCTGATCTGTTCTTCCTACCGCACCCTGAACTGTGCCCATTGTGGGTATCTAGGCTTCAGACAGCTGGACCCAGACCCTTTCCTTTTGAGGGAAGTGCTCCCAGGCTGCAGGAGAGGAAGATATACTCTACCTCACTTTTCCCAGTACTGGCTGGCTCAGGTCAGCCTCCCCACAATGCAGACACAAAACCCAGCTCTCATTGGTCTCTCTCCCCAATATAACTCTTTTCAGTGGATGCCATCCCAAAATAAAATCATACAAAGAAAAAACAAACAAACAAACAAAAAACCAAAACAAAACAGAGAACCTGCTTTGCCAGGACATGGTACTCTTATATCTCAAATTTGAGGTCTGGGGATTACAAAGTTAGCCCCATGAGGGCCTCCGGTCTCTCTGCCCAGCTGATCAAGGTAAAGCTGGGGGCGAGATTCCCAGCTCTGCTGGAGATACCACCTCTCTTCATTGCAGGTCAAGAATGTCTAATCCATCCTGCTGCCAGCTTCAATTCCTCTTTGGTGGTGGGACAGTCCTCTTTGCCTTTTCAGCACCACCCAGTTTAGATGCCTTCTGTGGCTCCCTACAGGAATGCAGAGGGCCCCTTTAGGTCACTGTTGGGTCAGTCCACAGGCCTCTGTCTATTCAGGAGCCATCCACTGTGGCACAGCCTGTCCAGCACTCAGAGCCCAGAGTGAATCTTTTCTACCAGGACTGCCAGCATCAGGCGTAATCTCTCACGGGGTCCCACTGCCCAGTGCTGCACTGGCTCTCCCTGTCTATGCTGTTCAGGGATTGAAATGCCTGCATTTGGAAGGGAGGCCACATTCCCAGGGGAGGGAGTTTTGCAACCACTGTCACTCTGGCCTCTCAGCCTAGCACCAGCTCCAAGGGAGGCCCCCTTTCCGCAACGCCCACTCTCTTACCATTATCTATGTTGTTTCTCCCGTGCTCCTTAGACAAAGTATTTCCAATCAACTATACTTCTTTATTTTCTCAAGGCGGACTGTAAATCCAGTCCATAGCTGGGGGCAAGGGCACTCAGCCTCCTGTCAGAGCACAGCCATCTTAGGTCATCTCTGAATATATATTTTTCCATTGATATTTTGTAGAGAGAGTGGAAGGGAGAGTGGGGGTTAGGGCATGGGGGGAGACAGAGAAACATAACTATGGATGTGAGAGAAACCCATCGATTGGTTGCCACCTTCATTCACTCCAACCGAGGCTAGGGATCAAATCTGCAACGCAGGTGCATGCTCTTTACTTTATCAGGAACCGAACCCTCAAACTTCTGGTGCCCCAGCTGATGCTCTACCTGCTGAGGGCAATGGCCATGGTGAAAAGTCTGATGTTCTTATCTGAACTTATAATTGTATCTGTCTGTAGATATTTAAACACTGCAAGCTTTAGAGACCATCAGCGCTGTGGTCAGTACATGATTATACAGGAGCTGGTCAATATTTAGGCAGTTTGGTCACTTGAATTGTTCAATGCCACTGAGAAGCACCTCTCTGAGTGCAATGATATGCAATGATGAACTGATTTTGGTATGTGCAGTCTGTTCATGCAAGTCGTTTGAAAGATGCCTGAGGCTAGCCTAAGGTCAAAGGCACTAATGTGAACTAAAATCATTAATAAATTATTTCTTTTTATTTTAATTAAGCTCACTCTATCACAGTATGAATTGTAAATTTGACCTTTAGTATCAAACCATTTTATTATGTGCATTTGGCATTTCCTCCATGTAAATTTTAAAACAAAATTTAAATTTTTATTCCTCATGCTATTTCGAAAGTAAAGTCTTAATTTAGATAGGCAGCTTTGATTTTCATATAATATAAATAATAAATGAAACAGAAATATACACTAGATTCCTATTCTAAGCTTATGTGATATGGTTTGAAATATATACACTTTTAGAAATTATGCCAGACACAAAAATATTTTCTCTTAAGAGTTTTAGATAGTAGCATGATATCCTTTCAAGGAAAAATGAAATAACTATTGACTATTCCTGTTGATATTTGATTGTATTTTTATAATCTCTGTCCCCTCCCCCTATATAAATACTATAAAACTTCTGGAGTGTTCTAAGCAATTTTCTTGTTTTCTATCCCCCATACTATAGATTTAACTCTTCTCTAAGTAATTTAGAGTAAATAATTATTTGGAATTCTCACTAGGGAGGATTTCATATATTTTCTTAATGAATAAGAAGCCCCCAAAGATTGTATTTTCTGACCTACCATATATTTTCTTGAGGCAAATAAATTTATTGCATTTTGAAGCCAGACGTCCTTTGTAGGGAAATCCTCTCATCTGTTACTGTATCTTTAACATGATGTTGAAGTCAGTTTTAAGATTAATAACCACAAAAAAAATTATCACACGCTTTCTGACACTATTAAAACATGCTCATTTTTCAATTATTTGTTTTCAAAGTTGTTATACTTATGTAAGGTAACAATACATTTTAAAGAAAATTTCAAGTTTATTTTATTGAAATTTTGTATAAAATGAATGAATTAATTCTATAAATATTATGAAATTAACACTCCACATTGAGAAAAGCTATTTTCTGCCCTGGCAGTGTGGCTCAGTTGTTGGACTTTCTCCTGTGCATCAAAAGTTTGAGGGTTTGATTCTCAGTCAGGGCACATGCCTGAGGTTGCTGGCTGGATCCGGGGGAAGGGAGCATGCAGGAAGCAACGGATTGATGTCTGGCTTTTCTCTCTCTCTCTCTCTCTCTCTCTCTCTCTCTCTCTCTCTCTCTTCCCTTTCGTCTCTCTCTAAAAACCACTTTTAAAAAATAAATTAAAAGAGAAAGACTATTTTCTATTATCAAAGCCTTTAAAAATATTGCCTCCTTTACATCTCAGTGGAAAGCTTGCTATTTGTCAGTATGTCCTCTGTTAGGACCACACGTGATTTTCCTTATAAGTCTCTTCATGGAGAATATTTTTACTTTTATTAATTGGCTCCAAATGCTTAGTGTTATGTGTTTCTCCTTTTTATTGGCCATTGATTCTCTAAAATTGTAATCCATTTAGACTCAGGCCACCTCATCTGGCTGTTACTTCTTTTCTTCAGCAACCAGTATAAAGACTTTCTTCTGAACTCATTTTTGTCCATCCACATGGTTGATTATATCACTAATAAATGACTCATCCTACATACAAGACTCACAATTCTTAATCTGTTATGTGATCTTCATTCACTTCCGAATTATTTTAACAATCCACTGAGAGGATAACTTAGAAATTTGCTATAATTAAAATGTCCATCAATTTGAAATCCTACTCTAACTCCCTCCAATATCTGTAACCTGTTTGCTCACACCATTTTGTACTCCATTGATAACTTTCTTTGATTCTTATACCTTCTCTTTATATATTATAAGCATTTGCTATTCATTTTATATTAATGGAACAGTTATTTTTCTAATGACTGCTATTATTTGTGCTATGATTTGGTATTAAAATAAAAATGGAAATGATTACTCTTCCCATGTTAATTAAAGTATAGTGGAATATGGGCACTACAAATTAAGCTTAATAACACAAAATATCAAATTTCAGCTGTTATTTCAAGGAATATGGTTATCCAAAAAGTGAAAAATATAATAATTTCATCAAAATGGAATGTTCTAAAATGTTCAATATTTCAAATAAAAGAACACAAGTTATATTATTACATTTAAAATAGTTAAATAAATCCACAGTATCTTATGTATTAGAAGATGGAATGGTGTTTATCTTTAGAAAGAAGAATATAGTGATTGAAAATGATGGAAAAAGGTAAAATCTTACTGATGATAAACTTGATTCCTTGTTATGGCAAAATTAAATCTTTTGTACTATATATATTAAATTTATTGCTAAGTATTGAATTTTTTATAAATTATTTTAAATAGAATTTTCTTAATTTCATATTGGATTGTTTATTGCTACTATATAGACATACAAGTGATTTCATATATTTATTGTTCATCCTTCAATCTTTTTGAAATAATTTATTAGTCTTCTTTTCAGTAGATTTCTTAGAATTTCCTATATACATTAGTCATGGGATCTGTGAATAGAGATTGATTTATTTCTTCCTAAGCTATCTAGATGTCTTTTATTTATTTTTCTTTCCTAAGTGCCCTGGTTAGAACTTCCAGTACAATGTTGAGTAGAGCTGGTAAGAGAAGATCTCCTTGTATTTTCCTGATTTTAGAAGTAATGTTGGACTCATAAGTGATTTCAGAAGTTTTACTTATCTTTTTTTTTCTTTTTTGGAAAAGTTTGTGAATGATTTGAATTAATTCTTTTTACTTATTTCTTTTTTACATTTTATTTTTTTAATTTTATCAGAGTGACTTTACACAACATGAACCTATAGGTTACATGTGTGGATTACAAAATCTGTATATGGGGCCACCACCCAAAGTCAAATCTCCTGTCACCTCATATTAGGTCCCCTTTCTTCTCCCACCCCTCTCACTCTGGCAACCACCACTCTGCTGTTTGTGTTCATAACTTTCAGTTTTATATTCCACATATGACTTAATAAATTATATATTTATTAGCTTTTTCTGTTTGACTTATTTCACTTTGCATGTTCTCAAGGTCCATCCATCTTGTTGTAAATGATGCTATTTCATCCTTTCTAATGGCCATGTAGTACTCCATTGTGTATATGTACCACATCTTCTTTATCCAGTCCTCTATCGTAGGGCACTTTGGTTGTTTACAACTCTTGGCCACTATGAATAATGCTGCAGTGAACATAGTTGTGCACTTATCTTTGGGTATAAATAATTTCTAGTTTTGGGGGTATATATACCCAGGAGTGGGATTGTTAGGTCCTATGGTAACTCTATCTTTAATTTTTTGAGGAATTGCCAGACAGCTGTTCATAGTGGTTGTACCAGTCTACATTCCCACCAGCAGTGAATGAGGGTTCCCTTTTTCCACAACCTCTCCAACACTTGTTGCTTGTCTTGTTGATAATGGCCACTCTAACTGATGTAATATGGTATATCTCACTGTAGTTTTAATTTGCATTTCCCTGATTGCCTGTGAGGTTGAACATCTTTTTATATGTTTGTGGGCTGTTTATATGTGTTCTTGGGAGAGATGTATTTTCAGGTCTTCTGCTCACTTTTTGATTGAGTTGTTTATTTGTTTGCTATTGGGTTTTATGAATTCTTTATATATTTTGGAAATTAAACCTTTGAGCTACTGTTTGAAAATATCATCTCCCATCTGGTTGGCTGCTTATTTGTTTTTTTGTCCTTTTTTTTTTTCATGTCCTTTGGGAGATGTAGGCATGCTGGGGTTGATGGAAATGCCGTGGAGGGGCAGGGGTAGAGAGGAACTTGCCCACACCTGGTCCGGTACTGTCGCAGGTGCCAGTGGGTAGCAACAGGCTGGGAGATGGTCACATGCCAGAGAGAGGGAAAGAGGAAAGGATGAGAGCACCAGAGGCCTGCAGCTGTGCAGATCTGCAAACCCCCATGAAGTGGCCAGGAGGACATCAATCTGGACTGCCACAGTGCTGTCCTTGCAACCATGGACAGGAGGCAGGACTTGTACAGCCACTCCTCAGAGCTGATGACCTGTCAGGCCCTACTTCAGTTGGGCCCATAGGCTCCACTTGATGTGCTCACTGCTGCCACCACTGCCATGTGGGGAGTATAGACTACCCTCCACTGGCCCTCCTTTTCCACCCAGAGGCTCTCTGAGGGCAATGCACACAGGCCTGGAGCAGCCTGGGTGGGGCAAGATGCTTGCACATGCTGCCCACTGGGCCAAAGGGCACTGCCCACCAGCTGCTCTGCATCTGCCCATGCTGCCCAAGGCAAAGAAGGCAGGCATCTCACCATCCCCACTCACTGGCCTCTCCGCACCTGCACCTAGTGCTCACCCGCCCAGAGCCAGGCACCTGGCTTCCTTGCCTTGGGCAGTGCACTCCAAGCAGTTGGGCAGTCATTCCGCCCCTTCTACCATTAGCCTTTCACCTCCATGCACTACCCAACAGCCCAGAGCAGCTGGGGCAGGGTGGATGCCTGCCTTGGTCTTGGTGCCCTGCCTCACCCCCAGTTGCTTGGCACCTGAGCCTGTAGGCCCAGGGGAATTCTGGGACCCAGGCTGCTCAGGGTTTGCATATGCAAATTAACCCACTAAAAATAGCTGATCAATTTGCATACCTCTCCTGATTGACTGGTGAGTGTAAAGGTGGTTCAGCCAATTTACGTTTCTCTTTTATTATATAGGATCTAGTCAAATTGTCTCTTCACTCTGTTTTTGCAGTTTAAGGAATTTGTCCATTTCATATGAACTTTGTAATTAGCTGTTGTATAATTCTTTCTGCTACTTTTTCATGTAAATTTTATTTCTGTAAAGTTGATAGTGATGTCTCTACTTTTATTTCCTATTGTATTTTTTCTTAATTGAATTCAATGTATCTGCTGAGAGATAAGCTGTTAATCATATTAGCTTACTTTATAAGTGATGAATTATTTTTCACCTGTTCTTTTCAACATGTTTTCGGTGTCTGACTTTAGTCATTTTTTCCTACATAATATTTTATAGATCAATTTGCATTAATCCCAGTTGGTGTTCATTTAGCTTCCTAGATGTGTATGTTATTGTTTTCCAATACATTGGGGATTTTTCTACCATATCTTCCAATAATTTATTTTTGTTTGTTTTATTCTCTTGTCTTTTTTCTTTCCTTCTGGTTTCCCATAAAGTGTATATTGTTACTTTTGATGGCTTCCCACATTTCTCAGAATCTCATTTTTTCTATCCTGTAAAGTCCGTTCTTCAGCTTGCATGATTAGTATTGATCTGTACTAATATTTTCTATTTTTTTTCTTTTGACAATTCATATCTACTGTTAAGCCCCATCTGGTAAATTTGTTTTTAATTAACAAACTTTATTATTTGTTACTAGTTGTATGTTTGCAGAAAAATCCCTCACAGTCCATCACACAATTTTAACTATTATTAACATATTGCCTTAGTGTAGTACATTTATTACAACCAACCAGCTTAATGTTTACATACTATTTTTAACTAAACTTTATAGCTCATATTAAGGTTTAATCTCTGTATTGCATATTACAGGTTTTGACAATATATAACATTTATCTACCTTGAAGTATAATACACAATAGTTTCACTGCTCTTAAAATCCCTTGTGGTCTTTCTATCCATCTATCTCTATTTCCTACCAAATCTGTGGCTAAAATATGGATATTTTTTACTCTATTCATAGATTGCCTTCCTCAGAGTATTATGTAGTTGTAATCATACAGTATGCAATCTTTTAATATGGGCTTCCTTTATTTATCAATATGGTTTTAAAACTCTGTCATGTTTTTACATAGTTAAATAATTTTGTTTGTCTGTTGATCATTGAATAATATTCTGTTTTACACATACACTACAAAATACTTATCCACTAACCTATCAAAGGAAAACTTTGGATGCTTAAAATTGTTGACCATTATGAATAAAGCTACTTTGAAAAATCTTGCACAGTTCTTTTTCAGACATAAGTTCCATTTGAGTAAATATAAAGGGGTGCGACTGCTGGATAATATAGTAAGAGTATGATTTGTTCTGTAAGAAACTGTGAAACTATCTTCAAGATGGTTATATCTTTTTACACTTCCATCAGCAGTAAATGAGTTCCTGTTGCTCCAATCCTTGTCAGCATTTTGTAGTATCACTATTTTGAATTTTCTAATCATAAGAGGTTTATTGGGATTTCAGCTTACTCTTTTAATTTAAAATTCCCTAGAGACACATGATCGGGTCATCTTTTGATGTACTGATTTGCCAAGTATTTATCATCTTTGGTGGAGTGTCTAATTAGATCCTCTGTACATTTCTATACACATCTAATTAGGCTCCTTTTAAGTTTTGGAAAATAATTTATTTATGAGAAAGTCATTCAAAACAATTACATTTAATTAGGACACTATGCAAAGAAAAGAAAAAAAACACTTGATTTCGCCTATTTTAGCTAAAAGGAAATTAAAGCTAAAAGGAAAGATCATGCTTTAATAAAACAGGCTTTATTTTTATCATTTGGTCCTACTCTATCACTTCATTTCATTGTCTTGATTTATTTGAAAATCAATGTGTTTGTGATCTAATTTGACCAAGTACTTTTAGTATTACAATCTGTTCTTTTAACTTAGCATCCTATATAATAAAGACTGGTAAACAAATAGACCAAATGGTCGTTACGATGTGCTCTGACCACCAGGGGGAACATTCGGAACATGGCAGTCGTTAGCAGCAGGCAGCAGTGTGTGGAACATGGTGGGAATCGGCTGTGGTGGGATGGTGGAACAGGTGAGCAGGGATGCCAGACCAAGGTGGGGTGACAGTTGCTCTCATCAGGGCAAGTCTCTGGTATTTACTGAAAATTTTTTGCTCCTGTGCACCACAGTCCTGCCTGGCACTTGCACCTGCTATCAGCACGGGCCCTGTTTGTACCCACTGATGGCACCCGACATTAGTCCTCATCACCTCTAAGGGCTTCTCCACTTCCCTCTGCTTCTGAGGGGCAATCAGGGCAGCAGCCATTCCTCTCACCCACTGGTGGCACCAGCCATGCTCATACCCACTGCTGGCACCAGCCCCCATCTCTCTGCACTGTTAGAGGGTTTAAGTGGGGCTGGCATCATCAGTGCATGGCAGTGTCAGTGGTGGGAGCAGGGCTGCTTGCAGACAGGGAATAGGAGTCATGGTGGGAAGGGTCAGATGGGAGTAGAAAGAATAGGTAAGACCTGCCCCTGTGTCCACCATAGCCTCGTGGCCCACAGTTCCTTTCAAGGTGCACAAATTCATGTACTGGGCCCCTAGAGTTCAAATAAAAAGGGACCTACTCATGTTGGAACAAACCTTGATAAACATTTTATCAAGGCATGATCTATCCTTTTGATATCAAATTTTAACAACTAATACCTTTATAATATTTTTACCAATATGTTTCTGCCTAACATATCTGAAATAGTTATGTCAGTGATAATTATTAACTAGATTGATCTTAATAAATACACAAAACCAAAAGTCACAGTGCTGAGGCACCATAGCATAATTTCTAAACACATTGGTTCTAGTGTCACACTGCCTAGGTTTGAATTCTGGGCAGATTGCTTAATATGTTTGCTACTTTATAGGAATTATTTTATATATCTGCAGTATATTTTTTCCATAAAAATGAGCAATAGTATTAAAGAGGTTGAATGGAGAGGCAATATGGCTTAAAATTGAAACCCTACATGACATAAATTCTATAATCTATTGATTAAAGTTAACCCTGCATGTCAGATCTACTATGATTTGTACCTGAAAAATTATATTGTATTCTTAATTTTGAGGTTAAACACTTAAAAAAAAGAGCATTGCTTAAAAGTAGAATTCCACTTGTCAAAATTATCTTAGGGCTATATGCACTCCAAAATAAAAGGAAATCCTTCTGAAAATCTAAATGTTGAATGCACAGCTTTTGAGAAAATAATTATATTCCTGGCACTGAGAGGGGAGTTGATGTAAGTTTTTTGGTGATTAAAGTTATTGTGATTTCTCTCCCTTCCCTCCCATGTTGTAATAATGGCTTATCAAATAAAAAAACATGGGTTATTATTCAAAATTAAACTGACTATTATGCATTAGTACATTCTGTGTATACTTCACTGGCATGTAAGACTGGAGTTAGAAGTACAGAAAATGCTCTGTAGCAGTAGTAGTCAATTCCACTTTGTAAAAAATTCCTCAACAGTTGTCCCATCATGGTTTCAGGGAAACCAAGTATGCAGAACAAATAAACCATCTGATTAGAATTCATTATTTAAAAGTTTCACAATAGCACTTCTGCTGAGATTGCACGAAGCCACCTGCCTTTGCGCCTTCATGATTTTAGAGGTGATGTGGACCTGTGAAAACAGGACAGAATAGTGTATCCCCAGTTCTATGTCATAAAGATTGCCTGCTGTAATGAAGTTTTGAGAAAATCAGACTCTACTGTTTTATTGTGTTAAATCACCACGAAACACAGAAAAATAAAAGGGATAAGCACTTGGGAATACATCAAATACTTCTTCAAACTGATTGAGTGACTGGGAGTGGGACTACTCACATTAGAGTTATCTATCTAACACCTGTGAAACTGCAATACATCCAGGCAGAGTCAATGTACAAAGTCTATTTCAGCCAACAAATTTTTTAGAAGTGCTGAAATACAACCCTTGCTATTATTCTCCTAATCTTAAGAAGTTCACTCTCTTTTTCTAACATAAACTCCTGTGAAGTTCACTTTTATGTGTCACATTTAGGGGGAAAAGTTTTCTTCAAGAGAGTTTATTGTAATCAAAACCTTTCAGATTTATTGTTACAAGATCCATTATGATGTATTCCCTGACTTTCATTTAAGTCTAAAAACGCTGAAGATTTCAGTACTTTTCATGTTTTATAACTGAATGTACAAAGTATTTTAGAATACTTTCCTAGATGGATCTTTTATATTCTAGTGATGCTTTCACATAAAACAGGTTGCTTTTATACTATTTTCCCACTCATATTCCCCAACAGGTCTCATAAGAAGATCTTTTATCAATCTGTAGGAAAGATATGTTCATACCTTGGATTTCTTTGTTTATAGATTTGTCTTGACATCACAATTTGGCAGTAGGATTATTTAGCAAACAGAGTACACTAGTAATTGCTCTTATTTGTGGTACTTTAAGGAAAATCATTTTTGCAACTGCAATAATATTAACACACAATTTATGGGAAGGAGAAAAAAGCAAACACAAAACACATGGGACTCAGAAGGTATAATTTACTGGGATCAACAGGGATCACTGCCCTTTCTGCTTCGGGAATGCATGCTGCCTGACCCAACTGAGTGGTACAGCACAAATGGCAGTGGTGACAAGGGCTAAAGTTGCTGGGATTTCTCTCCCCTCCCTCCCATGTTGCCATGATGGCTTATCAAATATAAAACATGGGTTCTTATTCAAAGTTACACTGACTATTATGCATTAGTGGATTTTATGTGTACATCACTGGCATGTAAGACTGTGGAACACATTCTTATCCCAAAAGTTATTTATTTTTTTATCAGATACTAGAATTATGTGTATACCTGAATATTTCTCTTTTTAAAAATACTATTCTAAGATCTCAATTCTCTGTAATGGTAACCTACAACCATAGTAAAACAAATATTCTCAGAAGAAATCACAATTGGGATTAAGGATAAAGTGATACCTTAGCGCTTATGTAGACTCTTTAGATTGAGGATATTTAGTTATTACTTTTGCTATATAAGGAAGAGTTAAAAATAACATTTCATGATAAAAGATGTTTAACAAAAACATAATCAAACTTGAAGTGTTTACTCATTTGCTATCCTCTCTAAACAGTAAGAATGATCTTGAAATATCTGAAAGCACATCTACAAAATAAATTCATGTGAACAAGACTTTAAAAATGTTTTTGTTTTCTTTTTATCATAGCTATGATTTTTTATCATAAAGCCCTCCTTATGACATCTATTTTTCTTAAAGTGAAATTTAGATTGCAAAGCAGATTATTAAAAATTTTATTATCGTATATGAAATATTAAGAAAAGTATATAAACAGTATAAAATACTTTTATAAATATGTATATAACAAATACTAGGTTAAATAGAATCCAGTTTTAAGAAATAGAACAAAGATAACTCTCAAGATATATTTTGTCTTTTTCCCTACTGAGTATTCCCTTATGATTAACACCCTCTTCATTCCTCCATGAGATAACTAGTGTTTTAATTTTTTTGTTTGTTTATCAGGTATGTATGTAGTAGTTTCAAATTTTATTTTACTAAAATCATACTGGATACATTATTTTGTGTTTAGTCTTGTGTGTGTATAACATTATCTGTTACAGTAAGCAATTATATATAGCTGGAATTTATTCATTTTTAAAGATTTTAATATTCCATTGTGTTAATCTTACCTAGTAAAAACAAACATGTAAATTGACAGTTCTTCTGCTACACCACCAGCCAATCAGGAGTGAATTGCAAGTTAACCTAACCAAGATGGCAGGTAAATTTGCATATGTAGGCAGGGTGGAGAGTGCCAGGCCCCAATTGCGGGGGACTGGTCCATTGGGGGCCCGTGGAGTTGGGGCGAGCAGTGCCAGGTCTCAACTATGGGGTCCCAATCCATCAGGGGCCCAGGGAGGCAGGGTGTGCAGCACCAGGCCCCATCTGCAAAGTCCTGTTTCATTGGGGGCCCAAGAAGGTGGGGCAGGCAGTGCCAGACTCAGCCTGCAAAATCCTGTTTCATTGGGGGCCCAGGGAGGTGGGGTGGGCAGTACCAGGCCCCGACCACGGAGTCCCGGGTCCATCAGAGGCTTGGGGAGTCAGGATGGGTAGTGGCAGGCCCCAACCATGGGATCCAGGTCCATTGTGGGTCTGGGAAGGCAAGCCAGGCAGCTCCAGGTCCCTTCTGCAAAGTCCTCTTCCATCCACGGACCGGGGAAGGCTTTTTAGGCTGCTGTAGGCCATGAGGGCAGACCCACATTTTCTGCTGTTTCTAGCAACACAATTGTCTATTTATAGTACCTGAATTCTTCTGCCCCCTTATAAGGACTCTAAATTGTGTTGGAGGTTGATTTTCAATGATAGCAGTTCATGGGAATTACTTGAGGAATGAGTGTGTGTGTGTGTGTAAAATATTCCAAACAAGTCTACCCCTATAGAAATTAGTATTCCAAATCTGTTCAATTCCATAGATTCTGATTTTGCTGATTTGGAAAATATCCAGCCAACAGTAAATTTTAAGTGTCCCTGAATGATTCTCACTTGTGGTTAGAAGCCACTGTTTATCTTTATGCAAACACAAGAGCCAAAAGTTCAGATAAAATACAGAAATCTCAATTGTACAGCTCAATAAATGTTTACCTATGTCAACACCCAGGTAGCCACCATCCAGAGTGTTCTGTTGAATCTTTCTCCATTAACAATAAAGGCAGAACCAGCTACTTTTTTTGGAGAGAGTCAAGGAGAATGTGTGGGAATATGTAATAATACCTCAAACAGTACCTCCAAATAATTTATTTATCAAATTATAGGCTCTTACTCATCTGTGTTATACTTAAGACAGTCAGTTGGACATCCCTGAGGGGTTCCAGATTGGAGATGGTGTGGGCTAGGTTGAGGACCCACCACCCTACTGTGCACAAATTTTGTGCACTGGGCCACTAGTATAACATAAAATATATCTGATCATTTCACATTTGAGCTATTTCTAATCTGAGGATATACAAGTCATGTTACAAATTACATTATTCCGCTTTCAGATATATCATGAATAAAATTGCAAAGTCATCTAGAACAAATATTGTTAACTTTCCTTAATAATCTAAAGTATTTTTCAAAGTGACATAACATTTTAGAGTTTAATTGTATATGGGAATAATGACTGATTAAAACATGATCAGTACAAGTTATATATAAGGTTCTCCAGAGTAATAAAACCAATAGAAAAAATGTGTGTGTATGTATATATGCATTTATCTTTATAAATGAGTATATAAATATATATTTAATATGCATGTATCTTTCTCTCTATAGTTAGATATAGATATATATTTTAATATATGTGTATATTTCTCTATATATTTACATTATATAAATCTATAATTTAGCATATTTACATATGTAAAGAAACATATACAGAGATATAGCTACCTATAATTATACCTATTTCTATCTCTGTATCTGTATTTATATATCTATGTATATATCTTTTCATGTATAAATCTGTATGTCTGTCTTCACTTATAAATGCACAGGAATAAAAATTAAACTAATTTATTTTTAATAACAAACAGTATACTCACAGCAGCTTAATCTCATATTCTATCCTGCTCCCTAACTGAAAGTGAGATATATATTTTTACAATGTTTTATTTATATCAATTTTTTAAATAGTAAATTTGTAGAACTATTTTCTCTTTTACTAGTAGCTGCTGAGATTTGTTACACTATAATGTCTCTATTTACAAATATCACATTTAAAAATAATAATAGTTAAGTGTTTACATTATTATAGATATTTTAAATGTTTTTATTATTACTTTTTATGTAATTTTTTGCTTTTTTATAATTATTATTTTTCGTCTGCATAGATTTTTACATACCTGTAACTACCTTACTTCCAGTTGTTCATAAAATCTACCAAATACAGTAATTCCCACTGTGTAGTCCCTGACCAGCCGCATCAGCAAAATAATAAGAAACTTATTGAAATAATAAAATATGATTGTGGCATATATATGATAAACGATCATATTACAGAAATTAACTTTTTATCATTTAATAACATTCATATGGAATAATGCTTAATTGAGACCAATCAATTTTTAATGTCTCTTTCAAAATCGTGGTCTTAAATTAAATTATATATACAACTATGTGCATATATAGATGTCGATACATATATACATATTTATATATGCCATGCAATTATATCTTCTTTGTTTTTTTTTTAATTAGCCTAATGAGAAAAATCTAAAAGACAATGTTAATGTAGAAAAAGACAAGACTTGATTGATTGGAAGTGAAAGTAAAATGTTCTCATTATTACTAAGGTCAAATATTTTGCCTAGTAATTCAATCTTTAATGTGTCTTTAAGAATGTAAAATAAAGACAAGAGAAAAGTAATTATATCACTTCTGAACCTGAGCACAACCACAGTAAAAGGAAGTTCAAAAAAAAAAAAGTAGAGGGTAAAAAAGCAGCAATATGACTATATTTCCAATGAAATTTTTAATCCCATTAAGGTTTGCTTAATTATTTATTCTTTAACAATTATTTTTGAAATTTTCCTCCATTCTAATATATTGTACATAGTTAAGTTTTCCTCTATGTCAGTTGATTTTCACTATCATATCTCACACTCTATGTATGTATGTATGTATGTATGTATGTATGTGTATAAATATGTGTCTATGTATCTATGTCTATCTATCATCTATCTATCTATCCATCTATCTACATATACATATTGTCCCCCAAAAATATATGCATACTGTAGTAGCTGATAGCTCAATTTGGAAATGAAATGAATTTTAATAAACACTGCCTTCATAATTATTCAAAGTGTGTATATGCATTTTTTGGGATACCCAATATATTTGGACTGTGTCAGGTATTTATTGCTATTTTATAAATGACCTCTATCCCCATAATTTTGGGGGATGGAAACATTATTCTTTGATGATCTTGCATGGACTCATTCCTCTGGCTGAGACCACCTTGCACTTGGCTGCAGCAACATGTCTAAAATGATTTAACTCCTGTGCTCAAGGGTCTGGAGCCTCAGCTAGGATGACTGAGCCTCTTTCTCCATGTGGTTCTTCATACTGGGCTTTATAAGAGCAAAACAGAGTTATAAAACAAGATGCGTGAAAACTAGGAGTTTCCTTGTCCCTGAGCCTCAGAAATCACCCAAAGTCATCTCATTGCATTAATCAGAGGGACAATTCAAATACAAGAAGGAAAAAGCATCCTATTAATTATGGAAGTATCAGTGAATAATGTGTGGCCATTTTTAATCCATCTCAATATCTGGATTTATTATTTATATGTTTAAATAAATTAAATTAAAGTAAAAAATATTTAAGTCTATATTTTTGTACTTATATAATATTTCCACAGCAGTACTAATTCAGTGTTTTACCACAAATTATATCAGAAATTGATTTTTATCATTTATGAGCTTTATAGGAGTAAGAGAGAAAGCAGAGTGAGCAAGAAATTTGACTTCCATATTTTAGGTGAAAAAGAATAATAGATTAGATCAGGGTTTCAAAGTGAATATGAAGAATGATATTCATGTTGAATATATATTTTATTGATAGGTTAACAGAGTTTCCAGGCATATTAGATATGTTGAGAGAAAGTGAGGAATCAAATGTTAGTTTATGACTTACTGATTATTAGAGTAGTTGTTTATTAAAACAAGAAATACTTAGGAAGGAGGAAATTTCCAAAGAGTAATAAAGAATTCTTTGTCCTATCAATTTCTCACATATTTATTGTGTCCTTGTCTAAAAATAAAGTATTAAAAGCTACCTGATTCAATAATTTCTTTGAGTCTCATTTTGTGATCTGAACATCATATTGTGATTCTCCTATGCAATGTATTAAATTGATTTTCTTTTCTTAATCTCATGTTGTTTCAAATTTATTATTTTAATTGCTAGTCCAGCCATAAGAACTAAAAAGATAGATGCGGGAAATTCTCCTCCAGGAAGGCAGCCTTAATGCAATTTACTTGGAATTAACAAATGCAAGCAGGTCTTGTCAACCAAAGTATTTGCAGCATGGGCCTCAGGAATTGAAAGTGATGAATGGAAGGTAGGAAAGAAAAAGGGAGAGACAAAGGAGCAAAGAGGGGAGTGAGGGAGGGAAGAAGGGGAAAAGGAATAAGGGAAAATAGAAAGAAAGGAAGAAAGAGAAAGGACCACCTTTTTTCCATCCTTTCGACCAGTGATTCTCAACCTTTCTAACGCCACGATCCTCCTCATGTTGTGCTATCCCCAACCATAAAATTATTTTCGTTGCTACTTCATAACTGTAATTTTGCTACTGTTATGAATCGTAATGTAAATTTCTGTGTTTTCCGATCGTCTTAGATGACCCTGCTAGCCATTTTCAAACTGTGGGTCACTGCTGTAGAGTGTAGATTGTTGCTGAGGAGTTTTCTTTAGACATACAAATAGATTTGTTTGTGGTAATGTTTAGATTTAAGATATCAAAATCAGCAGGTGGTAAGAAAGTGTCCTCAGTAGATGATATAGATAGAAGCAATATGCACAAAAAGTAATAAAAGAAACAGCAGAGATAAATGGTACATAAGGAGGAAGTTTCAAAAGTAATAATGTCCCTTTAAAAGTCTTGTTTAAAATCATTAGAGTTTAAAAAGTCTAATGATATAAATACAATGACCGAGTAGAATAAATAAGTGAAAATCAGAATCCCCTTGATTTCTTTTGTGAACTCACTTCAATCTAAAAGAATCATTTTTTTAACACACCTACACATGAGTTTCCTCTGGATTTTATGACCTTGAGAAAGAATGGGCCTAACTGAAATTATTATGAGCAACAAGTAATCCATCTCAGGCACTGTAGGTAATCATGCATGAGTCATTTCCAGAAAATACCTATATAGGAACAGTTCATATTACAGACCATAGGATTATTTCAGCACTATTGTGTTTTTTTTTATTTAAATTTATTCTATTACAAATATCATGGACTTTGAACAATAGCATTAGTTTTTCCTTACATGTCACTGTGACAAATCTATGTATTCGGGATCAAGAAACAACACAAAAATGATAAGCCAAGCCAGGAGGTGATTTGGATGTAATATATTGCTTATGCACCACTTCCTTTACAAAGTCTCTTGTTTATATCCAACTTTCAGAATAAATAAGAGAGAATGGTCCTTCTACAATTGACAATGGAACTTTCATTAGTGCAAGGCTAAGGCTATAGAGTCTAAGTAACAACATAAGTCTGGGTTGATTTTTCTTTCATCCAAGTATATGAATTTCATGGAAAATGTTTTATCATGAAAAAGACTAAAAATGCATTCATAGGCATAAAAAAAAACTTTTCTTCCTTTCTTAAAATAAATAATTTTATAAGCCAATTCTAGCATAAGATATTTTAAGAGTTCAAAAGATGAAAGCATTTCAGAAGTTTGCAATGAATCATCCCTAGTAAAAGAACAACTAATTTCATTTTTCAGAGTTCTTTCTAGCTGTGCAACTAAAATTGCCTCGTGTAAATTAGAATGAGATTTTTGTTGGGAGAAGCACAGCTTGCGGTTGTAGAAAACTTCTAACACTATGTCTTATCAGCAATGTGCTTTTCTGTTTTGTGATCACAATTTTCCCTCTGTCTCCTTTTTACGGGAAAGTCCTGCTGTTTCTTCCCCATACATAGTAAGTATTATGTCCCCCTGGGCTACAATACTGAACATACTGACATACACATTTCTGATCCCTTGATGGCAATTTAGACTGAAGGAAGTTTATTGGACTTTTTCCCCAAGCCTTCTCAGGATAATGTGTTGAGGTTTTCTAAACATAATTGTATAATTAACAACTATTTTAAAAATGAGTAATGTTAAAAATAAAATGTTTTGTAAAAGTTTTATATCACACAATTTGCTTTCTTATTTTTAGTAACTGCTATTTTATCATCTGAGTTGAAAAAAAAGTATTATTCTTGTATCAGGACACTTAAAAATTTTATAATTTTACAAGACTTTTCAATGAAATGTAATACCAATATTGACATTAAAACCAATGTATCTTTATATAGTCTCCTTCAGATGAAAATTGAATATTTGGACATGACATACTAAAAATTTTCACATAAAATGAATTATTTTCATATAGCAAAATAAATATTTCCATAATATGACAATAACAGATAATAATATTAAGGAGGATGTAAGTTTAGTAGCTTTCAAATATCTATTTTCACATAAAATATTTTCTTAACACATAATATTTTCTTGTTACCAACTTCAATAATAATATTCACATGTATTATCATTTTAAATATAAATTGATATAAATCAACCTTTATTTAAAGATGAAAAATTATTTGTAAAGATCAAATAATTAGTTTATTTCTATCCTATGGGTTAATATAATATATGATTATACCATTTCATAGAACAGTGAAGAATGAACACTAAATGATGAAGGAATTCACCTATAAAACAGAAAAATCTTCAAACCTTATAGAATTGAATTTAACAATTTAAAGTTAATAATTTAAAACTATGTGTCTTTTGCACATTTAAAATACTTACAATGTCAATTAAGACTATTTTTGTCAATAATTTTAAGTATAATTTCAGATAAAATTATAAAATTTTTGTTATATGAGTTTTATTGACTAAGTATTAATCCTTTCACATGCAAATAAATTATTTCCATATACACAATAATTATATTTCATTAAATAAAAGCAATGCCATAAATAAAAGATCTGATTATTGAACCTTAAAAATGTCGGTAGTGCTGAGATTAAAGTTTAAACAACCTTGCTTGTCAAAGTAAGAGGTCAATGGATCTAATCAAGATGGCGAACAGTGTAATGGTTAAATTGGCAAAGCCAGGTGACAGATTGACTGGGTTCAGACATCAGCTTCACTGCTGATTAGATGTGTATCCCTGGAAATTTCACTTAATTTCTTACCAATAAAATGTACCTGTTTCAGAAAGATCTTACAAGAGTGACATGAGTCCTTAAGACAAGTAGAATGTGCTATGCAAATATCATTCTTAGTATTATAATTTAAGAAATATTCCATTTAGACAATGAGACATTTTTGTTTGATGTTTGGTTTAACATATATTGCATTAAAACAAACAAATAATACCAACAAAATACTCCCAGGCTTAAAATGTGAGCTATTTACCTCTTCCAGCAAACTACCCCTTCGGCCCAATTGAGCTCATCATCTGTTTGTGAAATAAAGTTTTATTGAAACCCAGCCCATGCTCATTCATTATGTATTTTCTATGACTACTTTTTTACTATTAAAAAAAACTGAGCCAAGGCCAGTTTGGCTCAGTGGCTCAGTGGATGGAGTGTCAGCCTGTGGACTGAAGGGTCCTGAGTTCGATTCCAGTCAAGGGCATGTGCCTTGGTTGCGGGCATGTCAAATTACATTTTAATTTAGGAAAGGAGAAAAAGGCAAATAAAATGTATAGTATAATGGTTAGAACACAAATTTTGAAAACTGATCTATAGGTTCATACCCTATCTCTATCATTTATTAACTGCATGGCCTTGGCTTTGATCTATTTATTATGCATAGTTTCTTTGTTTATAGAGTACTGAGTAAATACTTCCAACTTCATAGAGCTCTTTTGCAAATTAAATATGCTGTTTTGTATAAATATATATATATATATATATATATATATACATATTAATAGTCATAAACTAAGTATTATAAAAATTACTAGATGCCCAGTGCATGAAATTTGTGCAATCGGGGGAGAGGGGTCCCTCAGCCTGGCCTGTGCCCTCTAGCAGTCTGGAAGCTCTGGGGGGATGTCCGATTGACACTTAGGCCCATTCCCATATCCTTAATGCTGACACAGAAGAGAGAGAGGCACCTACCACTCACTGCTTCTGCACTTGCTAGCCATGAGCCTGGCTTCTGGCTGAGTGGTGTTCCCCCTGTGGGAGTGCACTGACCACCAAGGGCAGCTCTTGTGTTGAGCAGGATGGGCCAAAATTGGCTCTCCAATATCCCCTGAGGGGTCCCCGATTGTGAGAGGACACAGGCCAGCCAAGGGACCCCACTAGTTAGAATATTACTCTTTGATTATTTGAATAAATGATCAGATGACCAGACACTTAGCATATTAGGTTTTTATTAGATAGGGTTGGTATATGGCTAGAGATAGTAGGGTCCCAGATTGGAAAGGGTGCAGGCTGGGCTGAGGGGCACCCACTCATGCATGAATTTCATGCACTAGGCCACTAGTAGTAAAATAATAACAGAAAATGATAACCTGGAATATGTATACCAAGATCTATATTTTGGATAAAATATGAGTATGTTGTTTGAAAATCAATGTCATATTTCTTAGGTAGTATGATCTTTAGTCAAAGGTAGACCCATGTTTTACTCTGTGGACTACCGCATGCTATCAAACTATTTTCACCTCCACCTCATTATCCTCACCTTATAGGATCACTGTAAGGAAAAAAGATAATATATGTGAAACATCTAGGAAATACAATATCAAATGTATACAAAACAATAGCTAAATTTTTATATCATTTTATTTGAAATGTATATCTTATTTTAACCATTCTGACACATAAATATATGCCATATGTTTGGACTATGGATAAATGAAGTTAATTTTAAGATGAGTAAACAGAAATCTCATTTAAAGTGAAGTAGGAAGGTGAGAAAGGTGAGCTCTCACGCTGATGTCGATCTCAAAGCACAATAAGAGGAACTCTTTGTATATAATAGTTTTTCCCAATTTGTTTGACATGCCCATGGTTCACTATATTTGCAGGTGCTGGAATACAATTCCTATTGTCACCCAATAAATTCATTTTTGTTAGATAACTATCTGGCTGACTTTTTGTGAATTATCAATAATTTCATTATGAGGTTATTATGTCAAAGAATTGAAAGCATATGAGGCAATTGGATAAAGTTTATCTTTGACCTCTATCTACTTTTATTTTCCCATCTACCTAATAATCTGCTACCTTCTCTTCTTGTTCTCCCAAGAGAAAATGATCTTCAATTTGATATTCATAATAATCCACTTACATATACTGTCACTCAAGGACACATTGTGCAGAAGCATACTCCTAATCACAGTCATTTTATATAGATGATCAAAAGCATATGTGGAACAGAACTTATGAAGGATCATTTGCAAACTCTATATAGTAGAGCAAGTAATATGATATGAGACATTAATTTAGCTAAACCTCAGAAATGACAATATCATTTTTCACTTATAATGCACTAAAGTATGCAAACAAATACAATGTCTTTTTTCCATGTTTTTTTGCAGTGTATCTTCACAACACAATGAAGTTTTTTCTCCCAGTGCCTTGATAAGTGACATGCTATAGTAGGCTTTGACTTTTTGGTGGTTGTTATTGATTCTGATCCATGCTGACACCTTTGTTTGTGAGATGTTTGCTTCATCTGTAAATGAATCAAATATATTGCTGCTCTAAATAGTTCTATTCACTGTACTAAAAAAAAATAGAGGAATCTGATTCTTAGAAACTTTACACAGATCTTCAGTTTTAATGTCAGACCTGGAATCCCACCTGCTACTCTTTCCATATCTCATGTGTCTATTAGAGGGGTGGAAATAAGATAATTTGTTGGTGACACTTTTTATTGAAAAGTTCCATTAGTTGTAGCATTGAAATGATTGTGCATGGCAGCAGTTTAGGTGTTCACAAGAACACAAATATTGCTAAGATTACAACTATTTATTTTTCCTTCCTTTTTAACTATAGAATTCAATAAATATTTGCTGAGAGCCTATTATGTAAAAGGCTAACTGTTGAATATTCCAAAGAAGAAGTGCATGATTAAGACAGAGCATGCTTTGAAAAAAAATTATCCAAATCACTTTTAAAAAGTTCAGATATTTTGCATGTATAAGTATATAGAGAAAAATTAATATAATCCACTGTAGGACAACAGAACCTAATAAAATAATGGTCTTTGTTATTTTTATATACAAAATAAATCAATTAACAGATTATAGATATGAAATATGTAGCCATTTATCAAAACTAGCAGATGTCATATGATTCTCCAGTCTAATACTATATTTGACCCCCTTTACCTTTCCTTTACTACCTCCCATCCTTTCCCTCTGGAAACCACCATACTATTATCTATATCTATGAGTTTTTGTTTGTCTTGTTTGTTCATTTATTGCTTTCAGAATTATATCCCTTATATGATTGATGTTGCTTGGTTCTTGAATTTTTCCATCTGACTTATTTTGCTGAGAAATGTACTCTCAAGACCTATATATGTTGTTCCAAATATCAGTACTTCATATTTTCTTTTGAATGAGTAGTATTGTATATATTTACTACATTTTATTTATCCAATCACCTATAGAGATACGTTAGTCATTTCTATATCTTGGCCACTGTGACTAATGCTACAATAAGTGTAATAGAAGGTGCACATATAATCATGAATAAATGCTTTCAGCATTTTCAGGGAGATACCCAGAAAAGGGATTGGTTGGTCATATGCTAACTCTATTCTTAAATTGTTTCAGAACCTCTATATTATTTTTCACAATGACTATACCAGTTTACACTCCCACCAGCAGTCAATGAGGGTTCTTTTCCCCGAAAACTAGCCAACACTTGTTACTTGTCTCATTGATAATAGCCATTCTAATATGTGTGAGGTGCTATGTCCTTATAGTTTTGATTTGCATTTACCGAATATCTAGTTAGGTTGAATATATTTTCATAATTTTATTACTCATTTGAATATCTTCTTAGGGAAGTGTCTTTTAAGGTTCTCTGCCCATTTTTAATTAGATTATTTGTTTGTTTGATGTTGAGTTGCATATGTTCTTTTTATATTTTGGATATTAACCCTCTGTTGGAGCTATTGTTTGAGGATATCTTCTTTAATTTATTTGGTTTATTTTGTTATGCAGGAGCTTTTTAGTTTGATATTGTCCCATTCATTTATTTTTGCTTTTACTTCCCTTGCCTTTGGGGTCCTCTCATGTCCTTATTCCTCTGACATCACCCTAGATCCTATTTTTTTTTTATTTAATGAATCTTTATTGTTCAGATTATTACATTTGTTCCTCTCTTTTCTTCCCATAGCTCCCCTGCACCCAGTTTCCACCCCACCCTTACCTTCACCTGCATTGTCCTTATCCATAGTTGTACGATTTTTGTCCAGTCTCTCCCAGCACCCCCCTCTCCCCATTCCTCCTAAGAATTGGCAGTCCATTCCCTTTATATGTCCCTGATTCTATTAGATTCACCAGTTTATTCTGTTCATCAGATTTTTTATTCACTGTATTTTTAGATTCACTTGTTGATAATATGTATTTGTTGTTCATAATTTTTATCTTTACCTTTTTCTTCTTCCTCTTCTTAAAGAGTATCTTTCAGCATTTCATATAATAATCGTTTGGTGTTTATGAACTCATTTAGCTTTTTATTATTTGTGAAGCTCTTGATTTGACCTTCAATTCTAAGTATCTTTGCTGGAGTGACTGTACCAGTATGTCTGCAATATAATCTTTATTAAGAAACTTGAATCACCTTCAGAACCAAGATGGCAGCATAGGTGAACACCTAAAATGCTGCCAAGCACAACAATTTCAAAACTGCAAATAAAAGAAAGAACAGACATCATCCAGAACCACAGGAAAGATGGCCGAGTGGAAATTCTACAACTAGAAGGAAAGAGAAGGGCTGACAGAGATTCAGAAGAGCTGCAAAAAGTTGAGGTATGGAGACACGCACATGAAGAGAGCGGGCAGTGGAGTGTCTGGCTGGCTTCCTCTGGCAGGAGGGAGATGGAGACTCCTGCGTAATCTTGGTTGTAGGTTCTTGCTATTCATCACTTTGAAAATTTATTGCCACTCCAGTCTGGCTTGCATAGTTTCTGTTGAGAAATCAGCTGACAATCACATAAGTCCTTCCTTGTAGGTAATTAACTGTTTTACTCTTGCTGCTTTTAATATTCTCTGTCTTTTGCTCTTGTTATTTTAATTGTGATGTGTCTTGGTATGGTCCTCTTTGGATTCCTTTTATTTGGGGTTCTGTGTGCTTCCTGGACTTGTAAGTCTATTTCTCTCACCAAGTATGGGAAGTTCTCAGTCATTATTTCTTCAATGAAATAACCCTTTTCATGGTAGCCCAGACTCCCCCCATATGAGTCTCACTCAGAACTGGAGTTCAGTGCAGTTGGATAAGGGTTTCAGTGCCATCAGGAGTCTCCATCTCCCTCCCCCATAGCTCCCCTTCACCAGGTTCCCACCCCATCCTCTTCCCTTACATCCCCGCAACTACTCTCATCCATAGATGTAAAATTTTTGTCCAATTTCTTCCCACACCTTTTTCCCCCTGAGAATTGTCAGTCCACTTCCTTTCTATGCCCCTGATTCTATTATATTCACCACTTTATTCTGTTCATCAGATTTTTTATTCACTTGATTTTTAAATTCACTTGTTGATAGATGTATATTTGTTGTTCATAATTTTTATCTTTACTTTTTTCTTCTTCCTCTTCTTAAAGAGTATCTTTCAGCATTTCATATAATACTGGTTTGGTGTTGATGAACTCCTTTAGCTTTTTATTATCTGTGAAGCTCTTTATGTGACCTTCAATTCTGAATGATAGCTTTGCTGGGTAGAGTAATCTTGGTTGTAGGTTCTTGCTATTCATCACTTTGAATGTTTCTTGCCATTCCCATCTGGCCCACATCGTTTCTGTTGAGAAATCAACTGGCAATCATATGGGTGTTCCCTTGTAGATAATTAACTGTTTTTCTCTTGCTGCTTTTAATATTCTCTCTTTGTCTTTTGCTCTTGGTATTTCAAGTATGATGTTTCTTGGTTTGCTCCTTTTTGGATTCCTTTTGTTTGGGGTTCTGTGTGCTGCCTAGACTTGTAAGTCTATTTCGTTCACCAGGTGTGGGAATTTTCAGTCATTGTTTCTTCAAAGACTTTTTCAGTATCTTGTTCTCTCTCTTCTTCTGGCACCCCCATAATTCTGATGTTGGTGCACTTGAAGTTATCCTAGAGCAGTGGTTCCCAACCTTCCTAGTGCCACGTCCCTTTAATGCAGTTCCTCATGTTGTGGTGACCCCCAACCATAAAATTATTTAA